>CM064900.1:5520000-5977500 GCA_030347415.2 Decapterus maruadsi
CAGAGACATATGATAGTGGAAATATTTGAATAATGAAAATGAATTCAGCTGTGGAGCAGAGATAGAGTTATATTCGCTAAGAACAGAACGTTCTGCCACACTGAGTCTAATTTAATTCTGTTTGTTCATCCCAATTAATTAAACACCTCATTATGTCTCTTCTACAGAAAAACCACACAATCTGATAAGAGCTTCACTCTGCAGCACCACATGGAGTAGACAGACAAAAAACAAAACAAAAAAGCAGATGCAGACAGAGCATTGTGCCACCATCTTTGCATAACCAGGATTTTTAGGTTCCTCAATGAGACACTAACAGTCCTAATATCTCATCAGAGGGTAATGGGGCAGTTAGATCTCCAGTCAGGGTCCCTTCAGGCCCAAAATGAATCCTTCGTGTGAAGACTCCTCATATATCCCTATAGTCATCGGAACTAGTTCATTACTTTCAATAGTCAGTGCATGTTGTTTTGAGATCTGTGGGACAAAGATGCAGTGAACACAATGGAGGCACACGGTACTGGTCCCCTGCCCCTCATCAAACTCATCAAATACACAATCCAATAACTCCAAAATGCTCTCATGGAGATGTTGTGACCTGCACATTCACCACGCTATGAAATAATAGTGTAACATTACAAGACAGAGTTGTTTTAGAGGCAAATGCAAAGCTGCAACTACTTTCCAGACACGGCTGCTGGGAGTGATTTCAAAAGCACACGTAGTTCCTAGTATTTGCTTCATGTGTCATGTAATTTTATACAATTACAGTAAACATGGTTATTTCATAGTGTGGTGAATGTGGAGGTCACAACTTGTCCACAAGAGTGTATTAGAGTTATTGGATTGTGTATCACCTCCATTGTGTTAGCTGAGTGGATCTCCAAACAACATGCAAAGATAATTAAAGGTACAGTAATGAACTTACTCCTATGACTATAGGGATTATACCAATAGGTGAATTTGCCAAAATTTTAAACTATCCCTTTAACACACTGGTAATATGATGTGGCATCCCAGACCATCAGCATTAGAGCACACGCTTACTATATTTGTAGGGACCCATCATTGAGATTTCATTCACTATCCTGTTACTGTAACATTAACACAACTGAAGCCTAATCCTAGACTTAAATCTAACCCTGACCCCAAAAATCTAACTCTTAAACATAAAAAAAACAAAAACATTTAACCCATTTGAGTTATTTTACCGTGTGAATATCAGCAGAGAGTACAAGTGAATTCATTGTGTTATATTTAGTGCTCAGACAATTCTCGATAAGGACATCATCACACATTGTCCAGGTAATCTCTCTCTCTCTCTCTCTGGATATGAACACTGTAACAGCCTCAGACGATGCGTTTGGATGGCAGACAGTAAATTAGATTAGAAAACTGTCTTATCATTGAAATTAAGTTAAACAGAGGGCAAAAGTTGAAGCGGGGACACAGCTCTGCAAACAAGGAGCTTGCGTAATCTGTGTTTCACTGTGGTATAAATTGTGGACGTACACACATTAACAGATGAGCAGAGGGAGAGAAAGAGAAAGTCGTACCTCTTCCTTCGTCCTCTTGGAGATGACTCTCAGCCAGTCTCCTATCATGCTGAGGATGGCAGCAAAGTAGGCCAGTCCCACCAGAATCCAGAACCATACAACTGGTTTATAGTAATCTAAATACTCTATTTCTGACCCACCTACACACAGAGACAAAGAGATGTTGAGTTTATTGTTTTAACAGCTTTTGTAAGATCTGTACACTATGAGTAAGTGAATGAAAGTGTCTGTACCTGCAACAAAGTCTCCAAATCCAATGGTAGTCAGGGTGATGACCACAAAGTAAAGGGACTCCAGCGCAGACCAACCCTCGATGTATTTAAAGATGGCTGCTGGGAGCGCCACAAACAGCAGGCAGCCAAACAGCACAAACAGCAGGGTGGAGATTACTCGGATCTTAGTCTGACTGATGTCCCAGTGCTGAAGGAGAAAGAGACAATGTAACAGTGAATTTAAACTCTGTGACAGGTGCCGCTGATGTGTTTGTGAACTCTGCAAACACACATGAAGCTTCTCATTGTTTCAGTGTTTGTACAAGTGTTAAATCACTTTGGTTTTATGCTGAATCTGCCAAAGTAGAGGAGAGCAGGTACGTGAATGACATAATGGAAAAACCACAAGGTCACCAAAGTCATTAGGATTCATCCTCTGGAGACAGTGAATGTCTCTGCAACACGTTACATGTCAATCCATCCAGCTGCTGTTCAGACATTTCAGTTTCATGGAAGAGTGAGAAGGTTGTTCATGGAAAGAAAAAAGATTTTTTGAAGTGAAATAGGGAAAGAGCCCTGACGCTGTCAGTAGTAATAATGTTATTCTGTGAATTGGTCCTTTGGGTACAGTAAAAAGAAAAGCCATTCACATTGTTCACGGAGGATAATGCTTATGCTCAGACACAAGTTGCGCAAAGCAATAAGGCTTTCACAAACACACACACACACACACACACACTAATACAATGAACCTTTGTCCCCCTGTCCTCGGCCTTAATCATAATATTCATTACTGAGTCCCTCGGGTGCTCTGAGAGCAGCAGAAGGAGGAAATCTTTCTCAATTAAAACATTGTGGATTCAGATTCCTGCTTCATCTCAGAGACTAGAAAGCAAAATATTCACAATATTCACAAAATACAACAGTAACTTTAACTTTAAAAAAAACTTTAACACAGACTGAGTTTCACTTCGTTGGTATCTGCAGAGTTACTGCACGACACATTAATGCAGATGTCAATCATGTTGGCAAAATCAAAATATATCGATATGAAACTTTACTCTCTAACAAAAGATACAATGTGATCTGCTTCTTATTCAATCAGGTTTAGCATTTTAGTTTGTGAAACCAGGGTGACAGATTTGATCTCACCTACTGTATCTATTAGGGTTTTAATCAAACCTGCCGATCAGCAGCGGTTTAGACTGAGAATGACTCATTAAAATGTAAATGAGGGGAAAATGTTTTGTTCACGCAGCGTCTAAGTGAGCAGGCACATGCATCATTTATACACACAGACAGCACACATACTGTAAACACTGTAAACTCTTTTTATCTCTGTAAGATTAATGACATAAAGGGAAAAAGTCGACCTTAAGTGTGCTCACTGAAGGATTATCTCTGCCATTAAATATTCTCAATGTGCTTATTTCTAAATAAATTATTTATTATTTATTAAATAATTTCTAAATTATCTAAATATCTGTGAATATACTGGATAGTGTCATCTAGGTTTATGTATTGAATATTGCAAATTGTGTATGTTATGTATATATGTTCCATCATGTATAATAATACATAATATAATATCAATCTCCTTATGCTGCCTTATAAGTCAACCTGCCCTGGTTCAGTAGTTAAAACAGACGCCATGTTAAATATGAACTGAAAGAGCTGCTGTGGGTAAGGATGTTGTCAAGAGTGCTTTATTATGAAATATTCATGTTTGCCTATATAAAGTTGCTGCCTGCGGTACATAAACTTGTGTGAACTCTCCTCTGTGTGTGTGTGTGTGTATGAAATAACTAAGTGCATGTGTGTACATTGCAGGTGTGTTTTTGTTCGTATCTCCAGACTCACCACAAACATTTTCTCCACTCTGGCGATGCCTTTGCCGAATATGGTGCCGAGTTGATCTCCTACGCCGGCCAGGAGGAAGCCGAACAGAGGAATCCCCAGCAGCGCGTAGACGATGCAGAATATTCGTCCACCCTCCGTGTGAGGAGAGATGTTCCCGAAACCTGGAGAGAGGACAGAAAGAAGCTGAGACAGGGAATCAATCGACAGTTGTTAGACATGACACAGCGAATATTTGGTCTGTTGTGGTGTCTTGGTGTTTGTTTCCCACTCTGCGCATCACATTGTACGTCACACACACGCACACACACAGGATGAGGGATCCTGCTAAATGAATCACCACAGTTAATAGGAGTTTTCATTGCTCATTAATTCATTCATTCATTTGTTTTGCAGCAATTGACCTGACAAAATCTGTGAATGCAGTTTTCTCCCAAATGGGAATTACAGCAATCACTAACAGATCATATATATTTTAGTATAGTATATATATCACAACATCCTAGTTTGTAATGTTCTCATTTCTGTTCAAGATGGCGTTTGAATTAAAGCAGCTGATGAAATCAAACACTACAATCGTTTGTACAGTGTAAACGTCCAGAAAGCAGATGTAGATTTAATGACAAGAAAAGAAACCCCTCCACTTTCCACAACGGTAAATCATGTTACGTAACCGACCATAACAGCAACAGTCAAAAGACTGTGCGCAGAAAACACTCACATAATACAATTAGATTTTTTTCCCTCTAATCACTTCTTCTGTCTGTGTGTGTGTGTGTGTGTGTGTGTGTATGTGGCATACCAATGGTTGTGATGACGGTCCCAGCAAAGAAGAAGGCAGAGTTCAGGTCCCACAGGCTGCTGTGGTTGGTTAGGGTTCCTGCAGGGTTCACTCCTGAACGGATAGCTGACACAACTTGCTAGAAAAAGAAAAAAAAGAGAGACATCTGTGTTCAAAACAACAGGAACGTGTGTTTGTTTGTTTGCTTGCTTGCCTGTCTAATGAATTAAAACGCAATACTCTGAGAATGGGACTGAAAACACTTCACTCCTTTCAAGCAGAGCTGTCGGAGCTGTCCGTGGTGCTGAAGCTGCTGCAGCTACACAAGCTCAACCACAGTGGTGTGTGTGTGTGTTACAGGAGGAGGTACTGTAGTGTGAAGTGAGAAAGATGCACCATACATCTCAGTTTCTAATCATCTTCACATCTCAGGTAAAGGTCACGTCAGTCTCACCTTCACCAGTTCCTCCAGCTGGCTCTGGTTCACACAGGAGTGTCTGGACAGGAACTCCAGCTTCTGGGACAGGATGGCCAAACGCTGGGCACTGGGAGGGGGACAGAGAGGTCAGTCAATACCCTCTACAGGAGTGTTTTTCAACCTTGGGGTCAGGACCCCATGTGGGGTCGCATGGAATTCAAATGGGTCAATATATACAGTATTATGATTAAAAACACCACACACAATCTTAAACAACAGTATTTTAGACTTTCACTTTCTCAAATTAAAATAAAATGCAGCATATAAAAATAACCCGAGCTGGCGCATCTTGATTGACGGGGTTGCCTAAAATTTGTGATGTCAAATTGGGGTCACGAGCCAAAAAAACACTGCTCTATAAATTGTATGTCTGTATATCACAAATTATTTAACATCTGGGTGTCATCTGCATGTGGCCTTGAGAACACCACATACTGTGCTATTGAATTATAGATGCCAAATGACTGAACCCAGATTAATGTTCATCAGTTGCAATAAAATGACTTCTGACCGCTACAAACTAGAGCCAAGGCAGTTCAATATTAATGAACAAACATCATTTAGATTAGATTCATCACAGGCATCTTGGGTTTAGAAAGAGAACAATTCCTTTAAAATAATTTAGCCCACAAAATAAAGATATTTTCACAAAGTGTAATGATTTACTTTCAAAGGATTCACTCTGCGCTGGTTTGAAGGGGCTTTAAAACCTGTAGTTTTCAGCAGCACAGAGGAAATATGTGGCAGTAGCCTACCTATAGGAGGCGTGGGCAGGAGGACGACAGCAGGGGTCTGATTACTAAATGAACGGGTGGACAGGACCAGGACGGTGGCTCCTGTGACACATTGAAGCCGCCTACCTCTCGTGAGGCTGCTCCAGGGATCTGAAGACGGCTGCTCCCATCACCAGGTACAGGACCACCAGAAGAAAGATGGCGGTCACCGTCTTCCATTTCATCACCGTGGCAACCACCTGCAACACTCCGACTGATCAATCAACCTGCAATCACTCCTCCCTTATTAATTAACCTATGGTGGTGGCAAAAGCCTGTTTTTTGTTTTGTTATTGTTGTTGTTTTTACAGAGACTGTGCAAGAGCCGCTGTGACAATAGTAATTACTTTTAAAGTCTGGACTTCTCTCTTTTCTCTCTCACCTCACTCTCCTCCCGGGGAGTCAGTGTGATTGGCTTTGTGGAGAAGGAGAGGCGGGGCTTGGTGTTGTGAGTGGCGGATTTAGGGTCCAATAAGTCTGGAGCTGCCACTGTCAAGGTGAAATAAGAAAAAGAAAATTGCCAATGAATCACTTTTTCCCCCCCTCAGACTTCTTTTCCCCTTCCCGTCTTTTCTGACCTGCTCCAGTCAACACATTTAGCTGTTAATTTTAGAAACCTTCATAAATAAATCACCATCAAGTCCTTTAAATGGCCTCCAGATCCTAACACTGCCGAGAGTCAAGCACGTGCGTTCAGTCAGGTTTGTTTCTCCTGTTCATGTTGCACAATGGTCTGGCTGTGTGATAATGGGAGTTTCTGCCTTTAGGACACAGCAGTGTAATGTTATGCTGCAGAAAGAAGGACGTGTGTGTGGTTGAGGAGAAAACACAAGAGGGATTCCAGTGTTACAGTAGTTATATACTCACACTGGCTCTATACACAACAAATGACCCACCATTTAGACATAGTCACAGTTCAGCTCTGTTCATGCATCCTGTTTATTAAAGTTAAACAGGTGGATGGGCTAAGGGGTGACACGTATTAGGACTTGATAATGTACTGTGACTTTACTGTATATTACATTATATATATTATATTATAAAAATAGACGATGCATGAATAGCAAGTGCAACAGGTAAACCACAGACATTGCATTAATGTAATCTTAAACATAAAAAAAACTAATAGGCCTACTGCCAGAGACCACTTAAAGAAGAAGTAAGTGGTCCGGTCGTTTTCGCTAATGCTGCGTTCCAGGCAGGCTTTTGAAATCGTAAATTACAGCTTCAAGTCACAACTTACGACTTTGTAGCGTTCCAGGTAACCCACTCGTGTTTTTCCGACCTGTTTTACCGGTGAAAGTCACTATAACAGCCACTCGTAACTTCCGACCGGTGAACTCGTACCAGATCGAACTGGTACCACTTCACGGTCGGAAAAATACGAGTTTCCTTGAACGCACCATAACAGTCCTCGTCCCTACGTCGCCACATTCACGGCGTTCCTTGGCTGCACACACAGCCCTGCATGCCATTGGATAAAAACTGTAGGATACGATAAATGTTTTCTCCTTCAGAAACAGAGTCACAGACCCGTGTTTTGGTCCAAACACTCTATGTAAGTGATTGCTGTCGGAAGATATAACTATTTAAGACTTATATTAACACAAATATATCACTTACTTCTGCTTTAAGTACTTTGAAACTCAGGAAAACTACGATATAATGTATTTTTTTCTCCACACTGTACAGCAGGAGTATGAATATGTGTTTGCATGAAGTAGCTGAACAGAGGGATGCAAAAAAGAGCAGCAAAAAAAGAGGAGAAGATACAGTATGGGAGGGTCTGGAGGTGGAGTCTGTCGTTCAGGATCATTCAGACCAGACAAAATATTAATAAAAGCAAATTATCTTTCATTTATCAGGATTATTATCAATTATCATATCCTTGTTTTCTACTGCAAATTCAAGCGGAGATATGAATCAATAGACAGGATTTCAATCAAACTGTATAGTATCTTGATTGCTTTTTAAATTATATATTTAAAAAAATACTTTGTCCACAGCATCTTCCTAATGTCATAAAACAAGCACAAAGTGAAAGAAATGACAAATGTTACTAGGATGAGACAGTAGCTACAAAGGCTAAACTCTCTGGCTGATTTCCTCCCACTAACAAGTTTGTACAAATCTGAGTCTCTATGTGCTGCTCTCCTCCATGTTCTGCTGTGTGATCAGTGCAGCCCACCACTCCTCAGACATTAGATACTATTCTTTACATGACAATAACTATGATTGAATGATTTTCAAGTTTTTAAGATGCAGAAATATTTCAAACAATGTGAGAAATCAGATTAATAGAGTAACTCACACCGTGGAGGTTTGGCTGATTTAAAAACAAAAAAAGTCCATTATTATCTTTATCCTTCTTCTTCTTCACATAAACTTCAATTTTATTCAACTTGTTTTGTAAATGAGAAGTGTTTTTACTATTGTATACGATTCTATCATCCATTCTGTGGATGATGCAGCCAGTTTGAAGTGTAAGCAGAGTTTAAAAAAAAAAAACTTGCAGTGAGTTTCAGGACAAGCTCTCTTCTTTCTCTCTCAGGTTGCATCCCTGCCTCCTACAAACACTTGACTGGCGGTCAGTCCACTCACTCCTTGTTGTTGCCTATCCGATGCCCTCCGCTCTCCTCTTCTCCTCATCCGACGCCCTCACTGCGTTGCGGTGAATCTTTCCTCCTCTGCGTGTCTCCTCCCTGCGGGGCTGAAAGATCAGGCGCTCCGTGTTTTTTCTTCTTCTGCTCCTCTCCTCTACTTTCACCGCTGATATCGGACGCTGACGCTGCGCTGAGACACTTCTGTCCGCTGCCTCCACGTATCACGACCAAAGAGGTTGAGTCTGTGGTCTTCCCAGCTCTCCAGTTGAGTCCCACTGCGCTCTGGTTTGCGCCCTGGGTTTATGAGCGCAACCGGTGCAGCGGTGGGATATGACCAAAGAGGGGGAGGAGGAGGAGGAGGAGGAGGGGGGCAGGGGTGGAGATAACAGCAGGGACGGGGTGGAGGTGCAGAGCAGCAGGGCGGTGGTTCCCACACCAAGGCAAGAGGACGTCCACAGCTAATCAGAGGCGTCGCCATCATGTTTATTCACTAGAGGTGAGGTAGGACTGTTCAAGAGACACGTGGTCCAGAGGCCCATCATCAAAGTGTCATGTCATCTCTCATAAGTCTAAGGTTTCATTACACATTCTTGGTAGGTTAGATGCTCTTAAATTAACTTGTTTATCTTAGATCCTAGACTTTCACAAGTTTGAACTAAGCCTGTCATGATATCAGATTTTCACTAATCTTCACATTATTATAGTCAAAAGAAATACCAATAGCATGAACTGTTGAAAAATTAACCACATCCAAACTTTGGATTATTGTGTATTTTATCTGCCCCCCCTCCAAAAAAAATGTTGTAGGCCTATCCATAGCCCTCGTTCTGAAACACAGAGCCAGTGTTTGGGAGATGTCTGATACAAACACATGGATCATACAGGCAATCATTTCCCTGCTACTTAAGTGATAAAAACAACAACAACAACAACAACAACAACAACAACAACAACAACAACAACAACAACAACAACAACAGCAACAGCAACAACAAAAAGTAGGGTTAGGGTTATGTTATGTTCCTCATGATCTATGCATATACAGTTTAAGAAAGTTTTCCTCTTTATGTTTTCTATAAGGACAGTATTGGTTCACAGACACGCTGGTGAGGACCTGAGATATGCAGTATTTGATTTGCTGATGGGAGTGGAGATCGTCTTGCTGCATTTTCCACTGGAAAACAAAATAACCCATAAATGGTCCAAGTGTGTTTATACTGTGGCACAGGAGCCATGTGACAGAAATGCTCTCTTAATGTTTAACCAGTACAGGTGCTATAAACTCACCGAGCGAACACAAAGCAGGTTCATTATCACACTTGTTCTCTGCAAGACGTCTTATTTGCTCAGTGATGCAAATGATCCACATTGCCATGGTCACAGCTTCAATGCAGACTTACTTTAATGGTTTTAATCACTTCCAGTCATGAACAGAAGATGTATAAACATCAGTGAAAGAGAAACAGACAGTTATTCAATCAGTCAGCTGCTCATTTCAGCTCATCTGTGCACTTGCATAGTCTCACACACATGACTATTTGTTTCCATCACAGCAGCGCATGTGCAGGGGAGATGATCAGGAGGACGAAACAGGTTGAATGACAGGTGTCTGAACCCCGAGGAGACAAAATATGCAGAAATACAGAGTTCATGTAAATGCAGAATATAAATAGCAAAGACTGTGGAGCGCTGTGTGTTGGATTCAAATGGATGAACCACAGTCTGCTTTTCACCGAGTGACCGAGGTAAAGAAAGTGTAATAAAGCTGAACATTCAATTAAAGAACAAAGTCGTTTTCATCATTTCCAGCTGTTTCAAAGAGAAAAAACAATGCTTTTTATGAGTCGACAGACAATAATGAACGATGGTCTGGTATCATCCATCTCTCATGCCCCATTGGTCTTTCTTTCTTTTTTTTCTCCCTCTTCTCTCTCTGTCTCTCGACCCCTGATGAGAAATTAATAGTTGTTTAAATGTTCATGTTTCCACCTCACGACTCCCACATCTGAACATTAATTACACGCCTATTTGTACAGCTAAAGATAGAGACTGCGGGTGTGTGTTCATGTTTGTGTGTGTGTGTGGATGATGTCTATTGTCAGTCATTGTATGCTAACTTCCTAATTGACATGCACAGGTAGTTTTTTTTGTGTCTCAGCTCACTTTATTCTGCTTAATGGAGACACACACTTTCTCATCTCTAACACAGTGATGACTGATCTTTATTGAACTGAACAAAGTGATGTAAAGTTGTTTTAGAGGTAAATTCATGCAAAACCACTGATGCGCATTCCTGCCAGGGGCAGTCTCTGCATTTACGTCGAAAACAACTCTGTCTCGTAACGTTCCGTTATTATCTCATAGCGTGGTGAATGTGCAGGTCACAACTTGTCCATGAGAGCGTTTTGGTGTTGTTGGATTGTGTATTTGATGAGTTTGATGAGGGAAACCAAGAAATCCCATGAGCCCCCGTAGCGTAGCTCTGAGCAGCTCGTGGCTCTGCTCCGCCACCGACAATTAAAGGTAACAAACCTACTCCTAAAACTATAGGGATTATGGCAATGGGCCAATTTGCCAAAATGTTGGATGCTCAAGTCTGTAAGTTTTATCTGATAAAATAAAAAAATGTGTCATCAGCAAAGAAGCTCCTGCAGAGGAGACAGGAGCTCTTGGATGGTTACAGTGACAGAGTTTCTGCTCTCGTGTGCAGCGTGAACACAATCCAGTCTGAATATTACTAGACAGAGTTTCGCGCTGCAGTTGACCAGATAAGGAAGGATGTCACCCTCAGGAGCACATCTTACCCAGAAAGCATTGTGCTCTTTAGTAGTTTCTATGCACAGTGCATGGGATGTATGAAAAAAAGTTAAGACTGAAACACTTTAAAAGTTCACTTCCAAGCATTAATTGCAATCTATTTTAAAGATATACCTGTAGAGTGCGTACTATAAGGGCTCAATCCTGACCGCAGTGGCTCACGTTTGAATCCACCTTGTGGCCTTTTGCTCGATGTCATCGTCAACCCCACCCCCATCCCCCGGATTTCCTGTCTCTCTCATAATGTCACTGTCAATAGAGACATTAAAAGACCCCAAAATATCTTTAAAAAAAACAAAAAACAAACAGAAAACAAAAAAGGATTTAGCTGTTCTTCATTCATTCACTGGGCTCTTAGTTTATTTAAAAACTGCAGCTGCAGTGAAAACAGTAAACACATAACGTGAACTCACAAGTCTCTAATGTAAACGCCCTGTTTTCACCATTACACTGCCTCATACTTTTAGTCCCTAAAATTAGTCAGTTGAAAATGGTTCATTGCCTTTTTGCCGATTCAAATATGCAGTATGTAAATATTTCTATATTCTCTATTCGTCAGTTGATTTATAAGTCTTCTCCTAACAGGGTGGTCTTCGGAGCAAAAAAATGAAAATACAGATGACTAACACTTGATATAAATATTATTTCAGATGTGGTTTATGTGCCTGCGTGTCTGTGTATCCCAGAGTTGTGTCTATCGCTGCAGCAGCTAATTTAGAAATTGATTGCTCAATGATTGCAGTCAGTCTGTTGTATGATAATCAATGCTGCTGATACTTAGTTACAGTCAATTTACGCAGCAGGGACCAAATATAGCACTCTCATTTCATCTTATTTTCCCATCATCTATTATCATTGTTATGCCGTCTGCCTGAAGGGTAAAAATAATTCAAATGTAAATATTTTATCAAAGTAAATCTTGTTTCACCAAAAACTCAACAAGATCCTGTTGAGACGGTATTATTATATCAGGTGTTGTTAGCTTTATAAATTAATTAATTTTGGGGATCATGAAACTTGAGGTATCGTGGAGACCTTGAATTATGAAATGAACAAAGATGGAACAACAGTGAAGTTTTAATAGTGTGCACCTGTATTTGTGTCCATTTATAAACCACTGTTGAAACATTCAGACACACAGTTTCTATCATTCTAAAATAAAACATTTTAATTAGAAACGCTGACTTATACCTTCCAGTCATGAAATGGAATCAGTAATATTTTTATAGACTATTTATTCAGCAGTTCAGATTCAGATTGAGCTCTGTTTTCATGCACATAACGCAACGATGAGTGAAACCAAAGTTCGAGGGAACTCTACAAAGGCCTGATACTGAGTCTCGGCAATAGACTGTAGATATAGGAAGGAACTTTAACTTTACTATAATGTGGAAAACAAGTGTTGTTACGTGTAGGTTATTACATTGTATGCATGTGTGTGTATTTGCATTAAGATGTGTTCAAGCCCTCTGAAGTACATGCAGTACATGTATATACAGTATGTGAACTATATACATATATGTATGTATGTGGATGTATTAAGGCAGTGGTTGCTCTCTCAGGTGATTGCCCCTGACAGCATGGTACCCCCTTTTAGATGCCTGTGGAGAAATGACCCAGGGTCGTCAGACATCACGTCCCGGCTGGACACAAGCCTGCAATTAGACGCCCATGAACCGGAACTGCGCTCCGTGTGTGTGTGTGTGTGTGTGTGTGTGTACATACAGTATGTGGTATGCTTTGCAAGAGTTATATAGAAATATGTCTCTGTGTGACTCGGACTTGTGTAGGAACTGCAACAGTGAATGTCACAGTATGTAACAGCAGGTGTGTGTGTGTGTGTGTGTGTGTGAAGTCACTGTAACGGATTTAGTGCTTCCTCTGGTTTTCCCGTTGTAATGACCAGAATCCCAGAGGAATTAGTTTGTGGAATGTGACAAGAACCACTTCAAACAAAAAACTCTCTATACTAGTGAACTGTGTGTGTATGTGTGCATGTGTGTGTGTTGCAGGTGCAAAATCTTCGGGACCCACATATACATTGCATCTCTAATCCCAACCCATCTATGTTCAACAGGTCCTGGGTGACACTCACATCAGCTGCCGGTGCTGAATTCAAGCTGTTTTTATTGCCTTCGCATGAAGTCAGTTTGAACATTTCCTGATAACTCATAGGAGTTCATAGGTTGAGAAGTTTTCCATATCTTTAAAGCAACTTTTTCTTCTCTTCACAGATCTGGTATCTCTGCCTGTTCTTAGTCAACTAGCAACACTTTTCTCACTTGAACACATGCTCAGCTTCCCATGTTGAAAATGCAATCATGAATTTCATTAATGCATCAAGTGTGTCTGCTGCATTTTAGTCAGCAACAACACTCTGTTATACTGTTGTATAGTAGATTTGTACTATTGCAGTTAAACTAGTTACAAAACTTTTTGCTGCGACCTCAGATGAAATGTTCACAGAGCGACAGCAGTAGCCAGCGCTGTTGTGGGAGGCCCATGCAGTGAATATCAGTGTCAGTGGGGGCAGCGATGACCGTTAATGCGGGACGCCTCTGTTGATATTATATTGGGGTGCAGGGTTAAAAATAGCTCACGTAGTTTTGACTGTTGGGGCCACGGGATAGTGAAACCTAATCCTTGTTACATAACTGAACGGAGGCAGGGCTTCTGTGTGTGTGTGTGTGTGTCTGCCCAGTGTACGCACTTGTGTGAGTATGCATGCGAATGCACTTGGGCTATGTTAAAGACAAACAGAGCCATGCAGTTGCGTGACATGGTGCTGGGAAGTGAGAGCAGTGGTTGGAAAATACCAGCAGGGAATCTGTCAAATTTTAAGACAAGAGGGGGAAAAAAAGAAGACTCTGCAAAATATATTGTTTTGTGCACGGTACTGTAAAATATCTAAAATATGCTGCTTCCTTAAATCAAATGTCCACCGTGTTAGAGGATCTGTATGAGGGAGTCTCACTCACCTGCACTTCCACCAGACACTGAAAGCTGATTTTGAAATGAAACCTGAAATGCACGTGATGGTACTGTAGCTACACACAACTATTAAAGGTCCAGTCTGTAATAATTGTCTAGATTTATTGGCAAAATATACTACCCATGAATATATCTGTATAAATGTATAATCGCTATAAAATAAAACTTGTTTGGTTTTCAAAAGCCTAATAACTATTCTTTCATATATACATATAGCAAGGGTGTTGCTTTAGAGAGGGTCGCCATCTTAAGCCGCCATGTTTGTACGGCAGCCCAGACATATCGTAAAATGATGTTATGTTAATGAACATGTTTTTTCGTCCTCGGAGGACACCGTCACTTTTCCAATGGGAGGGGTGAGAGCGAGCGAGTTAGTGAGCGCTGCAATAGATTAGACAGACAGACAGACAGACAGACAGATAGATAGATAGACTTTATTGATCCCAAGATGGAAAATTACAGAATCTGAGAATCTGAACGCTGGACACCACGGTTTTCCCAACATTTTACACACTGGACCTTTTCCAACATGTTGTTTACATCTCGACCTTTCCTCCTCGTCCAATTTGTTTTACTTTTACAGCTGTGTTTGTTTACTCCAGATTTGGGTCACAACTGTCCCATCAGCCCGCACTCCCCCCCCCCCTTCTCCAACTCTTCTGCATGAAACCACTCGGGCTCACCTGTGGCAAATTAAATCCAATGGACGTCATTGCATAGACTTGTGTGGGCTACACACACCCCTGTAATCTCACACTCGGGACAAAAACAAAGACTAGAAGTCCAAGGAATCCTCTCTGTGATGAAACTGTGACGAGGCATACGTACAGTACAGATCAGGGCGGCTTTGAAATCATTTCCACTAAAACTATGAGTTTTCCCAGGAACATCCCAGGTCACAGCTTCAACCCGATGATGATGCTGACGCCCCGCTGCTCTACATGGCGGCGCCACCAGGCCTCTCAGTGGACGGACAGTAAAGCTGATACTGTATACTGATACTGATCTGAGTATCCTGCTCTCATTAACTCGCTTAAATTTCAAAGAAAATTGTCCGGTTGGAAAATTCTTGTGCATGTACACAACAGGTAAAGATGTTTTTGCTTTTGCCTTGAACGGTGACTGAAAGCCACATCGTCCCACAGCGCGACCGGTCACTTCCATTCAACCAGAGGAAACACACTCGGAGCAGCAGGAGATTTGTTTTAACAACTTTCTTTGTGGTTTCCTCTGCATGAACAACAGCAGCGCCCGACCGTCCGACCTGTTTTTCTGCATCACGTGTCCACCTCTCTATCTGTTCGGCTGCTGTGCGTGAGAGAGGGAAAGTGTTTTCTAGATCAAATGCATCACCATCACACAGGCTCACACACACATACAGATACTACGCAGCAACTCATGTTAACAATTACAGAGTAATCTCCTTTCCTGTAAGTGAGTGTCAGTGGGATGTTTATGTACCAGCCGGCTGTGAAATAATGAGCCAACACAGTGAAGAGCTGCCCGGTGAGTCACGCAGAAGAACCGAGATGTTTGACTATATTTTGGGGCTTTTAACACGTGTCACTAATTTTTGTGCGGTCATGGAGCTATGATTGGTCTCTCTCCCACTCACAGGTCCTCAAAGTTTCCAGAGGAACATCAAATACTTTCCTCCTTGACCTTTATATGAGTGTGTGACTGTATATGGCTGAGTGTCTTAAACTGTTACACGTGAGCAAGCTACAGCAGCTTAATATGTCATCTCAACTTTCAAACTTAAAAAGGAAAATAAATATTCTGAAAGTCTAATAGGATAAATACTAAAACATGCAACTTGGACAGAATACAAACACTGTGGATGAAGCTAACTTTAAGCAAAAAAATAACTAAATAAGTCAATGTATATAGGCTACTGTAACAAACAGAGAAAATGATTATGAGGTTGACTGAAGTCAGATCCAAGCTGTTACTGCGGAGGACCGACGGATCAACTTTTCAAAAGGCAATTTCACATCAGGCCACAGCTGCATGTTGACTTCAGTTAGCAGAAACCACAATGTAAGCACACTGAGATTTAAAACACTTCACCACTTTTACAGTATAGGTGCAGCAGTTGTGGAGCAGGACAGGTTGGTACTGTCCTTCAACCACACGCAGCTCAGGCATCAAAAAGATGGACGTCTCCTTCGGGACCAATTGCTGTCTGATCAGGAGATGGTTCAATGACACTGGTCTGTAGTTCAAACTGACTGACACCCTGTCATGTTACAGTCGTACAGATTCAACACTGTGGGCGTGTGCAAAAGACTTGTAGCGCAATGCTTACATAAAAATATACATTGTTTTAGGCAGAATGAATGAAATCGTGTTTCATTATTATTTATACGCCGTGTTGTGCCTCATCTCGTTGTTATCGTCAAAGTCTCTCTCACTCTTACTATTTTTCTCCCACACGCTGACTGCAAACTTTAGACCCGCTTTGCTGTGTGTTTGTGTTTGTGTGTGTGTCGCACCACTATCTGCTGTGTTGCCACCTCAATAGTTTTTCTATTTTTAGGAATTTGAGCGTAAGGTCTGGCGTCACTTCAGACGAGAGGGAGGCAGATGGATAAAAAGATAAAAAGAGAGACAACGGAGCAGAATGAGGCGATGTGGGACCGATGGAGGAATAAAACACACACCGAGCCTCAAAACCCGCTGACACGATTTGCACATTCAACGCTGAGACTCCTGGGGCGTATACAGTAGTTAGTTCTGCAGCACATCAAATTCAGTTTTTCTCTATTTCCATTTCTTTTAGACTTTATATCATCCTTTAATAACCACTAAAGTTGTAGTTAAATAGATAATAATAGTCTGTAGTTCCACGGTGTACAAAGCACATTCTCTATTTTTGCTGTTACATTCAGTTCAAAACTGCTGGTCTGATGTTTGGAAAGCAGCAGCAGCAGCAGCAGCAGCAGCAGCAGCAGCAGCAGCAGCAGCAGCAGCAGCAGCAGCAGCAGCGGTGTGAAACATTTTCCCTTTGGGACCAATGAAAGATCCTGAATGTGTTGTGTCAAATGAACATTCATCAGTTCTATGTGAGTCACAGAAAACACATCACACTCTCTGGGAGACAGTTGAAGATCTGCAGGATAATTAATTTGCACAGCTATGATATAATATCAACTTACCTTGACCTGGTGTGTGAATGTGTATGTGTGTGCATTCATAATAGTAATAATAATAATAATTGATAATTATTTGTTCACTCTATTTAATAGGTTCATCATATTATTATAAATTAATTTGATAAAAGACAACAAATCCATACTGAAACAAAAATAAAAGCTTCTAATCTACTTTGAGTTATGCTAGACTCCATTATTGATGTGATATTTGTAATGAAATGTTTGCATATTAGAGCATTATTTACCTAATCTCTTTTATGATAATGTTCTGCAGATGTATATATGATGCCTTTAGAAATAATTTAAACAAAGAGTAACTGGGACATCTTGTGGTCAAATATCTGCAGTACAGTGTTACTGACATTTACCCGTCTTGCTTTGCGTGTACAGTATTGACTGGATTAATGGGTAGGCCTACTATAAATGATATAAACATTTTATTTTACATAGTGAGTTTTCCCAATTTGACACAATTATTTGGATAATTGTATATGATAGCTCACTTGATGTGGTCCATGACCCTTTAAATGTTATTTTGGTCAGTTCATAATCACTTACGAAGACATAGAAGACGATAAAATATAGCAACATTCAAATGAACTCTATAAGGAGGATGAAAACACATTGCTCTGTGCAATAGCATTTTCTACTCACAGAATAAAATTTAAAAACAACAACACTATTGTGAACATGGACTGGATAACAGCACAAGGCCCTCTGATTCAGACATTGGAATAAAAAATTATAATTTCACTGGGAAGCAAGTTCAAGGTATAACCCTTTTTTTTAGTCCTCATGTATTTCTTCCTCAATTGTTTAGTTGCTTGAGAAAAAGTGAAGACAAAAGCTGTTTATTTGTTTTGTCAGTAAATCAACTATGGGTCATTATTCTCTTTTCGTTTAGTTAGATAGATCTTATCTGGAATCCGGGTGGAGAAGCTGAAGGATCCAAATCCACGGAGTTGCTCCTCAACTCCTCCGAGTGCAGCAGCAGTGGTGGTCAGAGGGGAGACACCTGCAGACAAAAGAGTTTATTGCCCTCTCAAATACAAAACACAACATGACCATGGCTAGAATAGTTTTTAATAATTTTTTTTAACACATTTCTCTAGTTGTATTTTCCCATTTCACATTCATGAAATTAGTATGAGCATGAAAAAGCTAACACTCACCAAAGAGTAGCCTACGCAGATTAACACATGAGGCTCCTGTTCCTCCTGAATCCTCTGTTCTAACATCAATTCAACAATTTGTTGGGTAATTACAACATTTAACTTAAAAGACACAGTCCAACATTGAGTCACTCTGCTCAAGCTCTTCTCAAACTAAACTCCACTGGCTAACTTCTTCCCTTTTCTCCCTCTCTCCCTCCATCTCCCTGTCCCGACTTCCACTCTCCATGCAGCTGCTCTGCGCCACCGCCTGGACGCTTGGTCAAACTGCAGCATCACATATCCACTACTTGCACTTAGATGCTCAGTGAGGAGCGATGTCAATTTAATGCATGAAAAGCTGGTGGACGACAGACTAAAATGTGGCCTTGTTTTTTATTTAAAGAACATCTGGACCTTACACAGACAAAAGAAATCCAGTAATCACAGCTACAACTGGCCATTGATAGGCATCATAACAATAGACAGGCCTTAAAAGGTCATTTCACTTTATCTCAGACAAAACCCAATGCACTTAAAAATACAGTATTATATAGAGCTATACCATATTGGAATAGACTCCCTCTTTATATTATTGGTATTGATAATAAATCAAGATTTTAAAAAGTGTGTCATGCATAAAGAAATCATATTTTGAGCAACTTACTATCCACTTTTAATACACTATTTTAAAAATGTGTATCCTTGTAGTTGTTTGTCTTTAAACAGACCCCAGGAAGAATAGTCCTCACCATGGGGGTCCACATTTCAAATGTATAACTAAACTATAGTTTGTTAAGATTGTTTGTATATTGAGCAAAGTTAGAGGGGGTCTGCAGTTTCAGGACCATACTGTCAGCCACCTCACAATTGGAGTTATGGGAGCTGACTTTAAAGACCATGTTTCTAGGAACCCGGTTTCAAGGCAGCACCTCCTAGTCCTAGTCCTTAGAGAACATGCGTGAGCTTGGAAATAGGTCAACAGAGTAATCATTTGCATACACAAATATACAGCCAATCTATGAAAAAACTTTGCCAGGGGAGATACACAAGGTCTATGCAAAGTTGAACAACAGAACAGGTTTTGGAAATCCCTGCAGCACATGGTTCAGCAATTTCAATTCTTCCCAGCAGCTTGCCTCTTGAATTGTTACAAGACTAATCATTCAAAATGAACATTTTTGATCTAATTGATGCACTAAAAATATTTTGATTCTTTTATTCTGAATTAAAGTCCTGAGTATGGTTGCCTAAACTCCAAGGTGTGGTCTTGAACCTATGGTGACATTGGCCCTGACGGTGCAGCCTCTGAGTCTGGAGTAGGCTAACACACTGCTGATTTAGGTGATTTGGTTTGGGACCAGCATGCACCTGGGTGGGTAGGCTATGTGGTTTTTACCAGAGCAGGAGAGGCAATAGGAGGATTTCTTTGTTCACTGTCTCATGAGGAAAATGCAATGATATTGTTTGGACATTGATTTTAAATTATTAGGCCTATCATGATGCATATGTTATAGGCTATTGAACCGAAATTAGTTGAGGACAACTAACCCAAATTTACCTAAAGCAACCTTTGGTCTACAGGAAACAGAAAATATGGCACCTGAGTAAAAGTTATGAGCTATATAAAGTTTTTTTTTTTTCTACCATTATTACAGACTAACCTATAACATTGGATTTGTACAATTTCTGGGGGGTCATGGTGTAGGCTACCTACAGTGGGCCCCTTACCACCTTTCTCCCCTATGCAACGGCCCTGGTGCAGTAAGCTACTACTGCGACTGCATGAGCTGTGACGGCTGTGGGCAGATCATCACCAGACTCCTCCCGGACTAACCACCGGAGTCACTGACAGTGTGGACGTGGCGCGGCGGAAAACCCGGAGAAACGAGCACAAAGAGCGGCGGCTTCCTGGCTGCGCATACTCACTGACACGACGGCGGCTGCGTTCTTCCACGTGGACCCTGTCATTGACCAAAACAGCACGCGGATGGAGCAGCAGCAGGAGGAGGAGGAGGAGGGAGCAAGAGGCGTGGGTGGGTGCGTGTTGCCTTCGCCGTTGCGCAGTGCAGACCGGGCGGTGCGGTCGGGACAGAGGTGCTCTCTCTCTCTCTCTCTCTCTCTCTCTCTCCAGACATGAAGCAGTGAAAGCAAAAGCTGCCCGAGTTAAAGCGTCTTCCTGCCCAGCAGCCCGTCCACCATGTTGACAGGTAGGTTTATCATCAGTCTGGATCTATGTGGAGCACGAGCCCGGACTGTGCCGTGCGTGTTGTTACTCCATGGAAATATTACATCTACATACCATAATAAACGCGTAGTCAGTCGGCTAAACAATCTGCTCTCATTCATTCTCGCGTGTATTTGTTGATGTGTTAATTGTCTTATATAAGCATGAAGAAAAAAAGCACTAACGCTGCCCAGCCCAGGCTGTAATAATGCTGCAGAGAGCTGGTGTCACCCGTGGGTCATGTGGGTTTGTGTGCGTGTGTGTGTGTGTGTTAGCATTGCTGCATGTAGCTTCTGTATTATCCTGGTGCCTTTCAGTAGCAGCAGGCCAGTCCAGAGCAAAGCAGGTCAACACACACACTACACATCTGCTTGACTGGACACATGGATTGATGCTGATAGTTATAAGTAGTCTAGATGTAGGGATCCTGGTTGATTTGCCCATAATGAGCCCTGCAAAGGTCCACCATGTGTGAAGGCTGCAGCACTGCTGTCTTTATTTGTGCATGATTTGTAGGCAGCTATGTGGAAATTCCAGTTTGTATTCATGTAGCTAACCATCACAATCAACCACACCCCAACAACACAACATACCTATAGGGGAACATTTAATGTCAAGACACAGCTGTTTTTATTTTATTGTAAAAGTGACATTTACCTGTACAAGTGCGATCATGTGAGGTCATAACCTGGCTGTGTGCTTGTAGGTGTGATCATGGAGTGTCATGGAGTCCTGTACCTGCTGCTGCTCATTCACCTGTGTCTGGCTGCACCAGGGCTACCAGGGACACAGAGGTAAACCCACCTCCCTAATCACACAACTACCATGTCCTTATTTCACACAAAATCAAACTTTAAAAAAAATATATGTTTCAAATAAATATTATTTTAAGAAGTGAATTTGGGTGTAAATTCAGGGTGTAAAGGCTGGTAACACAAATAAACCATCTTCTGCCTCTGTTGTAGTTGCTGATGCTTCCTGACATATTTCAATTTGATCTTAAATTTGTTTATCCAACAGAGAGGAAACAGTGGATGCAAATAATCCTTCCCGAACACTACCCAATCCCTTTGGCTCAGGAGAAGAGGACCGCAGGCGAGTAATGCGGACTTCATCAAAGTTTGTCCAACCTCAGCAGCTCCTGTGTTGTCACTCTGTGGACTTTGGCTGCTGTGTTGTGCTAATGATGTGGCCTGCACCATATACTGATAAGATTACACGAGCAACAACACTGCTTCATGCTGCAATAATGAAATATGTCTATACTTTCGCATTTTTGCGACTGCACGGTAGAAATGTGCTGATCGTTTGTTCGGTGAGTAAGTGAGACAAGTAACCACTCTGTGTTGTGGACGAAGTGTGTTGGCGGCAATGTGGCTGGAGTTTATGATCTGATAAGATTATTGGATGTGTATCCTGCTCTGTCATATAGCCTAGTTTGATTGAGTGTTTGTGAGCTGTGTACAATTGCAGCTAATGTGATCTGTACCTCCCTCCACAAACAAAACACATGGATTCACAGGAGCCTTGAGTGCAGTCTGAATGGACAGAAAGGGCATTTCTGAATGAATCACTCCTACCACACTGCCATTGATTACCCATTGCTTCATCTGTGGCCTATGCATGGGACAAAACTATTCATTATATGCCTCAGGTTTGAGACATAATGTCTGCAAAGCCTTTTTATGTCTTGTATCAAACAAAAACACTTTAGAAAATTGATTTAATCTTCATGCAAAAGGTGTAACAGCTAAAACAGCACTGATCTCTACAAATCACAAGCACAGAAGCAGAGAAGCTCAATGGCTCTGTGAGTATCATATCACTGTTTGGTCTTCTTGCCAAGAGCTTCATGTAAAATGTGATACACTATTTTTTGATGAGGTGGCACCTCCTCCTCCTCCTGAGGTTATGTGTTCAGAGGTATGCACATTGTGCCCTCTTGTGGCTACACAAAATACAGCATCACCTCTGTATTTACTGTGTTGTCCCACCCAGTCTACTGAGACATGAATGTAAACACAATCCACTCAAGATGTTTTAATCCTAAACTTGTCTGTCTGTGTCATATGACTCAGACTCTGCGGGGTTGAACACATCTCAGTGCTCTTTATATTGTACTAACAAACTCAAATGTGCTATGTGAACCACAGGTTGCTGCAGAGTTACATCCAGTCCAGCCTAAAGGATGGTCAAGGAGGACCAGAAATCAGCACCTGGGAGCAAGGTAAATATGTCCACCTACTGCTGTGAAACCTGAACAAAGAAATACAAAAAATACACAAGCTGTAATCTTACTAATGGAATATGTAAAGACATCTCTAAGGGGCTGTGTGAAGTCATTTTCTATGACTTTTGTCTTTGAATCTTCTTTGAGTAGTTGATCAGAGATATACTCCAAGGTTATGTCTGTGATTCTGGTTTCCTCCTATAAATCATCCACAGCAGTGTGTCAGCTTGGCTTTAACACGTCTTTCCTCGCTTGTGTTGTGTCAGAGGTATTCTTCCTGTTTGGTCTGTATGACTACGATCGCAGCGGGTTGTTGGACGGCTTGGAGATGATGAAGCTACTTTCAGATTATAGCTCCCATCATACACCTGAAGTAAAGCCCAATGAATTGGTGAGGACAGTGTGTGTGATGTGTGTTTGAACTGCTGTTGTATTTGTGCCTAGTTGATGTGTTGTGTGTTTCCTGAGTTCAGGTGGTGTCCATGGTGGATTTCTTACTTCAAACTCAGGATCTAAACCAGGACGGTCTATTGGCTCCATCAGAGCTGCTTTCTCCTCCATTACCTCTCACACAGGTACTGTGACATGAGCACAAACACTCTTATCTACAGTAGTGTAGCCTAATGGTAACCTTAAGATAAACTAAAAAAATTGAATTTACTGTAGGCTATTTATTTCAATATATACAATAAAAAAAAAATGTAATTGATAAAGTTAGTGAGTGGATTGTGAGATGTTTAATTTGGTAATCTGGTACCAGTTAATGTGTAGAAAGAAATAATGTTTTTTTTTTTAACATTGTGCATCTTAATTTGGTTTACTACAACAGATAATTTATTGTTAACTGCAGTAATGTTACATCACGCTTTCCATCTTAAAGGAGTCCAGCAACAACAATGCACCTCACCAGGAGCAGGAGGTGGTAGTGGAGGAGAGGCTGTCACACCTGGGTGCTGATGAGGAGAAGGCAGGAGCAGCAGAGCAAATACAGGAGGTTCATGAAGAGATTCAAATAGAAGAACAACCTCAACATGAAGTGAAGACAGAACAAGAGGAGCATATACAGCAAATAGTTGAACACAATGGACAAGAGCTTCCAGAAGAACCTGCAGCAGAGCAGGGAGTTCCTATACACCATGGGCAACCAGAGATATGAATAATGCACAACACACACACAAACACATAAACACACCAGAGACTGTTTTGGTTTCTTGGGTTTGGTCTGTTGAAGACTACAGGCTACAGAGTTAAAAGTACCACTAATCCTTGTGAGATTGTCTTCATTTTTATCTCCACAAATAGATGTGGAATCTCAGATTTTACTGGACTGTTAAACATGTACAGTGTATTTTAAAACTATTCCTGTCAATGTATTGGGGTGTACCTGCAGCCAGTTCCTGTAGGTGGTTTTATTAGGAATACAAGCACCTTTCACGCTGAATAAGGGACAAATGTTCGGAATTCAAAACGCAATATTTCCCATATTAGTAAAATGGAAGTCATCATTAATAGCAATGAGAATTTGTCAATGTTTTTTTTTTTTTTTTTTACCCCAGTTGTAGTAATAGTTGATCATTTATTTTGAATAATTTGACTTTAATTAGGCTTTAATTGTATTTATTTAATGCCCAGCCCTTGTTCCAGATCCTTTTTTGAGTTGGGGAGGTGGGGGTTATTTTCAGGGTATTTGTGTTTTTCTACATAGAGACTAATGTTTAATGCACACACTGATTGGCACATTGCTGCATCTGAACTGTTATTTATTTAAAATGGTGTCATTTACATGCAGGTTATATGTGCTGTGAAACTGAATTTGGTTTTCAATGATTTCCTGAAAATTAGCTCATTCAATGAAGGAACATAGTTTTATTATGCACATGCAAAGCCTTAATTTCTTTGCTATAACTCAGTAACTAAAATATTTTGATGAGGATTTCAATGTCCCTGAATTAGTTGGGAATTATGAAATTACAGGACAATACAATATGGGTGTCCTTTATTACAATCCTTAGGCTATAGGCTCATTAAATTTGAATCCTGAATGTGTTTACTGTATAAAAGATTATCTGTTGTAAATTTTGTTTACCTTTTTACCCATTTTTGCATTATGAAGCTGGAGATAATAAAACAGATTGTCTCTCTCTTTTTCATTCTTAAATCTGTTTTCTTAAATCTTAAAAGGCAGAAACACGACACAGATACACTGACAACTACAATACTACACTTAAAGGAGAATTCCGGCCCTTTTTGGAGTTACACCATATAGGCTACTCGCGCGCTCTTTCACAGCCAAAGAATTAAGTAAAGTTGGACAGATATTCACAGATTCGGACTTCCGGGATCAATAACTCTGAGACGAAACGTTGTTCAGACAAAAATGATGTCTCTTTCACATCATAATAGCACAGACTACTACCTACAAGAATCAAAACCCGATTTTTAACGAAAACGAGCCGTTCTCCGAGCTGGACGGAAAACATTGATCTCTATGCGCAGCCGGTAGCCGGGCGAGTGCGCAGGGACCGTCTGCAAATTGCAATGCAAGCGCAAGACGCTCCGAAAAAAAATCAATAGCTCCACTGTTATACAGCACAGAGACTCCAAAATCACCACACACACCAAGGGACTCCTCGTGGTCATACTACAACAGCTGTTTTGGGAAAATGTGCATTTTTATAATTTTGGTAAGTTTTTATTGGAATTAATCATTAATATCTTGCTATATTGATCAATAGCTCCAGAGACTCCAAAATCACCACACACACTAAGGGACTCCTCGTGGTCATACTACAACAGCTATTTTGGAGAAAATGTGCATTTTTATAATTTTTGTGATTTTTTATTGGAATTAATCATTAATATCTTGCAATATTGACCAATAGCTCCACTGTTATACAGTACAGAGACTCCAAAATCACCACAGACACTAAGGGACTCCCCATGGTCATACTACAACAGCTGTTTTGGGAAAATGTGCCTTTTGATAATTTTGGTGATTTTTTATTGGAATTAATCATTAAAAACCTCCAATATTGATCAATAGCTCCACTGTTATACAGTACAGAGACTCCAAAATCACCACACACACTAAGGGACTCCTCGTGGTCATACTACAACAGCTGTTTTGGAGAAATGTGCATATTTATAATTTTGCTGATTTTTTATTGGAATTAATCATTAATATCTTGCTATACTGATCAATAGCTCCACTGTTATACAGTACAGAGACTCCAAAATCACCGCACACACTAAGGGACTCCCCATGGTCATACTACAACAGCTGTTTTTGGAAAATGTGCCTTTTGATAATTTTTGTGATTTTTTATTGGAATTAATCATTAAAAACCTCCAATATTGATCAATAGCTCCACTGTTATACAGTACAGAGACTCCAAAATCACCACACACACCAAGGGACTCCTCGTGGTCATACTACAACAACTGTTTTGGAGAAATGTGCATTTTTATAATTTTGGTAATTTTTTATTGGAATTAATCATTAATATCTTGCTATACTGATCAATAGCTCCACTGTTATACAGTACAGAGACTCCAAAATCACCACACACACCAAGGGACTCCTCGTGGTCATACTACAACAGCTGTTTTGGGAAAATGTGCATTTTTATAATTTTGGTAATTTTTTATTGGAATTAATCATTAATATCTTGCGATATTAATCAATAGCTCCACTGTTATACAGTACAGAGACTCCAAAATCACCACACACACCAAGGGACTCCTTGTGGTCATACTACAACAGCTATTTTGGAGAAATGTGCATTTTTATAATTTTGGTAATTTTTTATTGGAATTAATCATTAATATCTTGCTATAGGCCTATTGATCAATAGCTCCACTGTTATACAGTACAGAGACTCCAAAATCACCACACACACCAAGGGACTCCTCGTGGTCATACTACAACAACTGTTTTGGGAAAATGTGCATTTTTATAATTTTGGTAATTTTTTATTGGAATCATTAATATCTTGCAATATTGACCAATAGCTCCACTGTTATACAGTACAGAGACTTTATAATTTTGGTGATTTTTTATTGGAATTAATCATTAAAAACCTCCAATATTGATCAATAGCTCCACTGTTATACAGTACAGAGACTCCAAAATCACCGCACACACTAAGGGACTCCCCATGGTCATACTACAACAGCTGTTTTGGAGAAATGTGCATTTTTATAATTTTTGTGATTTTTTATTGGAATTAATCATTAATATCTTGCAATATTGATCAATAGCTCCACTGTTATACAGTACAGAGACTCCAAAATCACCACACACACCAAGGGACTACTCATGGTCATACTACAACAGCTGTTTTGGAGAAATGTGCATTTTTATAATTTTGCTGATTTTTTATTGGAATTAATCATTAATATCTTGCAATATTGATCAATAGCTCCACTGTTATACAGTACAGAGACTCCAAAATCACCACACACACTAAGGGACTCCTCGTGATCATACTACAACAGCTGTTTTGGAGAAATGTGCATTTTTATAATTTTGCTGATTTTTTATTGGAATTAATCATTAATATCTTGCGATATTAATCAATAGCTCCACTGTTATACAGTACAGAGACTCCAAAATCACCACACACATCAAGGGACTCCTCGTGGTCATACTACAACAGCTGTTTTGGAGAAATGTGCATTTTTATAATTTTGGTAATTTTTTATTGGAATTAATCATTAATATCTTGCTATACTGATCAATAGCTCCACTGTTATACAGTACAGAGACTCCAAAATCACCACACACACCAAGGGACTCCTCGTGGTCATACTACAACAGCTGTTTTGGGAAAATGTGCATTTTTATAATTTTGGTAATTTTTTATTGGAATTAATCATTAATATATTGCTATATTAATCAATAGCTCCACTGTTATACAGTACAGAGACTCCAAAATCACCACACACACCAAGGGACTACTCATGGTCATACTACAACAGCTGTTTTGGAGAAATCAGCAAAATTATAAAAATGCACATTTCTCCCAAACAGCTGTTGTAGTATTGAAATGTGTGTGCATTTTTATAATTTTGGTGATTTTTTATTGGAATTAATCATTAATATCTTGCAATATTGATCAATAGCTCCACTGTTATACAGTACAGAGACTCCAAAATCACCACACACACTAAGGGACTCCCCGTGGTCATACTACAACAGGTTCTTTTGGAAAAATGTGCCTTTTAATAATTTTGCTGATTTTTTATTGGAATTAATCATTAATATCTTGCGATATTAATCAATAGCTCCACTGTTATACAGTACAGAGACTCCAAAATCACCACACACACTAAGGGACTCCCCGTGGTCATACTACAACAGCTGTTTTGGAAAAATGCGCCTTTTAATAATTTTAGTGATTTTCTAATCATTAAAAACCTCCAATATTGGTCAATAGCTCCACTGTTATACAGTACAGAGACTCGAAAATCACTACACACACCAAGGGACTCCCCATGGTCATACTACAACAGCCAGTGGCGTGCACAGATTTTTGAAGGGCAGGGGCGAAAAGGAAAAAAAAGGGCACATAATAGCGCCTCCTCGTCACTGAAAAGAGCACTTCAGCACGCGTTTTGGCTTCCCTGGGGGAACTTTAGCCCATGTTTTGGCACCTACTGTAGATGTGGCTCCTGGAGGGCACTTTCAGGGCTGCCAAGTTTCAGAAAATGACAAGTGAAACATGGTGCGTTTGGCCAGCGACCACAGGTCGGCGGCGAAAAAAATGTGGCCTTTTTTAACGTTGATTTCGTCAGTTTTAATATTGATATCAGAAGTTGGCGGAATGTTACAAGTTTTTAATGATTCATTCCAATAGAAAATCACCAAAATTATAAAAATGCACATTTCTCCAAAAAAGCTGTTGTAGTATGACCACGAGGAGTCCCTTGGTGTGTGTGGTGATTTTGGAGTCTCTGTACTGTATAACAGTGGAGCTATTGATCAATATTGCAAGATATTAATGATTAATTCCAATAAAAAATTACCAAAATGCTTGTAATCCCCAAGTGTAATAGCTTCTGTGTTTCATTCTTCATGTTATTCTTCATAGAATGTATTCTTTTATGTTTGTTTGAATAAATGACATAAAAATGCACATTTTCCCAAAACAGCTGTTGTAGTATGACCACGAGGAGTCCCTTGGTGTGTGTGGTGATTTTGGAGTCTCTGTACTGTATAACAGTGGAGCTATTGATCAATATTGGAGGTTTTTAGTGATTAATTCCAATAAAAAATCACAAAAATTATAAAAATGCACATTTCTCCAAAACAGCTGTTGTAGTATGACCATGAGTAGTCCCTTGGTGTGTGTGGTGATTTTGGAGTCTCTGTACTGTATAACAGTGGAGCTATTGGTCAATATTGCAAGATATTAATGATTAATTCCAATAAAAAATTACCAAAATTATAAAAAAAAATGCACATTTTCCCAAAACAGCTGTTGTAGTATGACCACGAGGAGTCCCTTGGTGTGTGTGGTGATTTTGGAGTCTCTGCACTGTATAACAGTGGAGCTATTGATCAATATTGGAGGTTTTTAATGATTAATTCCAATAAAAAATCAGCAAAATTATAAAAATGCACATTTCTCCCAAACAGCTGTTGTAGTATGACCACGAGGAGTCCCTTAGTGTGTGTGGTGATTTTGGAGTCTCTGTACTGTATAACAGTGGAGCTATTGATCAATATTGGAGGTTTTTAATGATTAATTCCAATAAAAAATCACAAAAATTATAAAAATGCACATTTCTCCAAAACAGCTGTTGTAGTATGACCATGGGGAGTCCCTTGGTGTGTGTGGTGATTTTGGAGTCTCTGTACTGTATAACAGTGGAGCTATTGATCAATATTGGAGGTTTTTAATGATTAATTCCAATAAAAAATCACAAAAATTATAAAAATGCACATTTCTCCAAAACAGCTGTTGTAGTATGACCATGAGGAGTCCCTTGGTGTGTGTGGTGATTTTGGAGTCTCTGTACTGTATAACAGTGGAGCTATTGATTTTTTTTTTTCGGAGCGTCTTGCGCTTGCATTGCCATTTGCAGACGGCCCCCGCGCACTCGCCCGGCTACCGGCTGCGCATAGAGATCAATGTTTTCCGTCCAGCTCGGAGAACGGCTCGTTTTCGTTAAAAATCGGGTTTTGATTCTTGTAGGTAGCAGTCTGTGCTATTATGATGTGAAAGAGACATCATTTTTTGTCTGAACAACGTTTCGTCTCAGAGTTATTGATCCCGGAAGTCCGAATCTGTGAATATCTGTCCAACTTTACTTAACTCAGCCAAAGTTACAGGAGGAAAGAAATTAGACTACTGTCTTTTCTGCCTGCCAATATAATACATCCATGCTGCCATGAGGCAAGGAAGGCAAGGCAATTTTACAGTCCGTTTTTACATAGTCTCAAAGGGCTTGAAACGTAGGCTACCTACTGTAGATTTAAAAAATGTATGTGGTGTAGGTTTGTTAGGTAGACTATCTCCATAACGTCATCGGAACTGCTCCCTGGATACGGCGTGTATGCCGGTTGCTAGGCGACAGAACAACTTGACACACATGGCGGAGAACAAGCAGAGCACAGGTTGGTCAGTCAGATCGTAGGTTATTCATAAACTTTCTGTATATTAGTTTGAATTATTACTATATGTTTACTTAGATACCAAGAGAGGGCAGTTTCGGTGTCTCTGGTCGATTTAAAATGACGGTGACGGTAGTTGAAAGGTTTTGCTTGAACATTATGATGCTTCATTAACAACAAGGTAGCGGTTCGGCGGTAACTCTAGACTCTGTTGTGTTTTCTCTCCTTTGTCAGAAATCACAGATGTCCACAAGAGGATCACAGCAGCTTTTGAGGCGTTTGATTATCAGCAGAATAACACAGTGGATGTCCGGTGAGTTCCCACAGCAGCCTGCAGGGGGAGATAACGTGATTGAGTGATTATTTAGGAAGTAAGGCCACCAGGGTGAAAGCAGGAAACTGGAGTCATATTATAATAGATCCATGACTGGAGCCCACACAGCTGCAGAGTTACTCCATATCATTTAGATCTACACAATTTGACTTACTGCACATTTGTTAGTAGTATAGTTAATACTGAGCTCATATGTTGTAAGGATGTGTTTTTATAAGTATGGTTGCATTTTTTCCCCCATATGATGAACTGCAAAATATCACACCTTCAAGGGCACTGACTGTGTGTTATGCAAAGTTTGAACACAGTGAGTATGAAGTGGACGAGGAAAGCTACACCCATTGTGTGCTGTGGCATTTCTACTTCCCTGCTCCACAAAGCTGATTTTTGGTTTGGTGGCAAAGTGAAATGCCCCTAGTTTACCACAAGATAACAAAGCCTTTAAATGAGATTAGGAAGTGACTCAACAGGAAAGTGGGTGGTGAGAACCAGTGGTCAGTTGGCTGTGGAAGAACTGGATAAACCTGATCCTACAGTGACAACAGAGCTGCTACATTTGTCACAGTCTTTACATATTTTTAAACAACGTGGGCTGATGTGATGTAGTGATCTTCTGACTGATTTTTATCTCTTCATTTCCTGTCACCTGTTTGTTTTTTAGGGAGATTGGCACCATCATCTATTCCCTTGGTTGCTTCCCCTCTCAAAAAGACCTGCATGACTTTGTCGCTCAGGTCAGACCTTTATTGTTTCAGTGATGTTTTGCATGAAAACAACTGAAATCCACAGGCTCAATTTTTAGAGATGGACAAGTCAGCAGGACAATTTTCCCTTATTTGTGATCTTCCTGTCATGTTGAATTCAGGGGGAATAGTAATTCATTACTAGTCACTGTAAAGTCAATGACCCATTAAAGAGAAAGTGGTGAACAAAGTGATTGTTGGGTGATGTTATAACATCCTGAAGCCCTGTCCTGCAGGTGGAAGAGGACCACACAGGGTGTATCCACTTGGACAAGTTCCTCCCAGCCATGACCAAAGTGCTGCTGGAGCACAAGTAAGGCAGCTCTGTTCAGCTCTTGACTGATGACAGACATGCTTAAAGGTGTACAGAAACGGCCATTTGTCCTATTTGTCGCGCCGAGTTGTCACGAGTTGCCACACGAGTTTACCCGAGTAAGGAAAACAAATTTGATTGGTCGTTATTGAGTATATTCAAAGCTTGGGGTGAGACCGAGCTCCATGTGTGTGTGCTGTCTTGGACATTTGATTGACGGATGACAGATCCAATATCAGTGGCTAATGAATCATGAGAAGGCTGACGTATAATCCGTGCGCCTGTATCATCCAATGCAAAAAGAAAATACCACACTTTCATCCCGGATTTAATCAAAAATAGAATTTTGCACAAATTTTAGGGCCCAGAGTGGACTCAAATTCAATTTTCTTTTCTGCACAGCTTTGAGTTTTTAAAAAAATCTTTTGTAAATGCAATGGGGTAGTCACTGCAGGACTCCACAAAATAGATGTGTGTTGTACAGATACAAAGCTGTTTTGTTTTTTCATCATTAATCTTTCAGGTGGTGTTTTTTTTCACCAAACATAGCACACTAAATGACAGACTTCTTTGAATAATTAAAGCCACTTTCCCTTAAACCCATGCTTGTATGTTGTATGTGCTTTCAAATAGCGTGCACTTCGTCATACAACATGATTTTGTCCTTGTGTTCCCAACCTCTTGCAATGATTACACTTCAACCAAGAGTGAAAATGTTCCTAGGATAGGCAACGTTTTTACAGTTGTATAGTACAACAACAGTAACAATTTAGACACAGCCAGGGCTATTGAGAAACAGTAGTGTAGACCGGAAAACACTGACAAAGGACATAGAAAATTCCAACATTTAGCTGCTGCTTAACAAGTTTTTAAGTTTACTCTACTAATCACACATTATACCCACATCAAAGGAGAGAGACACTAATAGAAATGGTTTTGGGTGTGTGTTTCAGGTTTCCTCCCATTCCCGAGGACCTTCTGCTTCAGGCCTTTGAGGTGAGCCTAGCTCTTGTTTCTTATGCACTCAGGTGTTATTATGGTTTATAAGGAAAAGAAGCCTCTAAGAACACCACACTCACACTGTCCATTAAATTATCACTGTTTCCAGGTTCTGGACAAGGAAAAGAAAGGATACCTGGAGCCAGAGGAGCTGACTAAGTACATGACACAGGAAGGTAAAGCAGAGGCTTTTGGTTTTACCAAGATTACGTTGTGGGGTGAATAGCTGCAGATTTTTAAATGGAAATGTTTTTTGTTTTTTGGTGCATTTCTTTCCTCTTACTTCCACAAAACCACCTCTGATGTCTTGAAACCAGGTGAGCCCTTCACCCAGGTGGAGATGGATGAGATGCTGACAGCACTCGCTGACCAGGAGAAGAACTGCATCTATTACAGCGATGTAATCAGCCAGCTGACCATTGACCCTGACATCTAAACGGTGCCTTTGTGTTTCAGCCTAACTATTGACGCATATTACAAACAAAAATCTGTTTGTTTGTCTGCTCATGTCTACTTATAATTCTGATATGGCAATGATCAATAAATCTGCTGGTTTAAGCCTCGCTTTGCATTTTTCAGATGTGTCCTTCAGTTCTGATCAAATAGTATTCAATTGAACTGACAGATTTGGGACAGTGCAGCCAGAGGCCCAGTTATTTTGGTTGAACATAACAGTTTTAAATACTCCCACGTTTACATATTTTACCCAAGCTCTATTTGCATATTTCAGAGCATGACAAAGACTTAGCAACATGTTCTCCAGAATCATATTAAACGGAAACTACATGTGCAGTATAAACCACATGCTGCAGTTCCCTTTCAATGTGAATGAAGTCATAAATCCCTAAAGCTTCACACAAGTGGGATATCTTCTATCTGATGCAAAAAGAAAAAATATTGTAATCTTGAACTTAGTTGGAATAAATAAGAAAGGTTCTTCACCCTAACCCAATGTGAATATTTACACTTTCTTTAAATCAACTTTTTTTTTGCAAATTTAATACCAAAGCCCAAGAGATGGAGACAATCTATATAAAGGCGAGGCATAGTTAAGAATGAGAACTTGCTGCTTGCTGTCCCCACCCCAGAACCAGGGCTCAAAATAGAGGCTGGGGCATACATAGTGCCTTAAAATAGCACAGGCTCTGCAGCAGTAGACTAACAGCATGTGTGCCCAGTGGTGGAGTCAGAAACAGGAGCGAGTGTGGTCATTCGACACAATATTATAGAGTTATGCGCAGCCAACAAACAAATAATTAGTGACGTAGTGTACATGAGGTGACATCAAATTGAAAATGAAATTAAAAGTGTTAAATGTCGGGAGCCAGCGGAAAGGAAACCTGATGAGTTATGATGTGGCGAAGAAGCCATGAAGTGAAGTGGTCCAATAGTGCTCATCACAAGCATGTAGAAAACAGTGAAGTTCAATTGACTTCAACTGACTAAAGCAAGAAAACTCTGGTGATTATTTGTCCAGAGCATCAGCTTAAATATACCATTTGTAGCCATGATGGGTGCAAACCTATTTCAATAGATGACCCCAAATTTAATAAAATAAACAAAGCAATGGGTGCTTTATCAGCATAGCATTTTATCTCAGGCAATTCTGCATTGAATAGTTAACATGCATGAAACAGTTAAACACAGCTTTGGAACATGGGTGACATGACTTTATCTTGTGATTAGATAAGTATGTGGTAGTGTGTGGTAGCAAACACAGGCTGTTCTCTACATAAGCATGAATGAATGCAAAGGTTTCAATTTGCAATAAAAACAGAACCCATCCTCGTGGCCTCCAATCATCATGTGAGACAAAGACATCGGAAAATAAAAGATATCCATACAGTAATAGAAAAAGTCTGTATTAAACATTCCCTTTTCACTAAACACCAACAGTCAAGACAGAATAAGGCTCAGTTACCTTCAGCATAATCACACAATAGCATCAAATCAGTACAGTCTTGATACACAGAGACACAATTCCTTTACCATTAGGTTTCTTATTTTCTCTTGACCTCATAAATGTTTCATTGTAACATGAACAAATGTGTTCCTTACTGAAAGGGGGCTTTAACAAGCAAAAACAAAACAAAAAAATCTGAATGGAGACAAGAAGTGAAGTGGGGTCTGGGATGGAATGTGTGAGAAAAATACCAGTTTGCATCCCTCTCATTTAGATCCAGTTGCTTACAATGAAATGGGAGTTTCATTTCACCTGTACATTTATTTTAAGACTAAATTAAGATGGTAATGGCTTTGACATGAGTGAATGTGTGTAGTGACACGGGCAATGGCCCAGCAGCAGAGCACCAACACATCTGGTACTAATCCTGCTACGAGTGAGATGAAGACTAAACATGGAAAATATAATTTCAGTATGGTCCACAACTCCACACTGAAGCTTACAATGTCAGGTTACAAACCTCCTCTGTCTTGGAAAACTCTAAAACGAGACATGAGATTGTGTTCCACTGTGTGCAGCCATATTGTGGAGGAATGTGACCACTGGCTGCAAATAACCTTCCCTTTAACAGAAGTGTTGCCTACACACACACTAGTCATTTGGTCCTTGAAGAGCCACAAACAAACAGAAGAGCAGGAGAAACAAGGAAGTAGTGTCACAAATAATAGGAAAGTATGACAAAGAAAGGAGATGATAATAAGAGTGAAGGTGAAACAAAAAGAGCGTGGAGGTAGAAGAAATTTTTGACATCATATCCAGCTACCAACAGTGGTCTCTTCACATAGTTTATGCATTATTGCACTGCGACTGACACACAGAGGAATGACAATCCTAGAACAACTCAAACTCACCCAGACCGGTCCATTATGCACTTGTTTCACATATATTGGGAAGAACAGGGGTGACCACCTCACCAGCTTTTTACTTGAAGTCTATCTTTGCCTTTGAGAATGAGACAGGAGAGCTAAGAGGCGGGACAGAACCTTCTAGATTATGCAACCTTTTAAAAACTACCAGCTTTGTTAACTTCTCAGCTTTGGGTTGGCGCTTCTGAAAATGCATTTGCGGTAAGGCAGGTTTGGGCAAAGGCTTGTGCAGTGGTGGGACCTGTAGAATTTAAGTAGGTGAAAACACCTAATAAACATGCTGCCATGAAACCAAGGATTCAGCTGCTTCAATAATTACACAACTCTGGATAAATATGCTGCATAGTAGAGCCACAGGTTTAAAGGATATAAAGACAATTTATCTCAGGGCAGAGGTTGTGTAACTCTGCAGTCAGACCGTGCAAATACAGCAGATCTATGATGCATTCACAGTTTTTTTTTTAAAATCATGCCACAAGCTATCCAGTGTGGCTCTGTAAAAATGACTATCCTACCTCATCTCTCCTTATCTCATCCTGACTGAAGGCCAAGTATTAAAATCTCCAGAGTTAGATGATGGGCTACAGTGACTCAACAAAGATAGAGTGTGCCAAAGCAGGGCATCGCCTGCTAAAAGTGGTGGACATGGTGATGGTGCTAAAAATCAAACAAACTGTATACCTGAGGGCTTTGCACTCAGGCAAAGACACGAGAAATACATATTATTACATGTATAAGTCACAACACAATTCACACCCTCACACACGCACACACACCAAACCACACTGACTGAACATTAATTGAAGAAGAGTCTGGTCCACATAGAGTTAACTTAGTTTACAAAACTGTAATATTTGATTGATTATCCCTTTCAAAAATCATTACTGAAAAACATTGTGGGTTAACCTGATTAACAACCACTGTAGCCCATCATCTGACTCCTATGAGTGATAACAACAATCAGTTTCCCTATTAGTCCATTTGGGCCATGAGCTGCAGGGTGTAATACCAATTAGCCTGATACCCTCTGGTACCTGTGTTTGCCACAGCGGCTAATTTGCCATCACACTTAGATCAAGTTTTCAGAGTCACCTTGTTGCCATCATCTAGTCAGCTCTGCACACAAATAGGACATTTAGTCTCCTGGACTAGATCTGCAGCACGAGGCCAGCAGCTGAGATGTTGTCTCCTCCACCAGCAGTTTGGTAAACCTCCGTGCACACCAGCACAGGTGCCACGCAGATCTCATAATCCTCCTCATCCCAGCAGCTGACGGGCCTGCTCTCCTGCAGAGGGATACGCTGGCTTCCCTCCTGCCGGCTTATGGAGAATGAGTCATCCATGATGAGCCTCGCCTTGCTGGGGTCAATGTCATTAGAGCCACAAACATGGCGGTTAGCTGTGAGGGAGGCCTTGGCCGTCGCTGACATGGTGTTCTTCCATTGAGAGCCACGGGTCACGATCATGGCCTGGAAGGCCAGCGTGTGGACGTGGAGGCGAGTCAGCGGCTTACCCTTGGCTTCAGCGCTGTTTGTGTCACTTTCTGCACTCACATTGTTCGCATCCTTGGAGCGCTCGTTCAGAATGCGATAGACCTCCCTCATTTGGTCGAGGACAGTAGCTACACGAGGGTTTGGGTCCGACAACACTGTGATGTTGGAGCCTTTCAGCAGGCTGAGCAGGTTGGGAAGCTCCTGTTCATTCATCCCCAAAGATTCGGCCTGGGAAGCAGCGACAGAAGCAATGATTCAACTAAGGACTTAGGAAAAAAAAACTCCTGAACCTTTGTTGTGATCAACACAGTATGCTCATTATGTTCTGAAAAAAAACTTCAATCAACGGTAAAATCATAAAATAAAAATAACAATAAAATTCTTCTAACTACCAGGCACTTACAGCACAAAGACTGTTTTAAAGTAGTTCCTGACAAACATGTGGAATTGTTTCATTTTCTCATGTTTGTCTAACCCTATGTAAGAAAAACGAATGAAACTATGTAAATAAAGGAAGACAAATAGTTTATGCTGAGTCACAACTGCTTCATACACAAATGTATTCAACTACTTTGACTAAGCAAATCTAGTTTCAAACTTCCTGGGGTGACGGCCACTTAGTTTTATCATCTCTACTTTTGTGCGATCACTCTGGTCTGTTTGTTTTCTGGGTTATATATTAATATATATTAATGCTCTCAGTTCTAATATTATTTGTTCATTCATACATACATGTGGAATGACGTAGTGAAGCAGGTCCTCCATTATACTCTCCTCTACGAAACTGGCCATCTCAAAGTGGACACCAAGCTGAGGAGACGAGGTGGACAGCAGGTCGGACAGGCGAGAGAAGAGAGCGTCACGCTCACCTGGAGAGATGAAGGGAAAGATAGAGGATGTTCAGTAAATAATAAAAAAAATAATAAAGGGACAGTGACATGAAAAACAGGGCAGATGACATGAAAAAGTGAAGTAACAGGGTTGGTGGTTGAGAAGTGAACAAATCGGGAGGACGATGAGTCACCACGGATTGACAAAGAGCCTGGTGCAGGATGGGAAGTTAATTATGGCCTTCAGGTCTGTGGGTGTCAAAGTGACTTAGGGTCTAGAGTCTGAAACCACCATGGAGAATGAACCATAAGCCATTACACAGCTGATGGTGCCAATGCAACGAAACACAATTTCAATATTTCCACTTTACCAACCAGAAGTAATCTGTAGTACCAATCTGGAGTTTATGGGCAATCATAAATTATGATTAATTGTGCTAAAGTTTATGGTGCATGTCATGCAAGGTTAACTATTCAGTAATAACTTATTTCACTGATGCAACAAAAAGCAACAGACATTTACCAAACTAACAACATATCTAAGGGTTGTCATGAGTTTCTGTCTTACCGGACTGAAAGGGGAAGTTATCCATCATTTGCAGCCCACCCACCACCAGCAGATCTGGCTTGAAGTCTGACAGCTTCTTAGCAAATTCCTCCATGGAGTCCAGGTAAGGGTTGTGGTCATCGCTGTGGACGATGTATCTGCAGGGCACAAACGAAAGTAAAGCCAAACGTAGACAGCTTCAAACACCATGATTTATACATATGTACATGAACACACACACACATACAGATGTGAAAAATGTCAAGACTAAGATACACAAACTTTACCTTCTGTGATCTTTTAAGACTTAACAAACCGCCACCAAAGGTTTAACATACCTGTTGGCTCTTCGTGATGTGTACTGCCCCCAGCTAGCTCCAGATGGATACTCTAGGATCAGATGAATGTCTGGCTCTTCTAAAATATTTCCTGCCACTGCACAGACAAGTGTAGGTGGGGTTAAAGTAACGGAAGAGGAAATGACAAAAGAGATACAGAGTGTAGGAAAAGAAAAGGTGGCAGTACAAAAGAGAAAGGCAGAGGGAAATTCAAGGATACAAAAAATGATTGTGGTGATTAAGCATAAGGAGACATTATCCTGATACATCCAGGAAAGTAATATGAGACTACTAGTGTGTGTGTGTGTGTGTGCGTACCTGTGATATGCTGGGACAGGACATCAGTAAAGTCTGGGCTGAAGCTTCCCCCTAGCAACACATCACATCCCTCGGTTGCCATACGACCAGCCATTACGGGAGCATTACCGCCTACTGACCATCTGTTCCCAGGTAGATCACGGGACGCTTCAACCAGCTCAGTGAAGAGGGTGTCATTTAACACAAAACGCCTGCAACACAAAGAAATTAAAAAACAAACAAACATCAGAACCTGAACGCAGCAAAAACTTCCTCTTCTTCTTATCTTGTCTTGTTGGTAAACAAAACAACCAAGCGTGTTACTATAGTTACAGTTTGTCGTACAGTAACAAGACAGGCTTTCTTTAGGACACAAACCTCCTGAACGCTGAAAATACTGACATGCTGGAGCTTGTCGGCAAAAAGCACACATTAGCTATACCAAGAATGACAAAGCTGAGGACGAAAGCAAGAAGGGGCAAGAATAAACGTTTCAAGAGAAAGAGAAAGACTGTGTGTGAGAGGTAAAGAGAGAGTAAGGACCTAATGTCACAAAAGGAAGCAGCAGAACAGTGTTTGGAAAGCCAAGTGACTTAATGCTTGTACAATGCCTGGCTGTGCTCAGACTCTGTGTGACACCATTTGCTGCTATGAGACTCCTGAAAAAGTACTAACACATGTAGCTAAACTGTACTCATTAATAAAAAAAAAGGGAAGCAGTGTTGCATTACCAGCACAAGACCAATGAATAGTCGTTAATGCATGACACTTTAAGAGATAGGTCTGCTTAGCTGCTGTAATAGGAGCATCCTGTAGATTAAGGTAATTTCTGGCACAGGTCATGAAGAGCAAACAGAAGGAACAGCAACACAACACTGAGCAAGATACAGACTTTTGATTTTTTACAAAAATGAAATTATCATTCAATGTGGTTTTATGTGGTCTGTGATTGGCAGACATACCCGCTCATCTCTTCTCTTACTTCCACATATCATTTGGTTGCCTTCAGTTTTCTTTTGGCTCAAGTGCTTGAAATTATGGTCTCAGACTGAGTCTCAATCTCAGACTTCGCTGACAAAAGGCTGGTCATCGTGTGTGTTCATAATACACTTTAATACCACAAACCAATGAAACTGAGGCGAGAGAAATAACCCTAAAAGCAGAAAAGGGGCTTGTTCTCTTTGTGCTTATTCACTCTCTCACATGCCCTTGTCCTTTTTGTCCATGATGATTTTATAGGCCTGTTGCCTTTCGGCGTTAGTTCCAGCCAATGAACAAGGGCTCACTGGCGCCAGAACAGAAGCAGGGGCCAGCGACAGAAAAGAAGAGGGGAGATGAGTTCAATGACATAAACATCTACTGGCAAGAATCACTTCAACTAACTGATACACATCAACAGACTGACAGACACAGTAAAAAAACAAACAATAGCTTATGTGTACATTGATTTGTGTGAAAAATTGTTGATGGTTTGTAGAAGACAGAGCAAGCAGCTGCTGTATTCATTTGTATGTAGGTAAATGACAAAGTCCCAACACATTCATGGTGGAATGTGAGTGTGGTTGTGAAAGAGCATGTGAGAGAGAGAGGAGCACAGAGGCCTTGGGGGTACAGCAAGAAAACAGCTTTAAATGTGTTCTTCAAAGCCTCCCAAATAGATAATCTACTGCATATGCACCGCTGTACAATCACACTTGGCACACGTCGCAGGTCGCACAGACTTCAGTATTCAAATATGTTCACAAGGTCACATCGGTGAGCACATTTGCTCTATTTATCACTTACTCTGCAGCAGCTCCTGGTGCAAAGAAGTAGGCAAAACTCTGAGCCAACTGCTCCGTATTTTCTATGTAGTCATGATGCAGGGGCTGGTCCGTGGGGGGGAGGCTGATCTTATTAAGCAGCGACACCCCGTCCACTATCAGGTCGACACAACCTCCAAAACCTGTGCATGAAGGAGAGGTTCGAGAGAGGGGGAGAGAGGATCACAAAATATGCAATAAATTAATGCGTACAACTACATATCATAGGTATATCATAGGTCAACATGACAGAGGGGAACAGGACACGACGGCCTAATAGGATTAAAGGGACAGGGAGAAGATTGCGAATCACACGAACATTAACATTAGTAACACTCAGTCAACAGCACAGTTATAGTCCCAGCTGCTGGATCAAGCTTGTGTGTGATGAACACGTATAGCCTTCAGCTACAAAACCCTTTTTCTGTCATGTTGGGACAAAGACCAACATGAACAGTAGCAAGCCTCTGATGGCCCACTTGTGTAGCCAACCTGCTAACAAAGTCGAAAGGCAAAAGACTGGAGGAGATCTCACACTGGAATCTGTGTTGGATAAGTCTTTGCTCTCAACCAACCATCTAGGAGATTTGCAACAATTTAATGTTAATAAAGGTTTGAAGTCCCTGAATTGTAGTGCCATTTTTTTTTTTATTGGTTTGGCATCGTGTTGTAGTGACTAACTCTAATTCACCACCTGCCACATCTAATAGCAGCACAAAGGGGTTGGATGGAAAATATCTGTTATATTACATAACTGGGCTTGACATGTGATGTTATTGTATCTAAATCTGAATAACTACTGCGTAACAGATCTGATTGCATATTTAGGGTTGGTCCTGGACTGGTTAAAGGTTGGACAGATATGGAGAGCCCTTCTGTTGTGTGTTTGCACCAAGGTTCAAAGGTGGTGGTCGCATTTTATTTGTGAGTTGTTTGTTGAGACAAATAAAGTGATTAGTTCTGCTGGTGAGGAATTTCACCTTTTCGTGCAGTAAAAGGGGCTTATGGGGCACCACCAACAGTTGCGAGCTGTTTACTTTACTAAGATCAGAACCTGGAGCCGATACTATGAAGAATATTTTCATCTAAAGCGTGTGTCCCTGAATTTATCATCTGTTTTCACTATTTATCCAGTGCACTAGTTCACATTTGACATGTCTCGACTAAAGTACCTATAATGACATAAGCATCAACTCAATATTTCCACTTTCTTCCATCCAGTACATTACTCAGACTGCCACTAGCAAACACCAGCAGATACAAACACTCCTTTCTACCCTCTGCCATTTCATTATTAAACACCAGGAGGAAAAAGGTAGCCCATCCTTAATGTTTTTAACATTTCACCCCTTTTTATAAATTGTTTATTTTTCTATTTTATGTATTTATGCTATTAGTTGTTACAAATTATCATTGTATATAGGCTATATTTTATTTCTGTGCTGTGTTATAGCCTATGTTCTTTAACTCCCCATTTACTGCACAGCCAATTGCTCCACTGGGGACAAAATTTACAGTCATTGAGATTAAGATTGACATAAAGCATTTATTACTATACTTTTGTGTCCCTTATCGTTTCAAACTCGTTAAATCAGTTCTTCGGTGATGCCTTCCCAGAACAAACTGTCCCCAGCTGCTCAGACCAAGTACTAATCTGGACTGAGATCTGGTGACTGTGCAGATCCTGCATGCTCACACACCCCTATAGCTGCCTACGGTACTCTCTTCCTCTCCTCCTATATTAACATGTTTTTGCACGAATTAAATAGCAAGTAAAAGCCTGGTTAGAGGTAAAGTCAGTTCACATGAATCAAAGGTTTCCCTACACTTTTAAAACTAACTTTTAAAAAGCCAATTAGGTTTAAGATAACATTGTGTCAACATCGTTAATGAGATTAACAAGACGCATTGTTCACGTTCAACTTCTAATTTACGGTTTTGTTCACGTGAATCAGTCACAGCTGAAGTTAGCTACTAACTAAGCTAAACAACAACTATCTTTCACACCAGGAGTGATCAATATTTAACCCAGAGTCTCCTGTTAAATCGTTTAAATGCTAGCTAACATTAGCTGGTAGCTCCCTCCACTCACCCACGGCCACTCTGGGTCTGGAGACGTCGTTCATGCCGACTTTCCGCTCCGCCCGGAGCAGGGAGGACAGCACCGTGTCCAGCCGGTCGTCCAGCGCCTCATCCTGGGGTGACCGGAACCAGACAGCCAGAAGAACCACAACCAGGGACACAATGGGCCCATATTTCATCCACGAAACCCTGCCTCCCCCCTCCATCGCTCGCTCGCTGACTGGCTGCAGCGGCTTCAGGCTGCGAGGACTGAACAGCACTTTCCGTCGGCTCCGCGGAGCAGCAGCGGTGTGCGCTTGTTTTCAGTGCCAGCGTGTCCCCGGTCAGTGTTAGGTAAGCGGGTCCTTTGCGGACATCATGTTTCACCATTTGATAAAAAGTACTTCTTTGTACCTTTCGCCAACTACTCTACACTGTTTATATATTTTTCATAAACGGGCGTCTTTGCTTTTACCGCTTTCCCGTAACGCACTGTAACCCCGCTTGTCTGATTGGCGTACGCCGGAGTACGAAACGAACACCCTTTTCCTTTCTTTCAAATTCTACTACGAAGGGGGAGTGTTTTGTTTTCCTGCTGACAAGGCGGAAGTGGGAAAGCTTGCAAGTGTCAATCTGGTCCTGAACTTTGCTTGTGTATCTTCATTACCTGTCACTGAGCAAATACATATGTATTCACTCACACACCTTTAAAATATGCATTGCCCCTCCTGCCTCAAAATAAGTGGTCTTGCAAAGCAAATATTCACATTTCATTTTAATTCATAATCCTCACACACATTGGTCTGCCACATGTAATGGCAGATACCAGATTGAGTCACCACTTCCATATTTCACCATTGTAAAAAAAAAAAAAAAAACAACCTTCAGATTTACTGGTGGTTACACATGCGCAAGTCGATGAAAAATATACTTACACTGTCTCAAATTTTAGGGGCAAAATGCTTCCAAGACTGCCCTGTGTATGAACGTCAAAGATAACTTTTCTCTATCATGTTGTCTCATCTCATTGAGAGGCTTGGATTCAGACATAAATAAAATATATATATATTTATTTATTTATTTATATATATGTATGATTTAGCAAACATATTCATCAACACCACATTGGGAACAAAATGACTTTATTTTAAACAAAGTAATGTGCCAATATTTTCCACAAATACAGGCAGACAGTTAAGACAATCCATCTCTTTTCCAATCATACATTTCAAAAAACAGGTCTCATTTCATTGGACATTCATGTTTTAAAAACACTAAACAGGCACCAGTTACCAGTAGTACATGTGACATAATGGAGTGGGAGGTGGCACTGAGATAAAATTGGCAGTCCATATAAAAGCTGTGATTATTTATTTAAAAAAAAAACTGACCTATTCTACTGCTTTAGACAGTCTATTTGTAATGTGCCAAACTTTCACCAATTTTCACCAGTGCAAGAGAAACAAGACACACATAAATCCAATTGGTTCTACAACAATGACGTCTGCTCTGCTGCAAATCACCTGAGATGAAATTAAATGCACATGCATGTCTTGCAAATTTTTTGATTGACTTTGCTCTAAGAAGTGGAGGAGGAACAAGATCTTATAACAGCTTAGTCACCTGCAGTCTCATCACCTGCAGTTCAAACATGATAATTTGTGGTCAGGCACATTGTTGCTGTCATATTCCATCTGCTAATCCACCTTCTGGTGACGGTAGCTCTTGAGCTTTTTCAGTCTGCTGTAGAAAAACCATGCTGGGCATCAGTGGCCTTCAAACGTAAAAACAGGAGTGTGTTGCCCTCTAGTGATGAATGGCCATTACTGCTACAAACCTGTAAGAGAAACAGAAACAGCCGTGCCATTTAACACCTTAATGCGGACTTATGCGGATTTCGTGCAGTCAATTTTTCATTTCCAATATGTCTTTTGTTTTCCTACCTTGGGGTTTACGTGGGAATGCCCGCCACAATCTCAGACTCAATACCACAGTGATCTGACCCACGCAGGATTTTGAAGTATCCTGAAGAAAAGAGACAATATATTCATGTTTTGACCAATGATTTATAAATGTTACTAACATGCATCACTAAAATAAAAATGCATCATATCTCAGGAATTAAGTTTTTTCTGACTCTGAAAGAAACTGAAAACTGATGGTCATTTGAGAGTGCAGTCGGTATTCTAATATATGACTGACTGTCACTATGAAAATGTTAGTTAAAAAGAGACGATGTTAGTTCAAATAAAAAATTAAATTAAAAAAAAGGGGAAAAAGAAAAGTAAACCATGTCACTTCTCACCGTTTTCACCCCAGTCAGTGTTCCAGGAGTTAGCACAGAGCCAGTAGGGAACGCCATCCTCCTCCCCCCAACCCAGGACCTTAATGGCGTGGCCTCCGACAGGAGACCCTGACACATGCTGATACACACCTGGAGACAAGGAAAAAAGAAATAATATTAAGGAGAGGGTCTTCAAATGTGAGAGAAATTTTTTTGCAGAACTGCTGAGGAAAATCTGCAATCAGCGTTTTTTTAATCTGTCCTTTATGAGTTGTGAGTGTACAAGTATTCAGTATGATTGAAATGCTTTGACAACAATGCATGTGCTCTTACCAGACTTGTACAGCAGAAAGTCTTCATAGACGGTAAAAGCTCCCTCTACGGGGCCGTTCTTGGAGATCTCAACCTGAATCTGCTTCTCATCTGCCTCAACGCTGTACGACGTTTTACCTGCAAGAGACGTAGAGTTAGGATCCTGTGCTGCTCGACTGGATCAGTGTGAATGTGTGTACCATTGTTAGAGTTAGGTTCATGTTAGAACATAAACTGTTTCTCCTTATTGGATAGAAAACGATGTATTCACAAGTCAGTGTAAATGCACAGATAACAATGCCAACTCCTAATACAGTGACTGAGTTTTAAATACAGTGGACTTCAAAGTGGTCTAAGACTCTATTCACTATGGTCTCATTTAGATTGGGTCTGTTTCTGTTTGCTATTCATATTGAGATCTTAATTCATAATATAATAAATATCCTTTTCTGTGGGGAAACAGAAAAAAATGGCACATGTCTTACAACAGGGACAGAATAGAGTCCCAGTTAGATTACATCTCTCCTTTTGCCACATGATTAAATGTTTTCCTTCTTTCTGTCCCTCTTACCATAATGCTTGTCCTCTTTGTAGCTCGGTGAGTATCCAGCCTCACACTTCAAGACGCACTGAGGTGTGTCTCCACCCTCTCCAGTGCAGGGAGGTCGGCTACCATTGACGTGGTGTTCACAGGGTTCGATGGTGTAGGGCCGGCAGCCTGTCGCCACAGACATGGAGGCAGAATTTTAGACGTCACGTCACCCATACAGGTGTACACGCTGCTATAAAAGTGTCATAGGTACAAAACTCACCAATGTGGGAGTTGTAGAGACCTCCAGAGACCAGTCCTTGGTTGGTCCAGAAGTCCCAGGCAGCTGAGGGGTAGCCACCATTACATCTAAAAAAAGAAAAGAAAAGAAAAAAAAACAGATAAGCATAAATACACTTTGTTATTGACGACCTGCAAGCAATAAGTACTTCTACTTCCAAATGTAGTCACTTCACAACATTGGGGGATGCACTAACTCAACTTTTCTCTCTCCCACTTCAGGCTGCTACTGCACCAATCCAAAACATTCATCCCTCCACAGCGCTTCCTATGCCTATATGTGATATCTGAACACATCATCATGTGTAACCCAATGGAGTCACTTTTATTTAAACTTACATTGAGCCTGGGGACTCGCTGTGACCCACTATGAATTAATGACTAAAACTGAATTTTTATAATTACATTGATAAGAGAAATTTCTTGTGAATTAGTTCCGTCATGGCCAACACTCATACCACTTAATAAAGACAGCTTCATTACATACAAAATTCCTGCCTCCTGGATCCATCCCTTCCTACAATGTCAGACTTGTATTTGATGATAGACGATTCACTGGGAAGTTTGTGTTGAACCAATACATTCTTTCCTCACATTTGAGCACAACAAAGTAGCAAAAGTGCTCTCACAACCCCGTCCCTTACCCCATGCCACAGGAGTCACAGCAGGTCAGCAGGTCCTCAGCAGAGATCTCTACGCTGACTTTGCCATTGCTGTGGATACACACACGGTCAGAGATGGCCTCTGCAGCACCAAAGGCCTGTGGGTAGGAAAACAGAGACGCGTCAAAAGACACAAATACAAAAATCATTAAAAAACAAAAACAGAAACAGTCAAGATATGATTGAATGACAAGTGACACAAGTACATATCTACCCAGCCAGAAATATTAGTATAGATAGTGTCACGCTCAGATTCTTCAGCTGAATGTTGAGCCCAATATCCCATTTTCATATGATCACATTTTTGTATTTACCCAGCAGGATCCACAGGAGCCCTGGTCGCGGATCTCCTTCAGAGTGGGGCAGTTGGGCCACTGCTCCCTGGAGTCAAACTCTTTTGGCACCTTCACCTCTCCAGCATATTGAACCCTGCACAGAAAACGGCATTATACAATTAACCATTACCAGTTACTATCGTAAAACAAAAACATACTGCCATAAGTTATGTGTAACGTCCATCTAATATAAGTTAGAGTAATGAACTGTGTTGCCTGCTATGCTGTAGAGCTTTTTTTGTTTATTTGCTAATAATCGGAAATGGTAGATATCACAGAGTTATTAAAACTGAAACCACTGCAATTACTATAATTGATCTCAGTTATGTCTCACACTCAACAACCGCTTGTGTGTACTGTGTACTGTAAATAATACTTACATGATTGGCAGTTTGGGTCCCTTCAACATCGTGCCACAGAGTGTCTGGACATAACTGTAGTCAACATTTCGGAAGTTGTGACCAGCCTGAAAGAGAGAGGAGATATAGTCAGACAGAAGGTACAAGTATATCCACTGAGAGACGTCTGCGGTTAGAAAATAATCTCACCCTCCATGTGGTGTTAATCTTATTGATGTAGTTGACCATCTCGTCGGACAGAGGGTGTAGACGCGGTCTGGCCAGGCCCGCTGACAAACAGGCAGCCAGTAGGAGGAAGGCTGCACCCCACATCTTGCCTGAGATTTTAAAAAAAAAAGACAAAACGAGGGAGACATTGGCGTGAATTAGTTACTCTGAACTATAGAGTTATATCACGAAACACATAAGTAACCTACTTCCTCTTTCTCACCAACACAGCCCCCCGTTTCTATTTCCAGCCAAATACAAGTGTGAGAAATTTTAATGTAAGGCTGAACATCAGTCATTCCTCACATACTCTTCTGTAACCACACTAGAGAGTCCTTTCACAGTTGACTAGACCGTGTCACTGCCGTCGCACATACAAGTGGAACATACAGTTTTCACAGACGCAGCAGAAAAAACCTCTTCTCAGTCATGCTAGTCCGAGTGGTTTCCAGAGGTTAACAGACCGAGAGGGACATAAGATGCTTACAATGTGCAGCACAAATTGGCTACAGTGAAATGAACACTGAATGGTTTTGTACCAAACAGAGTTTCAGTTCCTGCTTTGAAAAAGCAGAAAGTATGTCCTCATACTCAGTGCAATGTTAGATAAAGCTCATGTTACCAGAGGTTTGATGGAGCTACATCAGAGAGAGATAAAGATAATTTCCATTAGACATCATAATGTAGCCTATTAATGTGATGCGTCTTCTCAGCAGGAGAAGCAGGATGCTCAACGTCAAGAAAAATCAATACCAGGGCAGAGACGTACTCCTTTATAAGCACAATGAGAAGATCTTTAAAAAAAAAGTGACATGCTTGAGATCGATGAGGTTAATAATTCTTCAGGCCTGAACAGCAGGACATGGTGAACAAAAAGCCTTGTGTCAGAAAGAGACACAACTCTGAAGTCTTTGACCAAATTATGTTAGCAAAAATAAGTTTATAATCAATTAAAACTGAATCCAAATAGACTAGCTAATTCAGGAACTTCACAGGCTTATTGACATGGGTGTGTTTTGACATACTGACACACACATTTTCTCAAGAACAAGAACAAGTCTGTTTAAGAGCTAGTATCAACACACGTGTCTGGGCAGGTGTGGCTTCTATAATGAAGAAAAGCAGAAGACAATCCAATGGAAACACATCAGGTGTGTCCCAGAAAGGGGAAAGAAAAAAACCCCAGTGAAACTGGTTTGATATCACATGACTGAGGTTGACGAAATTGCATGAGCAGAAAGTACAAGCAGAAGGGGAAGAGAGAAAAGAAAAGGAAGAGAGAAAAGAAAAAACAAATGTCTTGAAGGGACATTTTCTTTTTTTTTCCTGAAGTCAAAATGAAATACAGCTTGTCATGCTGCAATCACTCATCCTCATGTCTCCAAAAATCTAACCAGAATATTGCTTAACTTCCTCAATAACACATCAATCTGTGTCCTGTAAAGAAAAGGAGTTGTGAATTTCTTTGCAGAATATTAAGCACTTCCACAACCTGTGGTTTACAGTTACTGGGTGGTTGTAGACAGTGGTTCCTCTGGCTGCACCCTGGACAAAACCATACCAACTAATCACATTTAAGTCAAAGGATCTTCACCAGATAAGTATGACAGAAACCAGGATTTTCTGTGGTATGTTTCTAGGGAAGTGGTTCAACCAAAAAAAAGAAACTTTTTTTTTAGCTGAAACAACACTTTGGGGAAGTAACCCATCTGGCTGCTGATCTGCATCTGTCCTCAAGGTATCAATCTCAAGTCAAGTGCTTTCAACACACCAACACTCAGGGGCTGCATCAACAGATTGCTGAGTCATAGTGGTGAGGCCTTGTGTCATTGCTCTCTCCATAATGTCAATTTCTCCATTTAACAGCCACACTTTTAGATTGACGATTTGACACTTCTGATTTGAAACTTTGCATTGTGCTTTGCAGGGGCTTGTGGAAGTTTTTTTTTGTGTGGGAGGTTTCCGATAAAGTCTGAACTAGCTGAGTCACCACCACAGTGACCTTCAAGCCTTTGAACAACACGTTTGGACACAGAAAAGTACCAACTATTACCTGTAAGAGAGTTGTTTTTTCAGATATAGAGCTCAGCTAGCCAACTCCATGTTCTTATCAAGACACCTGGAGTTTCCCCTAAAAACTACAGGGACCAGGCTTATATAAATAAACCTTCCTGGTTTGCGCTCCCTCTGGTGATAGATAACATTAGTTTCCTCCTCCTTCCTTGTCAGTTAAGAGCATGCGAAGTGCCAGTTCATTTACTCAGTTGATAAAAAAAAAGACCAAAGTCTGTTCACTATCTACCTGCAAAGTGTGAAAAACTTCCTGTTTCCCTCTGCTGTTGTTTTGCAAAGTCTCCGCTGCAGACTGTGTTGCAGCTCAGAGGCCTCCAAACTATGCCACAAAGAAGCTGGTATGGCTGCAGGTTTTTATTTCAACCAAGCATCAGCAGCACACCAGACTTAAATCAACTGAACTCAGTCTTCAAATAGTTGATTGATAAAACTGATTTATTGACTGGTTGTTACAGAAAACCTGCAACATGCCCTTTGTGGAAGAGTTAGGGCATGCCTGGTAGCCTAGTAGCCTATGGTCATAATGCCATTTGCATACCAACCAATCTCAGTTTATCCAGCTTTGCTCCCTCTGTGCTTTGTTCCAGACGTGTCTATGACTGGCTATGAAACATTATCCATTATATAACCTTATACAAACATCGACCCCTCTCTCTATGGCTGTTTTAACTTTCACTTTCCATTTCCTTGAGTCCTCGGTATCATGTTCCTCCATAGTCCATACCAATCTTAATTTACTTTGAATATCAAGTTATTTCCTTCATTTCAATCAGATTTCATAGATCATTGGCCTATGTTATGTTCAATCAATCAATCAATCAATCAATCAATCAGACAGACGGACACACCTGTAGATAAACAAGTCAGCTCCACCTGTTCAAGAGCTGCTCACCTTTGACCGTTAAGCTAAGAAAAAAAAGGAGGTCAGTCGGTCAATAACAAGAGCTACGATTAAACTGCTCTCTTTTTTTGACTAACAAGTCGTTGTCAAACAAAAAACATGCATATTAAAAGCCGACGTTTTTACCTTGTTGTGTGTGCTGCTGGTTCATGTAAACTGTAACAGAGTTAGCTCAGTGCTAACCATAGACTGTAAGGTGCTAACTCGCCGTGTAAACAAGCCCCAACTGAAACTAACGGCTAAATAACGGCAGCTACACTGACTGACGCCGGTTTACGTCGAGGAGACATGAACCCGTGGCTCCTACAGAAACAAACCCTCTTACCTGCAGCTTGTTTATCAGCTGGTGGAGTGAACTTGGTTGAATCTTCTCTGTGGCAGACGGACTAGTCACTGCAAAACAAAGTGTGTGAATATGAGACGGTCCTGGAGCATTTATCCCAGAAACCACGTGAGGCAGTCAGTCAGTCACATGAAGGCGGCTCATGTGATCGGTGACGACACCAAACAATCAGCACCACTACGGATCCACCACCTTCCTCTTGTGGGTCATATGTGGGTGGGTGTCTGACTGAACATTGTTAAATCTAGTCAAAACCAGATCAGCATCTCGTTTTAAACACAGTTAGTGAGAGTTTAGATGGTTTTGTATGGAGCTAGAACAGTCTCATAATGAATAAATGCACACAGAAATTAATAAATGCACAAGAAATATTCACAAATGTATTTGGGGATTTGTATATATATGTGACTCATACACAAATACATTTTCAATGCACACACAAATGTGTTTCATTTCATATGTAAGTAAAAAATGTTCACATATGAAAAATAAGATTAATAAACATATTTTCAATGCACACACAAATCTAAAAAAAATTCACAAATACATGAATGTTAAAGTATTTGTAATCTTCATCAAATACGCATTTGGGGCTTGTTACATTCATATATGAACTGTTGGACCTGCATTTACAAAGTGCTTTTAATTTGTAAACCTCCCTGCATTTGTGTGTGAAACTTTTGAGACTCTTCTGACGTGACACTGATCCACAAATGCGTTTTTTCTAAGAGGAGGCTGTCTGTAGCCAATCAGATGCCTCCCTCCTTAACAGCCAATCACGTGAGTGTCTCCCCCCACGAGGGGTGTTTATGTCATTAAAATGAGCCAGCAGGTGGCAGGCAGGCAGGCTGGCAAGCAATGCTGTTTAGGCTAGAGGCTGGAAGCTAGTGACGACAGACGAAACGGCCTCTGGCAGTACAAGTGTAAGTAAAAACTACTAATTCCTTGTGAATGTGAATGACTGTTTCGCATGAACCGTGAGTTAATGTGAAAAACCGATTCACTTTGCTACACACGGCTAACGTTAGCTCGCCGTTAGCTCCGTGTTAGCCATGCTGCTAACCGTAGCTCGTCTCCGATTTTTGCCGACCGGGATAAATACAGTTTAACATTTAATGACCACGGCGTCATGTTGACAGTGATCGGTAGGATAGGTATCCATCAACTTGCTATCTTGCTGGTGTCATACTGTACAGTGACTGATAAATATCAATAGAGGTGGGAGTTTGTTTGTCATCTGCTGTGAATTCACACACAAAATTTGTCTTATTGAAGCAGACAGTCCTGCACCTCTCAACAATGTTTTAATTTAAGTTCTTGTGTTTTTCTCTGATTCTAAGGAGCCACTGAGAGAACCTAGTGACCGGTGTCAACAGAAGGAGGACATCATGTGTGTAGCTGTGATGGTGAAACCAGAAAACCTCTGATGAGAAATTAGACCAACTGTTTTATTATTCGATGTCCACATTTGACCTCACACCTTTTAGGGTGAACTTAAAATTGACAGGGAAGATTTGGAAGCAGCTATTTTCATAGTCCAGTTAATACAAATGCATTACTCAGTCAATGATTGTTGTCATGTAATAAAGGTAGTTAATGTGATTAAATTGTAGTATTTCTTTTACATATTTACCATAACTTCATGGTCAATGTAATGTGACACTTAGGTGAGTATCATAGATTAGTTGACAAGAAACATCAGGAAAGCACAAGCTCTGATATTCATCTCTGGATGCTTTATTTCAAGGAGGGTAACAAGATCAAACATTTGTATTTTTCTTGTGTGTAATGAAAACATTCATAGAAATAGTCCTGTAAAGTTGTTCCTGAATTTATTATTGATTAAGGCAGTGTGTCGTGGTGTTCATGTTACTGTAAAGATCTGGCTCATTAAAAATCAGTAAAGCAAATCTTAGTAAATTAATTCATTTCATGTTTAAACTGCACTAGTAATTTGAGCATTTCACAGTATTGAAAACGTTTCATAAGCTGTGGATGATGTAAAGGTGAGTCATACTGTCAAAAGACAAGCTTGTATTAGCTGAATTTCCAGTGCAACATCATTTTGATAACCTGCAAAAAATATGTGCAAATGTATAGTAGGAATGTAAAATAATAGCTAATAGCTGGGTCAATGCAGTGGAACGTGGTCGACAGGTCGGAGCTCCAGCAGCCGATCATCGGTGATGCAGGCAGCAGGTCAGCAGGTGAGGTACATCGAGTCCAGGAGCCGTCACAGTCTCAGTTCGACCGTGACAGTTTCAGTGTTGCAGCTTTACAAGACAAGAGACATGAGACAAGACATAAACTTAAGTCTCCGGGTTCTGTAAAACGATTTGAAACATCAAAACATGTTTTACAGCTTCACATTAGCTTATTAGCCTAACGCTAACATCGGCTACAATAATATAACATTACTCCTTATGGGATAATCGTGTAGTTCAAACATGAACACAATAAGCTTCTGAGATTACTGTAACATATTTATAAAGTTTACCTCGAGTTGTAGATGCTAACGGTGTTAGCAGCATAGCTGCTCAGCACATCATTGAGCCTGAAGTTTAGTGGTTTTTACTTACTTGACAAGCTACGGTTAGCAGCATGGCTAACACGGAGCTAACGGCGAGCTAACGTTAGCCGTGTGTAGCAAAGTGAATCGGTTTTTCACATTAACTCACGGTTCATGCGAAACAGTCATTCACATTCACAAGGAATTAGTAGTTTTTACTTACACTTGAACTGCCAGAGGCCGTCTTTCGTCTCCGAGCGGCGCCGTCCAGGTAGCTTCCAGCCTCTAGCCTAAACAGCATAGCCTGCCAGCCTGCCCAAACCGTCTTTGGCCTGCCTGCCTGCCACCTGCTGGCTCATTTTAATGACATAAACACCCCTCGTGGGGGAAGACACTCACGTGATTGGCTGTTAAGGAGGGAGGCATCTGATTGGCTACAGACAGCCTCCTCTTAGAAAAAACGCATTTGTGGATCAGTGTCACGTCAGAAGAGTCTCAAAAGTTTCACACACAAATGCAGGGAGGTTTACAAATTAAAAGCACTTTGTAAATGCAGGTCCAACAGTTCATATATGAATGTAACAAGCCCCAAATGCGTATTTGATGAAGATTACAAATACTTTAACATTCATGTATTTGTGAATTTTTTTTAGATTTGTGTGTGCATTGAAAATATGTTTATTAATCTTATTTTTCATATGTGAACATTTTTTACTTACATATGAAATGAAACACATTTGTGTGTGCATTGAAAATGTATTTGTGTATGAGTCACATATATATACAAATCCCCAAATACATTTGTGAATATTTCTTGTGCATTTATTAATTTCTGTGTGCATTTATTCATTATGAGACTGTTCTAGCTCCATAGTTTTGGTGCGGTCAGTGGGACACAGTGGATCTGTACTATCCCAGTCTGACCGCTAGGTGGTGCTGAAGCTGCCCTTCAACAAACCGCACTAATGCATCCATGCATTGAACATCATCATCATATATTTTGTGTTAGTGATAGCCTACATGATACAGTCTCTTAACATGTTTTTATTATGATATTTGCTAAAATTTTATTCTAATTATTTTTTATCACTCAAGAAATATCAAGACAGAGATTGAATTGTGAAAATGATTGATTGAAAAATGGGATACTTTTGGCAGAAGTATGTGTTAATTTCCCTGCCTATTTTATTTTTAGTTAATTTATTTTCAGATATTTTTTTGTTATTTTTATTTTATTTTATTTTTTACTATTATTACTATTTTGACCTCCATGTTGTCTGTTGTATTTGCTGTTCGTTTTATCTGTTGCTATAATGAAAAATTAATAAAAACTTTGAATTATAAAAAAAGAAATATCAAGACAAGGCAATAGATGTCCTGTTGAACACCCTGTTAGCTTGGCCGTGATGTAACTCCTGGACTATGTTTTTCAGTTGAAATGGTAACCATGTTTAGATAGAGCCTAACTACCTCAGTCACGTGTAGCACTGAGGACCTTTTATTAATGCATGCATTGAGACTTTCATTTCTTAATTTCCTCCTTTGAGAAGTATCTTGTGATTGTGAACTGACAGTGACTTTGTGGCTCTGCCGTGTCATGGATCACTGACCACAGGGAACATGCTGATTGTCCGGCAGTTTTCCCTTCCTTATGAAACTGTCATCTGACTTTTAAACTGATGAGACTGGAAAAATGCTGTGAGCACACAGCAAACAAACTTTAATCATTACTTTACCAAACACGTTGTGTAAAAGCAGATCCTCATTTCAAAGTAGAGAGTGATTAACCACTTCCTTATTAAATCAGTGACACAGATCACATTCTCCTTTCAACTGACTGGTTATTTCACAGTAAATATAAATTAAGTCTATTTTGAAAAATAATTCACAGCTGGATTACAACAGGGGAAAGTAGATGTGCCCTAGAGGCCTACAGTTTCATTGTGCAGCTAATGGTCTATGAAATTTAGCTCTGTAACACTGAAATACACATTAATTCTCTTTGTAGTTTTCGACGTGAGCTTGATGGAAGTGTGTCCAAGTAAAAGTTAAATGTCTTGATTATTATATATTTTTTAAATCTCGATTATTTCAGCTAAAATTAGATGAGTTGGAGAACTGATACTTAATGCCCTGGGAGCCTCTGGCAGCTCAATCCACCTGTGTGATGATGTAAACAGCACATTTTGTCCACTGTGACATTGTACGATGGCTGTCATGGTGCTGTGCCTATAGCCTACTCAAATTACAGTGGACTCATTACCTACTGTATCAATGACACAGTCATCATTGTCTCTATTTACAAACATTACAAGGTTAATAATGAAGTTTAAAGCTCATAACATTGGCAAACCATTGATAGTAAATGAAAGAAGGGTGATCAATCATGATTAATGACTTTATTTTGTCACATCAATAGCACAGATAATGACACAGTACCACCACCCACAACTGCTCTGTGGAGATCCTTGTAGAGATGAGGTGATGCATGTTGATAAGTGAAGGCCGCCCAGTGGCGAGGTGATGTTAACACTCAAACACCAAACTAACTCCAGTCTGTCAATGAAAACTATCCTGACTCTAAACAAGTTCACATGTGAAACTTCAGCACAAAACCTTGTGCTGCACCGTGGCTCATCTCCTAACAGTAACTATGTGTGATCAAACACAAAAGAAGAAAATGTCACAAATTTAAAATGAAATCCAAGTATAAACACGAGCGAATATTTTTGATACACATTAGGTACACAAAGCAAAGCACAATGTACTACAGTAATATAAAGCAATACACATACATGAGAGAAGCTGTCATTCTACAAGGCAAAGCGTTGATTGGTGATGATGAAGCCATGGCATCAGTGCAGTCTAAAGCATGAGCGTAGATATTTTTCATCAGTGCACTAATATACATTTTATTAGCTGACTTATTGCTTTTGCATACACATACATTCAAGCATGTGCGTTTACTACTGTAATGTGTGCGTGTAGTTACAGGAAGTGCTTTCTTTCTCTAGGAGAATAAATACAACTCTGCAGCTCATATGAACAAGTATCATGCAGTGCCGCAGTTCGACACAGGTTGATGAAGCATATTTCTCTCTGTACTTTCCCTTAACCACCAATTTACAGTATAATCTCAAAGGACGGCACATGTTTTGTCAACTTCAAACATGAGCAGTTCAACCATTTAATTGCTTATTACAAACATAGACCTTACTCTATCGTTGTTTTGTTTAGAAACAAAGAAATAAAGTAAAATAATATAACATTGATACAAAAAAAACTGAAAAATTAATATGCAAATATAGATGGAAGACTGATATTAGTAAACATTATGTGTAAGGAATGATAATTCCTATAATGAAATAAATAAAGATAATACTAATCACCACATGACATACGTAATACTGCCACTAGACCAAACTAGAAACCCATAGCAGCACATTTCTATCCTGGAACATCTCCTTCAACTAGAGTCCCTCTGTCTGGTAGTTACATTATAATATACATTTTATACCGTAAAACAAAGGCTCAGACTATTTTCAGCCATACAGTGAACAATTTAACCATTTCATCACCGTGGCAAACAAAGAGAATTAAAATAAACTTCAACTCATGGAAATTCAGTTTTACTGAGGTAGGCGGTTTAACGGATGGAAAGACTAAAGAGCGACTTCTATTTATGAACAATTGGTTTATAGTAGAAGACCAAAGTCGTTTAAAATTATAGCTATTCATTCAATACATTTCTTCGAAGTCAATCAATAAAGCTCATCGGCCATTGTAATTGTAAAAATAATATTCCTGGCATTTCAAGGTGATCCATGAGTATGTTGTGTAATGTAGCGCTCTACAGAGACACAGTTTAACAACAAAAACCAGTTTGATGCATCATGTTCACGCTGATGGATTGTCTACATGTGTGGAAGCTCTTTCTCATGTACCACAAAACTGATCATCTGCATTTTCCTCTGTCTATAGGCACTCATATCACCACTTTAAATTGGCAGCTGGTTTCAGGCGTAGCATTCGCACAGCGATTACAATATAAACAGCTTGCAGTGAGCTCTCAATAAAACCAACCTGAGCAAATGGATATCAACAATTCAAAAAAAAGTAGCTAAAACTAACAGCCAGTGATGCAGGCACAACCAGACAGTAAGTGGCACACTAAGAAAAACTGAACCTAAAACTTTTCAAACTGATCCTAAAACATTTAAAGCTCTCTGGGACCACAAGAAGAAAAACTATGTGTAGTGAAGTATCTTACAGTAATTTCCATCCCAGTACACACAGGATTGTTTCCATTGCTGCCATCTGATTGTTACAGTAAGACAAAAACAAATCAACCAAATAACTGGAGAAGGAAACATCTACTAACACTCCTTTAGTTTTCTATACTACTTACAGTAATCTTTCCCTTTGACACTGTAAATTGACGTGTTTGTTCGTATTTGTAGACTCTCATGCTACAATAACTTGAGCTGTACCTTTTTTTGCCGTAAGGTGACGACTGACATGACTGCAGTTACAATAAGCAAAGGAAATATACAATATAATAATTTAGAAACTGTTTTCCCTTCAAACCTTTGCTTCTCATCATTTTTTTCTCTGATAGTTTCATTAAGACACAGGCCGACACGTCATTGAACAGATATAAACTATATCACAGACTGTAAATTCGGACCTGTCTCTGTCTTCGTCTGTGTGTGTGACAGTAGTGTGTCTGTGTTACAGTAACAACACCAACCACATATTGAACGTAAATACGGTGAGCAACCGAATGGCTGGATGAACATGTGGCTGCCTGGAAACTGGGCAAGATGCTCAATGTCATCTCAACATCGTCTAAAGGTTTTGTAGAAAATAATGATAAGCATTCTCAAGCAACATCAGTGACTCTGGATATATATATACTGGGGATTGCGTTATGCATACATTGGTTCAATATGTTATAAGAAACCATTGGTCTGATTGTATCTGACTAATATCTCTTTTCTTTTCTTTCTTTTTTTAAAAGCCATGTTTTGGTGAGTGGTGTCACAAGCAGCCAGGCAGACAGCATGTATAACTATTGTAAACTGTTTAATTGCCTTCATTTAGAGTTCAAGTTCAAGTGTGATGTGACTGAGATGCAGCTAGCGACTCATTATCTTCACATGATTGATGATTCACATGATTGTTTAGGCCTTTTATTTTATTTTACGCACAAACCCTTATTTTAATGAATTGATTTGTTTGCTTTTGAATTTTATCAATTTTATCACAGGCAAAGTCAGCTGAGTGCACTGATTGAACAAGCCAGGGACTAAACTGCTCTTGGTTTTCTAAATTTAGTTTCTATTGATTAAAAAATTGCTCCACATGTATTAGCACCTGTGAAATTCTGTAAGTGGCGTCTTTTAATGACCAACCCAGATTCCAACCTCTGTGGATATTAATTTATATAGTATTATATATAGTTTTTTCAGCAACTACTTATAATTAACCGAAAAACTACTTTTTTCCCTTGTAAAGTGGAGTTTGTCGCTGTAAACTGCTCTAATGTTTTGCATAGAAAGCAGACAGCCACATGCCCCCTAATACAAAGGAACTTGCCAGATTTTTTTTGTTTGTTTGTTTGTTTTTAAGCCTGTCTGCAAGGAGCACCGCATGTGAGGAGGTTCATACCGTTCATCCCTTCTCCATGCAGCCGCCTCAAACAACCAGGAGCTATGATTTGTCAACAGCTGACCGCCTAAAATGCTGCTAAAATGCTGGAGCTGGGACGATCTCAAAAGTCAGGGGTGCCACTTTTAACATATTGAACATGTTTTGCCGCCCGGTTATCTGCAATTTTAACTTTGGGCCTGCACATCAGGAGAAAAGAATGAAAAAAAGGATCCTGTATGTTCTTTCTCAATTGATTCAATGAACTGAATAGGCCACTAATTCCCCACCAAACCCTCCCCGGGTTAGTTAAAGCATGGAGTCAGGTGTATCCTCAACTGTTTACAGTAACTGAAAAAGCCATTTCTCACCCTGGATTTCCCTCGGCCCTCGCCCCCCATCCTCCTTACACTGCCCTCTCTCTACTGTCCACAAACTGGACGATCTGTTTGCGAGCATGGGAGATGACGGGAGTGAGTGGAACAACCGGAGTACTGGGTGTAGTAGCACCAGGAGTCGCTACACCGGGGGTCGAAGCAGCGGGTGTTGTAGCTGCAGGTGTTGAGCCTGCGGTCGTTGAACCAGCAGGTGTGGAAGCTGCAGGTGTAGAAAGCACAGGCGTCAGAGCGCTGGGGGTCCCGCCAGGGGTGGTGCCTGGTGTCGGAGTGGCGGGGATCACAATGACAGGAGCCAGGCCCGGGCTCTCGGCTCCCGCCCGAGGCTCAATCCGCGGAGTGGATGTGATGAAACGAGCCTCCCTGATCCGGTAGGGGCTTCGGTAGCTGGAGATGGGCGACAGCTCAGACCCCCAGCCCAGGTAGCTCCCGCTGGAGGGCGACTGTGCGTCTGCGCTGAAGTACAGCGTAGTGCTCGACTCTCCAGGCATCTTCTTCTCTGGTGAACCAATCAGGAGAGGGGAGCGCCGCTCTGGTGACCAGCCGGGAGTCTTAATGTCCAGGGAGCCCACAGAGGACGAAGCCTCGGTCAGGGAGGCGGCGTTGCTGTCGATGTGTCGGAGGCTGCCTGGTTGCCGTGGAGATGAGGGTGTGGGCGAGCCGTATGCTGCGCTCTGAAACTCGTCATCACCTTTGAAAATGAAGTCACATAGACTGTGATACAAAGTAAAGCATGTTCAAATGCGTTTTTGTGATATAAATATTTACCAAGTGTGTGAATCTTGTTTTTTCTTTGCTTTGGTGCAAAATAAATTAAAACTTTAAAAAAATAAAAAGACACCAAGTGTGTGCACCGCTGTGTTAGAAATGTTGTTTGGTGTTTATCAGGAATCTAACCTCTCTCCTCGGACGGATGGGCACTGGAGGAATCTTCTTCCGCCGTCTCTTCAGGAATCGGCTCCTGGACCGGGATGATCTCCGGGAACCGTCTAATGTCGTGGATTGTGGTCGGAGGAGCTTTTCTCACTGGTCGGGCCACTGCGCTGGTCAGCGGTGGCTTTGGTGGGGGGAGCACCTCTGTCTCCTAGGGGACAGGACAAACAGCTGAGCCTCAGACTGCAGACAGACAAACTGAAAATGTTCTGCACAGATAAGACAAATGAAATGATCTAAACTTGCCTGTGGAGCCTGGGTCACCTGTGGTGGAGCTGGCTGAGGAGTTGGATGTGAGATCTGAGGAACCTGTGGTTGAACAGGTGGAATCTGACACAAATAAGAACGAGACACTTGTTTATATAAACATAGGAGAGCCAACACTTCGGCTGCATGGTAGTGACGGTTGGTTTACAGTAAGAAGGACACATGTAATATGTAATTCAGTGATGCAACAAACCCGAGGCATGTAAGGTTCATCTGGGGAGTGAACTTCTTCAGACAGGCCCATCAGTCCAGCCAGACCCCCCTCGCCATACGATGACCAGATCTTTGTTACGTCCCCTGTCTTCATGGCCAAGCGAATCAGCAGCCAGTGGTGATGTTTCCAGCCCTCCCATTGGATTGGCAGGTCCATGAGAGTCCCACCTCCTGATAGATAGATGTATAGATGTATAGATGTGTAGATGTATAGATGTATAGATAGATAGATAGATAGATAGATAGATAGATAGATAGATAGATAGATAGATAGATAGATAGATAGATAGATAGATAGATAGATAGATAGATATTGACTCACCAGACAGTGTTGCATGGCGATGGAAAGTGGGTGTGACTTTCTCCTCCAATGACAGTGCAGATCCTCGCTCCATGCAGGCTCCGCCTATCCCTCTGTGGCGAATACTCTGGAAGATCTCAAAGGACTTAGGGTGGAGGAAACGATAGTACAGCACCAACGCTATCACACCTGGAGAGAGAGAACAGGCGAAGAGCAGAGACACGAGGAGGACTTGTGATGAGGAAAGTGTGCAAGTCAGAAGTTCAGTTTAATATAGTACGTGGTTGTTTTGTCTGACCAATGAGGAAGCTGCAGAACACGGCTGCTGGGATGCCGACAGTATCCCAGGACACCATGGTAAACAACCAGGAGGAGGCGAGGAGTAGGAACGCGTTCTCCAGGAACATGGCCTCAAGAAAAAAAAAAACAGAAACAAATGGTTAATCAATTCAAGTCATTTCTACTCATCACACAACAGACCAAATATTTTCTGGTTTCATTCAAGTAATGACAATAAAAAGTCACAAAACCAAGACCTGATCACAAACCCAATCGTACCAGGTAGAATCCGGCCATGCGGTATCTGGATTGACCCCACTTCACATTGAGGAAGAAGAAGATATGGATGGCTCCCAGCACCAGGTTGAATATTCTCCATCGACTAGTTGATCGTATGATGTCAGTCTGCTGAGACACCATCCAGAAAGTTGCACCCAGCCAGTGCACACCTGACACGCACACACACAAACACACAAAATAAACCTCCAGCCTCCAACACAAACATAAATACACTAATTCAGAGAAGAATTGTTTGCTGTTTGACAAAACTTCAACAACTTGCCGATGACTCCGAGGATCCACTGTTTGAAGATGCGTGTGAAGAGCATGAGGACAGCAAACCTGGATCCCAACATACCGACCTGCGCACGGAGAAAACAAAAACCAACAAACACTTTCATTACAAATAAAACAAACAGGCCTAAATAGACACCGTTCATTCTACCAACACTGTTACTGTTATATTGAGGGTGCACTTTGCACATATTGTTCTTCTGAAGTTTGTTTAAATGTGCTCACCCTCCACAGGAGTCGACAGAGAATGGCAGCGGGCGTCATTTGTAAGTGCCCTGGTCTGATGAGTGAACAGGCTCTGGCATAGAGGACTAAGGCCCAGGCGAGAGACAGCAAACACACCACAAAACACACCGAGGCTGGGAGGAGGGAGAGAGAAGGTGAAAGTGTGGGAAGTGTTAATACCTTGATATATTCAAATTCCTATATAGATATTATAAATAATATATATTTACTTTACATTAGCTACAATGCCTCTGCAGATGCATTATTGGAAATAGATTTCAGTAAAATTGAAAAGAATCAATGCTGCACTAGTTCATTTTCTGACCACTTGGGGGCAGCAGAACAAACTGTAAACAAAATATCTCATATTATGAACTAAAAATAATGGACTCATTTATATACAGATCAGTCGGACACATATGTAAATAACACTTCATACGCATTATAACACTTTGGAGTTGAGTCTGAACCAAAACAGCAACAACTGGACCAGGTAATTAAAACCTGATCTGACTGACAGATGGCTTTACCTGGGGATTTGATTCCTATATCAGTGCAGATGAGCACATACGTGTGCAGCAGCGTCTCAGGGAGGGTGACCACCAAGGCCTCAAACAGACGCAGGGCAGATACATCCGCCTGCTGCATGATCTCACCATACACATCCTCATCTGGCAGACGCATGCACTCCCACAGTCTATTAAGGCCAGACAAGAAGGAGACAGGGAGGGAGATGGAGGGAGCGAAAGAGAGGGAGAAGAGAAGAGAGAGTCCAGTATTACTGCTGGTTTTAGAATTATTGATCATTGACTAATTACGTAAAGCAGATCCGGTCCTTAACACAGTCTTGATCTATAGTGATGGGCAAATGAAGCATCGAAGCACTTGAGCCAGTTGTTTTGAAAATGGGCTCATGATTACTCAAAGCTTCATTTAGAGTGACCTCTCCTGGCGAAGTGCAAAGTTGCAGTAAAAACTAGGCAGTCTAGTGGGTGGACTGGACAGTTTTACAGTAAACACGCACACTCACACATGCACACACACCTCAATGAGCAGTGTTGGTGAAACTACTTTTGTAGAAAACACATTTTGTTCTGAAGCGTCTTTGCTTTGATCACCCCTGGATTTAGAGTATCTTTGATTTAAAAATGTTTTGATGCACACACACACTAAGACTGAATGTTGTATTTACAAATAAAGACTGATGAATGTTTGTTTTGTGTTACTGAGGAGAGTGCTGGGAAAATATTGCATAGGTTGGGTGTGCTTGTGTAACTACAGTATAGCAGGGGATGATTACGTGGGATGGGGCCGGGAGACTTTTATTGAGGTACATTACGCTATTTCTCAAGAGTTTTTGGACTGAGCCGGTTTCTTTTTCACTATTTGAAAGGGATGAGAGTACACATTTCATCACACACACACATGGTGGACTCACCTTTTGAAGATCCCCAGGTGCAGTATATGCGTCCAGGTGAGAGACTTCCTACGGATACGTCCATCTGACAAGTACCACAGGTAACTGAGCCACTGTGGACCCCAACCTTGGAAATAGATGATAAAAACGAATATCAATCAGTCCATCAATCCCTTCATTTAGTGTAGTAGCTGTCTATTGATCTGTTGGGTTGTAGTTCCTGGTGTTGTCTCACCTGGCAGCAGGAACAACGCAGTGAAGCCGGCGAGGTGGGCATAGCAATAGTTGTGACCAATCCATAGATAGTACACAAAGCAGTAGATCACTAAGGAAAGACACACACAGAGGCATAAACCGGCCAAAAACACATTAAAATTTAGAATAAAATCAAAATTATAAAAATCTGACTGATCTACTTTGTTATTTCACTTCAGTATTTCAATTCACTGCTACTGTACTCTAATTACAGTTATTGGGTTGCTACAGCTGCTAAGTTATAAGCTGTTGCACACACACAAACACACACATCTGATCATTGCTTTGTAAAATATACATATTAAACGACCCAACAACACATACTAGACAGTAAATAAACTAAAAAATAGACAAAATATATTTTATTGGGACAAAATTAAGATGTTCTTTATGTTAAAACGAGTGGCCAAATAGTCAAATGGTACAATTGGACTACACAAAAAAATTGAAAGACTTTTCCTTGTGATGATGGAGTATAAAATCTATTCAAACTTCAGATGTACATGAAAGGCTGTCAGTACTTTTCATGATACTGCTCATATTGTAGACTTTGTTTACATCATGAGTAACCTCCAGCAGCATCTTAATGTTTGTGTTGTGGGTGTCCACTGCTTCAGATGACCTCTGTTCAGCTCATCATCTCCATCTAAGGTTTTTCCGACAACAGACAGGTGATGCCTCCTCTCCCACACTCTGCTCTGCACTCTGAGGCTCTGCAGCTCTGCCTCCCTCCCTCCATCGTCCTGTACATGTAATCTGAGCTGCTTTTAGCTGCTAAGCAGGAGGGCTGTCCGGGGCAGACTGGGCCCCATCCATCCCGGGGTACGCCCATCGCCTCGTCCATTCATGCACCTCCAAAAAAAAAGGGCGCTGGAATATGACAACAGGGCTTCGCTTTGTTTCTGTCCAGAAACAGATCTCACTCAGAGGCGGAACTGATGCAGCCGCTTAAAAGATGGCAAACTGCTATGAGTCTGCAGTTTTGCGACAAACTGGATTTCATAACTGCAGGGGTATAAAAAATAGGGAAGAGGCGCACTAGTGCTAACTGCAGAGGCTGTTCTCACTCTTTTATCAATGACAACACAACAGTGAGAATAAATGTCCAACTTTATACATGTTATGTTACTGCAGCATCTCATCTAAAACACGGGAGCATCTCCACCAACCCTCACACACTGTAGTCTGCATCCATGCACTGTGGCCAAAAAGGCACGATCACACACGCACGCGCGCCAATAAAGTCTCACAACACACATCAGGTATGTGCACGGGCACATACCATCACATTTCAACGCATAGATTGTGTTTTAACATTTGTATGCGTGTTTTTGTATCTGTCTGTGTGTGTGTGGGTGAATGTGTATGTGTGTGTGCGTGTGTGTGTGTCCCAGGTAGGACTCACGCGCCGTCCTCTCTGCAACGATGAGAAATGCGGTAAAGACGAAGACGCAAACTTGGCAGCAGGGCATGCAGGCGCCTCCATTACTGGGAGTCGCCGAGTAGTCCCTCATAGCGGCCGTGAACCGTCTCCCAAATGTGTTTTACAGCGGGTGCCGAGTGTCTGTCTCGGGGCTGCTGTTGTTCTGGTACCGGGCGGGCGGGAGTCGGTCCAGCTGCGGCAGCCCGCTCTCTCAGCTCCGTGTCCCGGTCCCAGCGTCACCGCCCGTCTCGTTAAAGCGATAGATACACACTGGTGATGTAGGTGAGACACCGCACAGGAAGACACATCAGTTGTGTAGTGTTGACTTTTTCTTTATCAAGTCAGGATTGGTTAGGCTATATTTTAGCTACACATTAGTTTTGTTCTGCGTAGCATTTTCTGCTTTTCCTTTCCTCTAAAATCAGAGGCTTTATTTGGGCCTAAAATAAAACTTTATGTTGTAAAAAATAAAAAAAAAAGTAATTTATACAATTTTTACTTTGACTATTCTAGTAAATGTGTGCATAATTATTGCATGGTTTCTTATTTTTTTGACAACATCAGACTGTGCTTGTAATGGGAGTTTTCTATGGAGGACTGGTGATGTCACAGGGAAAGTAATGTAAGCATTGCTTTAATTTCTTATTATAAGTGGTGACCAGGTGTCCTGCTTTGTCTGCAAAGTATTTTCATCCCTTGTCCTATTTTACATCACACTTCCTGTCAATATTTAGGAATAATGACACAAAATTAAATTCTTTGTAATCCCAGCAAATATTACAGCAAATCATTTTTGCAGTGGTTCTCAAACTTTTTTTTTTTTTACATCAAGGACCAAATTAGACCACGGACCCCCATTGGACAAAGTTTTGAAACAAAGAAATATATTTGTTTTGAGACTGAATAACATTACTTTTTCAGTCAATGTAGACTATGGTCAAATTAGGGCCCCTGTCCCCTGACCCTACTTTGAGAACCACTGCATTAAGGGATAGATCTTCTTCTACAGATCTTGTTGGTCAAACAGTAACACACTTGGGATTCAAACCTCAAGCCTCCACATCCACAGTCACTGAGTTGCGCAGCTGGTTGTGTTGGACCCTCTGGCCCACCATATGTGACACCACATCATGCTTACTGATAATGTAAAATCTTGTTTTCCCAGGCACATTTGAACTATGCCTGGGATTCAAACCTGCAGCCTCCCAAAGTCTGTGCCATCACCAGCTGAATGTGTTGATTAGTGACTTCTCTGACTCACTCACACAAATACACACAGACAGGTCGATGGCTCCTTCGTGTCAGTGGTCAGAGAGGCAGATGATCATGTGTCTGTTTAGTTCTGTCTGTACAATTCCCCAATTTTACCGTCATAAGTTCAATTCCCACGTCTGCTGGCTCTGCTCTTGGATCCTCTGTCTCCACTCGTTTCTGGTAACCAGATTTATGTTGAGGCGATCTCTGTTCTTTCAGCTGGCACCAGTAACCTAGTCTGTGCTACATGTTTAACAGAAGGCAAGGTGTTATTGCTTGGAAAATAAAATGTATTTCATGAGTATTGTTTCATTTTGTCATAATATGTTTTGTGGCTTTGTTCTGATGCTGACATGGCACCAGTATCAGGGTTATATGTGGGATAATTTAGTCATAGAGAGATTAGGCTACTGGACTGGGTTCTGGTTGGCCCCACTGGGTTGTGGGCTCCTGTCATCACCTTTCTTTCCTTTCCTAATTTGTTGCCTGTGTTGTTGCAGAGGTTGGCATAAGCACTTCATGGACACCAGGGGGAGCCCAACCACAGCTTATAGACAAGTTTGTGTTTGCAGAGATCTGCCTGGCTTCATTCCAGTTGATAAAAGTGATAATTTTAATGTGTAGGAAAATTATTTCCAGAACCTGCAGCACCTGCATTGTGACAATCATTCGACACATGTCCTCAAAGTGACCGTGAAATGCTTAAAGGGATAGTTCACCCTAGAATGAAATTTCACTCATTATCTACTCACTCTCATGTCGACTAAAGGCTGGGAGAAGTTTCAGAGTCCTCCATGGCTTCTCTGAGTTACAGGGGGTCTTGGCGTAGCAGTGCATTTCACTGTAATGGTTGCAAGCGCATGTGGACTGGCAGCGGACGAGCTGCACAACAGACACTGGGAGCTACTGCTACAAACAAGCTTGAAATGTGGACTTATTTATTTTTTTCAGGACAATTCCACATCTCCGGGCTTCAGTACAAGACGGACATTACATACGAGCAGCATGGAGGGATTTGGATGTTTTTTGGTGTGTTTTTCTTGACGAAGACCGCTGGTGTCCGCTTGCAACCGTTACATTGAAATGCACTGCTACGCCAAGACCCCCTGTAACTCAGAGAAGGGACGGAGGACTCTGAAACTTCTTCCAGCCCTTAGTCGACATGAGGGTGAGTAGATACTGAGCGAAACATTCTAGGGTGAACTATCCCTTTAATAAATATGTCTCTATTGATACTGTATAGCAACCAAACAGACATTCGATATATCTGTGTTATATCTGTGCTAAAGGCCCGCATTATTGTCAGTTCGTTACCCTCTGTGGGTCGCCTCCTCTTTATATTCACCTCACTGGCTCAGTGCTGGTGCTCCCTGTCTCCTGAGGCTTGAAGGTTGATTTATCCTCCCTCAAACCTATACAGGTCAAGGATTATGCAGCAACTTCTTTGTCTGGACAAAGATCTGTCTGTTTTCTAATCTAAATGTACAAAAGAACCAAAGATACTCAAAAACTATTGAAGAAATAAAAAACACCATATGATTTTAATAGGGGACTTTACTTGATAACATGTACAGAACACAGCGCACATAAAATCCTAAAATAAAAGATTATTAATCTTTTTTCAGCTCGTTGCCACAGGGGCAGAGCAGAGCAGATACAACCTCCAACCACTCTGAAGGCAGCTTTTCCTTTATGTTGCCTGTCATCTTCAATAAGCTCCAACCAGTTAGTTTGCATTCATCAGTTTATTCAGGGATGAAAAGTTGCAGCAGTAAAAGCACCAGTATGTGTTTCTCCATCATGTCATGGAGCTACGGTTTCTCTTCTCTTCTGTTAGTAAACCATTCAAAGAGGCTCAGCTCTTGATTAAAAACAAATACAGGTTGAGATGAGAAACACCACAGTGTCACAAACATCTGAATCCACGCTCTCACGAGAAGCCGCAGAGCTGCATCCTCTCGGTCCTTCTTCTGTCCTCGCTCCATGTTTCTGAAAAGCACCTGTTTAAAAATGTGAAAAGTTATAAAATTCCTTTTAATTTTATGGCACCAGTTGCACATTGCAGGATATCTGGGAGTGTCCACTTTCAGTTTGAGTCCACATCTAACCAAATGATGACAGTAATCCTGCCCTGAATCCATCCTCTGTAGGTCCTGTTGTGTCCTTCCAAACACTTGAGTGTCGTCCTGCATCAGAGGCCTGAGCCGTCACAGCTTGCATGTTTTCCTTGTTGTTTACTCACTAGAGGAGGCTGTCAGGTGTAGTTTGATGTGTAAGCGTCTCTTTGGTGCAGTTCAGAGTAGACAGTGCTCCCAGATCAGTGTTTTCTTCTTTTTTTTTAATGTTCATTTCATCCAGCATTTTCTTTTTTTGTATTTTTTCTATTCATGTGTTTCACCCATCGTCCTGTCTGTTTGACAGCGTATGTATCAGTAATATCTGTTGAGGCTCTGAGTGACCGTGCTGATGTCTGGCTGTCCGTTCATCCAGATCTCTCTCAGAATCCGTTCCCGCTCTTCTAGCCGCTGGGCTCGGTCCAGCTCTGATGACACACAAACACACACAAAATTAAAATAGCTATTTCAAAGTATGAGTGTGTCTGACAGTCCTGACAGAGGTGAACAGGCATATATGATTGAGTGTTCAGAGATGCACTGACATTTTTTTTTTTGCTTTAATTAAAAATAAATGTATTCATTCAATCCTGACCATCATGCAACACACCCAGATGTTGAATATGGCCGTCTTTGACCAATGAGTGAATTTAGTAGCAGCTACTAAAGCAAATTTGTGTCATCAAACATTAGTCTCAATGCGATTCACACTGTTTTAAAAGGTGATATCACACAAATCACATTTTAAAAAAAACTAGAGATGCACGATATATCGGCATCAATATCGGTATCGGCTGATGTTCGTCATTAGTGTCCGGGCAGCGACAGCTGCCAAGGACACTATTGTATTTGCTGATATTCTTCTTCTTCTTCTTCTTCTTCTTCTTCTTCTTCCGAGGAAGTCATACTTCCCATGGGCGAAAACTCACCAAACTTTGCACAAAGGTCCAGTCCCATGCCAGATTCACTCAACTCCAAGGACATGTGCCCCCCCCTCCCAGGGGGGGCACAATAAGCGTTTAAAATTAAAAACTTTAAAAATTCCTCCCAAGCCAACGGTAGATGCTACAGCTGTGAAACTTCACCACAATGTAGCCTAGATACTGCTGAAACTTTTGTCAACTTAAACTTATTACAAATTATGAAGTCCATCACTCTGTTTTTTTCAATAAGTGTAAAACTTTTAAAATGTATCTCCTCCTACAATTTTTGCTCAATTGTGACCAAACTTGCTCCAGAGCATCTCCAGACCGTCCTCCACAAAACTTGTTTCTCGGATTTTTGATTAATCAAAAATTGAGCCTACAGTGCATGAAAACATTTGACTGTAAACACTACTGTAAACATATACCATCAAATTCCTGCTAAATACATTTTCTATCTTCCTGAAAAAAATTGAGAATATTGTAGAGTTAGGGTTGATGAAGTTTGGAAAATATCAGAATTTTATCTCAAAAACTGAATTTTCTAGAACATTTTGAATTCTGCTCTCATGGGATCAACTGCAGCCAATGTAAAGGTGATGTTTTTAAACATCACATTTTCTCTTGAGAAGCAAAACACTTAAAATTACAAACAAATCACCAACATTTCCATGCTGCCTAGATGCAATTTATGTATTAACAGATTTTTGTTTAGATATTAGAATTTCTGACATTTTGACCATTTTTAAAATCTGCCTCAACAACAGCTGCCCGGGCGCTGACGTCTTGAGTGTATTTGAGAAGACACACACCACGTTTCACTTCCAGATAATTAGCTCACTGAGTTAAGTGCTGGGTTCTGGTGTGAGGGGTTGTGGGTTCACGACCCAACATGGGTGATGACGACAATGACACATAAAAATGCCAGAATCCTCACGGTGACATCACAGCAAGTCTCTAAATTACAAAAGCAAACAGAGCGGACCATGGTCTAAAGCTCACCACAACCCGAATGCTGCTCTCATGGGAACAACTGCAGTCAATCCACGAGTGACACTTTTAAACATCAGCTTTTCTCTTATGAAGCAAAACAAATCACCAACATGTCCATTGTCTAGATACAATTTATGTATTATCAGATTTTTTGTTTAGATATTAGAATTTCTGACATTTTGACCTTTTCTGAAATCTGCCTCCACAACAGCTGCCCGGACGCTGACTCTATGAGTCTGTTTAGGAAGACACACACCATGTTTTGCTTCCAGATAATTAGCTCAGTGAGTTAAGTGTTGGTTTGTAGTTCCAGACGATGTGGGTTCGATCCCCAGTTCAGGTGATAAGTATATTACATCAATATACCAGATAGTCTTTGAACAAAATCTTAGACTCATAGCAGATGATGTTTGACACAAACATCAGAATTTTACCTCAGAAACGTTGCCAGTGAATGGTTTACTTAATTTGTGAAGCCACCATGGCACTGCCACTTGACAATTAGCTCAGTGTGATAGACAACAGTCTTTAGTTCCAGAGGTTGCGGGTTCAATCCCCAGCTTGTGCAGAAATGAACATTCTAAGGTCAATTAACCTGTCTTCCTGTTTCTTGTGCAAAATTTGCCCGGACACGACCCATTGCTGCGCAGCAGCTATAATTTTTTATCATATCGGTATCGGTCCGATGAGTAAAATTGAGCCGATTTGCACAATCGGTATATATCTGTATGCAACACCTGCAAAGTTGAGGTAATGCGAGGAGGATGGTAGCCTGTAACCTTGTTATTTGGAAGTAAAATACATTCTGAAAATAAAGGAAGACATTCAAAAATTCATTTTGCGTGATTTTTAGTCTGTAAAAAAATGTATCATCTCAGAAACTGTAAAAAAAACAAAACAAACACATATCGATATCGGTAAATATCGATTGGGCCATAACAGAAAAATTCATATCGGATATCGGTATCGGCCAAAATGTTCATATCAGTTGTTGGGGTTTGAAGTGCATCCCTAAAAAAAAACAGCAACTCAACATCTTAAAAATCTTTCCATTTGTGCCACCACGTGTCTTTTATGTGTGATTGCTGTTTGGATTTTATCTCCTGCTGACATGGATCACGGTCTTGAAGTGTGTCATGAGTTCAGTGTGTGTGTACTGTACCCTCGGCTGATGTGAACATGCTGGCGTGCAGCAGAGCTCTCTCGAAGCGCCTGCGTCGTCGTGCCGACAGCTCAGACGTATCATCCCACTCCTCCGACTCGCTGTCCCCGGCAGGCCCGGCGCCTCCGGCCACAGCAACAACAGCGGTGCTGTCTGGGTTGCTGTCGGCGAGCTGACGATGAGGACAGCCGTGGTGGCGGCGGCGATGAAGCCTGCTCCTGTGGCGATGCTGAGGGTTGTTAGTGTTTCCGTATCTGCAGTCGGCTCGACAGTGGATCTGGAAGACGATGGCGCACAGTGTGACAAGGAGGCCGACGCACACACCACCCAGAAACACCAGGGCTGTCCGCTCCGGTTGGTCTGGGAGAGGAGGAACAAGAGAGGGTGGATAAAAAGTTTACAATGAATGAATATCCTCATCCTCATCCTCGGTGCCCGGGCCCGTCTCTTCCTCTGATCTTCCCATGTCAACCCCCAGCTGTCCAGTGTGTTCACATGATCTGCATCTGTCCCATGTCACCTGTTTTCCTTTTCTGCTACCTGTTAACTTAACTGCCTGAGACCTGTTGACCTGTTGCTGATCTATTTAGTCCTGCTTTTCCCCTCTATTGCTTTTCTATCCACATCTTGATTTCCCAGAATTGACAAAATCACATTAAGGTAAAAGTAAAGGTTTATTGTCCAGAGAAGGGAAACTTGTCTTGGGTGCCGGGCCACTGCATTGCACACATCCATTAAAATACATCTTAATACATAAAACATATCAGTATAGGAACACATAGCAATCTCAATATGCCAACTCATGATCCAAATGTAGTTACAAAACAAAAAATAGTAAGTTTTTTTCTCTTATTTGAAATTTAGACTCTTTGATCTCTTTGTGTCCTAAACTGATTTTCAGGCTGTGAGTGTAATTGGAGGACAGTTTGTTTTCTCATAGACCTCAGCTGGGTCCTTTAGGGAGTTCATGGGATCCTAAGGAAAAGGTGAACTACAGTGTAAATGTCATTCCTTTACTTCTTAAAACAGTTGCAGTGACTTCACCAACCTGCGATGAAGGTGTAAGCTGCCAGTATGTTGCTGAGCAGTGCCATCTCCTGGGACACCACCGTCACCTCCATACTCGGGCTTCCCGTCGTTGGAGCACTCATGATTTCACAGTGACTTGAACTTATTGAACTCTGTGTTTCATCCTGTAGCAGAGGTCGTGACCCCCTGCAGGTTTGAAGGGAAGAGATGAGAGGATATGACGGCAGGGTAAAAAGACAGAAAGGAGGGGAAAGGTCAAATAGAAAAGGCAGAATCATTGTCATTTATTCATGACATAATGTTACATACTTATCGTCTACTTGTAGGTTCCCACCAGAAACATAACAATAAAACCCAAAATAACAAAACAACAATTAGTTTTGCATTAGGCTTGGGTTACATTAATTTAGCCCGTCACTGATATGAGTATCTTTGTATTCATTCAGGGGTCACCTTGAGATGATGTGATATACTGTCTTAACGAAACAGTTGTCTTGTTTCTCTGTAAAGGTCTTTGAGGCCTTGTGATTAGGGATTCAGTCTAATGAGCATATTAATGAATCTCATGAACAGCACTGACTGAATCAGACTTGTATGCAATGTTGGTGGTTGTGAAAAATGTGTGTGCATGTGGAAATTTATCAAAAATCATTTCTATTTGTCTGCAAATGATACAGTACACATAGACATACTGTACATGATGGGTTAATGATAGTCCTCTGGAAACTTTAATGCTTTAAATCTTTACCTCACACTTCACTTTCCTGCTCTTTATAAACATGTCTGAGCAGTCAGTCGAGAAAAAACAGCTATGAATCATTCAATACCTCAGATAAACCTGACGACTCCTTTCCCTCTGTCAAACACCAACAATTAAATTTAACATTTCACAAATTATTCACATAAACAGAGTAACAAAACAGCTCATGGTGGAGACACAGTGCAACAAATACATACACACAGTGTTACTGTCTGGAAATGAAAACCATGCAGAGACAAAATCAGATTCAAAATGAAATCTGATAAACAGAACAGATTAAAAAAAAACACAGACGGGATAATGATGATTATAGAGGCCTCACATAAGAAGACAGGATTTTACAAGATGTTTTGTCATCTCTGTGAAAATACGAACTTGTTGGTGCATCCACCTCTTAACCCGTGTGTTTAAAAAAACAAAAAAACAAAACACATCTTACAACACACAACTTAAAGGAGCTTCAACTCTGAATTTAACTAATTGTCATTTCCTGCTTCCCTCTATCTCCCACATCACCACGCAGCACGTGACCCCCCCTGTTCATAGTTATTTAACTGAATTTGTTTCACTGGATGAGGAGAAACATCTATGAAGGTGAAGACGAGAAGTTGGTCACTGGGTTTGTTTCTGAACTCTGACCACTAGGTGTCAACAAAGAGCCACTGGCCAACTGACACATCACTGGGGCTGTGAATACAATTATTCAGATTAAAGGATAACTTTCGTTTTTTACAACCTGGACCTTATTTCTAGCATCAAATACGATCATTTAATCACCCTGACAAGTTTGGTGTCATTTGGAGTGATGGGTGTATATCCGTATAATACGAGAACACGGGGCACCCAATGCAGCCTCTAAATAACACATTATCCGCAGCAAAATTTGTTCATTTCATGATACACTAGTGTTATTCCCCTCCGAGCCCGTGGTGGCATGTTATCAACATCCGGCTCCTCCAGGCTGACCTACTAACCTCTGATCTGGATGATGTCATCTCCGACACCCGGCTCGTTCTGATAATAATCATTCCGCTTCACATTTGGGTCCTTTTTAGCTCAACTAGCCAGAGCTGTAGTGAGGATCCAGGCTGAGGAGAGGAAGCCAGTCCTTCATCCAGCTGCTCATTTTGTTCTGACGAGTCAGAAACATGCAGAAACGGACCATAGCATTAGCGAAGTCATCATCCAGGTCAGCTGTTAGTAGGTCAACCTAGGGAGCAGGATGTTGATAACATGCCACCACAGAGGGGAATAACACTTGTATCATCACAAAATATTGGTGAAATAAACGAGTTTTGTGGATAATGTTTTTTTTTTTTGCCCCGTGTTCTCATTTCAAACACTCAAAACATCAAATGAGTCAGGGTGATTAAATGATCGTATTTGATGCTACACTACAAAGTTATCCTTTAAGTAACTGACTGACCTCAGTGATGGGTGTACGTACACACACACACACACACACACACAGTCCAGTCCCACTGACGTAATGGACTGAAGTCTTCCTGGAGATTGTGACAGAGCAACACTGTAGGAGGACTTCAGAGTTTAGTTCAGTTGCTTTTAACCACTTTTAAGCACTGTTTTTGTTTTTTTTTCTTCATTTCAAACACTCAGCATCAACCAGTGACACACACACTACAGCATGTTTTGGCTGTGAGGTGTCAGTGCACCAGAGTAGTAAACAGATGGAAATGTTTCTATACAGCATTGTGTCTGGACATGTAGAGAGCACTTCTACTGGAAGTCCCCAATAAGCGCTCAGATTATACCCTCAGTGTGTGTGTGTGTGTGTGTGTGTGTGTGTGTGTGTGTGTGTGTGTGTGTGTGTGTGTGTGTGTGTGTGTGTTGCTTATTTGATGGTTTTGATACATAAATGTAGAGGATTACAGTTCAGATTGTCAGAGAGGGGAGAGAGAGTGAGATACAGAGATGCAGACTAATTAAACTAACAGAGCTGAAATCCTGGAGAAGATCCAGGAGGATCGTTCATCCTCTAAAAGGAGAGGAGGATTGGGAGCGAGAGAGGAGAGAGAGGAGACTCCACTGTGTCTGCTTCTCTTACTTAACTCCTTTCTATCCTGATCTGCTCAGCAAAAGTCTCCACAGGACAAAGAGGAACAAGGATCAGGGACAAATCTTTGCTACATAAACTATGATATTTACCTGTTAAACACCAGGTTTTGCTTCTTGGTTGATACAGTGTCATAACAGCAGGAGACTTAAAGGGATAGTTCAACATTTTGGCAAATTGGCCCATTGCTATAATCACTTCAGTCACAGCAGTAGGTTTGTTACCTTTAATTGTTGGTGCAAACTATTTTTAGAACGGCAGAGTGGAGACAAATTCATGCAAAACCACTGATGCGTGTTCCCGTCGGGGGCAGTTTTTCTGCAAGCAGTCTCTGAATTTACCTCTGTCTCGTAAAGTTCTGTTGTTATCTCGTGGCACGGTGAATGTGCAGGTCACAACTTGTCCACCAGAGCGTTTTGGAGTTGTTGGATTGTGTATTTGATGAGTTTGATGAGGGAAACCAAGAAATCCCGTGAGCCTCCGTAGCATAGCTCTGAGCAGCTCACGGCTCTGCTCCGCTTTTCTAAAAATACTGTAGCTTGCACCGACAATTAAAGGTAACGAACCTACTGCTAAAACTATAGGGATTATGCAATGGGCCAATTTGCATCACCATAGAAAATTGTCATGAAATACATAAACCTATTTGTAAAATTTTGAGCCACAGAGAGTTTGTGTGTTTATTATGACATGTATCTGATGCTCCGTCCTTAATGTGGTTTGACTCGACTGAGTTCCACTGCTCCAGAAATAAACCTGTCTGCATCAGCTCCTGCGGCTAATAAAAGCTCTGTCCTCTTGCAGGGGGGAGGGGGCACCGTGCAGATGAACCACTATCACTCACTGTTGTTACAGTGTTGTGTAACAGTGTAAGATAAGAGCTGGGAGTGTTTATATCATCACTTATTAGGTTCATTAACAATGTGAGTTCTGTAAATATGAGTCCGCCCTCGAAGCGTTTTCAAAGATAAATGACAATCTGCGTTACTTTTTATTTTCTCCATCAGCAAAACTGCATCAAATGAGCTCAGCAATATGTGAGTGACACTTAACTGAACTCCCTAATTACGCAGGAAATTTGCAAAGCCCCTCGGCAAAACTTGTATTACTGACATTCTTCACTGACGTCTCATAATGTCCTCAAACTGAAACTTTTAAATCTCTCCTCCCCAATGAAGCTAAGCTCTGCAGATGTGAGCGAAGCTTGATTGTGCTTGATTGTGTTAATCCTGTTACAAAAGTACAGACGCAGAGAGGAGCGGGGTTAACAGGGCTTTTTGTAAAACTTGTTTTCATTTCAGGAACGTGTTGTGATTTCCCCAGCTGACAACCTCTCACACATCTCATTACATGCGAATGTGTTCTGCCTGTTTATGAGCTGTTGCCCCCATTAAAGCCTTCATTAGTGATTGGAAACAGGCCTGATTGCTTTAGAAGGCTTCGTGACAAACAGCTGTAAATGCATCTCATGAACCTCCTTTTCTTTTCTTTTAAAAACTTAATATGAAGAAGTCGAAACCTGCATGTTGTGCTCTCGTGCTGAAGCTGTAAGGACACGGCAGCGGTCTAAACTTCAACAGATGAAAAATGGATGATGCTCTCACACAACATCAACCTGGCCTAATTTTTTTTGACGAAGCTTTCAGCTGTAAAAACTCTGAAACAGAGGGTGCAGCACTCTTGACCTGTTCATGAAAACTGAGCTCATGCTGAGGAGTAAAATCTGCTTTTTATCTGCCACAATTTTTTGAAAGTAGGCACCCCCCAAAAAAAGGATGTTTGTCTCATCCTTACATGTTGAGTAGTATCACCCCAGGCTTGTTCTCATGGTACAAAACCAACACAACTGTCCACAAAAGCAATGCAACGACACGGCAAGTGCAAAAGGGAACAACACGACAACAACAACAACAACCGGCATGACATTGCAGCACAACATAACACTTCCAAACATAACACAACCTCCCAGCACTTCTATATTCACTGACTGTCAGGGTCATTTTGCGATGTTGTGTGTAAATGCTGCAGGACGCCGCTGCCCTTCTCTCTTCCTCTTCCCCCCTCTTTCTCTTTTGGATTTGACAATTTGGGTCACAGTGTAAAAAAGCAAGAAAAAAAAGCATGTCACAAATAATTTACAAGGTTGTTTTTTTTATACTAACAGCAGAATTTCATGAATTGCTTCTTTAACTGTTTCGGTTCTTTTGTTTAGTCTGAGCTGGGAACTCGTGACGGATTTCCATCACCAGCATCGCGACAGGTGAGTGTAGTGAAAGATCACGCCTTAAATTCACTGTCGAGCTGCTGAGCATCGCTGTTATGTAATAACATTAGTGTGAGACACTTGGACTGCAGCCAGCTCATTACAGCCCATCACACTCTGTCCAGGAGTCTAGACAACAAGAGCTGTTTACCCTGATGGCATGACCACGCATGAGAGGAGCTTTCTCACAGTTTACCTCACTCTAACTGACCGAAGCTTCATATTTGTCCAACACACACACACACACACACACACACACACACACACACACACACACACACACACACACACACACACACACACACACACACACACACACACACACACACACACACACACACACACACACACACATAGTGGTGTCATTCTTCTAATCTAACTCTCAGCAAGAAATTAAGCAATGCTCAACTTGCTCTTACACGTGGCTTAAACTACATCAAGTGCTGAGTGATGCAGGTTTAAAGAGTGATAAGTCAGGATGTGGTTTCAACCGTGTGTGTGTGGCACAACTCAAAGTCGAGATGCACAAAGCCGACCGAGCCAGAAGTCAAAGATACTTTTCCTTCCTAATTCTTTTTGCAGAGACAGAGACACTGATCTCCCGCTCACGTCTCGGTGTCTGTGAAGTCTGGACAAATTCTTATGAGGCACAATGGCTCTTTGTCTTTTTTCTCCATGTGGTTAAGAAGACTATATGGTTCCTTCGCCTGCTTGAGCCGAGCTCACACACACACACACACACACACACACACACACACAGCAGAGGAGATACACGGGCAATCCCCACAAACATCCTCTGCATGCGCTCATCACACTTTTGAGTGTAACTCTCCCTCTCTCTCAGTGTGTGCGTAACGCTAATGCAATGTGACACTGGCCTTTCCTTCCTCTGCTGTGCTGTTACTATCTAACATGACCTGCAGAGAGAGAGAGTGAGTAGAAAGAAAGAAAGAGAGGAAACACATGAAAAAAGAGTAAAAATCACAAAACAAAGCACATGCAAGAAAGAAAGAAAGAAAAAGAAAGAAAGAAAGACCAAAATGTGGACAACACAATTATAGACGACAACAATACTATGATCATCAGCAGCAGCATCACGTTCACACTCGGTGGTCGCCACATGCAAACACAGTGTTTATACTCACGTTCAATCTGTGCCAAGCTCCCATCTGGAGTGTGTTTACTCCTCTCCTCTTCTCATCTTCCTCCTCTCAACTCTTCTTCTTCCCCTCTCCTCCTCCTCCTCCTTCTCCTCCTCCTCCTCCTTCTGCTCTGCTCTGGTCCTCTGCTCTGCCGCTCTGCTCTGCTCTGCTCTCTACTCCTCTACCCTCTCTGCTCTCCTCCCATTATCTCCTCTCTGCCTTTCCCTCAAAGAAAAACAGTGTAATTATATATATAAATCTTACGTGTACGCCCCCAGTTGTCAGATGGGCCAATGTGGACAAGTCTGCGTCTCCTCTTCACCTCTGTGTACTGATACGAACTGAAATTATCATTCATTCTTTCTTTTTCCACCTCAGTTCTTCCTCTCTCTCTGAGGCAGCGACGGCGGCCGGAGGGAAGAAGCTCTGAGTGGAGGTTTCCCATTCTCCATCTTTTTTTTCTTTTCTTTTTTTTTACTTTTTCCAGGTTATTTTCCAGACAGAAGGACAGAGGTCAGGTCCCCGAGGGCAGTGATGTGACATGAGAGACCCGGACAGGTCGAGCGAATCTCTCTCCTCTGTCTCTACCACCACATGTCTGACTCTCTCTCTCTCTCTCTCTCACACACAGACACAAATACAGGGTCCTCGTCTCATCTCGTCTCATGCAGCCTTCACCAGGGGGAGGAGAAAGAGAGGACAGAGAGAGGGAGAGACAGTGACAGGAGAGAAAACAGAGAGAAAAAAAGCACATGTAAAATTCAAATCAGTTACAATTCAAACATGTGACGATATATTTCATGTGTCATGTTGCAAAAAAACAAAACAAAAAAAAAGCCACACGTGCCCATGAGCAAAATGATACAATTTGTTAGTTGCAGTTGTGAGAGATCCTATCAGCTTCACCCCAACAAATAGTCAGTCAGTAGCTAAAGAAACAGGAATAAACACTTTTGAATGTTTCTAAAAGACACATAAAAGGAAAAAAAAACAAACAGAGACAGGTAGCATGAGTATTTCTTATGATAATGAGGATTTCATTGATCTGTTTGGGAATTCACCTTCTTGCTGCACGCAAAAACACACATACACCTTCTTCTGCTTTGTGTACTGTGTTTGTGTTGTGACTTTGATTTTCCGGGAGTTTAATACGGGAATGACGTTTTATTGCCAAGTCAACAATTTTCTAAAAATAACTTTATCACAGATAAACTCTATGAAATTTTTATCAGCCAACCTGTCGTCTTGGCAGATTATTTTTGTGCTGATGTTACGCAACAGAGGGGGAAGCCTGAAAAACCCTCCCACCACCGGCCGGGGTCTGACAGAGACATCCCAGCTGTCCCACAGCTGTCAGCAGGAAAAAGAAGAGAGAAGAAGATCTATACACATGTTTATTATCAGGTAAAATATTAGCACTGTTGATTGAGACAAACACAGGGTCCGTTGACTCACCTTCCCTTTTACTCATCCCAGTTCATTCACAAAACACTCAACACTCTCCGCCTCCGTGCAACTTATTAGAAGAATATTAATGACTGTTTCTACAACATTTAATATCACTCAAAAGAAAGATGCGCTGCACGATCTGAAATCTCAGCACATCTTATCCCTCGTCTCTCGATGATGGACATTTGAAGACTTTACAGTAATTCCTCCACGGTTGTCAAGGTGTTTATCAGGCCCTGGGCATGAAACAAAGGTAGAAAATCCTCTTCAGTGTGAGAGGGTTAATAATACAAAGTCCCAGATGTTGGCAGGAAAACACTCTTCAGCACTTCCTCTTCTCTTCTCCCATTTCTCTTCGACACCCACTGAAACAACCTTGTGCTCTGTTTTCCTTCATTATCTTCACCAGTGCTACTTCCTGTCTCCATCACTTTGTTTGGTAACATTTGATAATAATTACACAGTATTAGCATTAGTTAAGCTTTAAATACTGAATTCATTTATAAAGCATGAATACTCATTAGTAGGGAACTACATACTAATGCATTATAAATGAAGAATTCTGTATTTATTAATGCTTATCTAATGCTTAATAGTATTAATAGCTTAATAGGCTACTTATTATAAAGCGTTACTCTTTGTTTTGTTGTGTGACGATGTTTCATCTATCATCATTTACATTATACATGAGGGCGGGCAGAGGAATATTAGAAAAACTCTCTCTCAATATGATAAAATCACTGAATTAAATTAAATTAAATTAAAAGTAGAAACAGGACCTTATTTAACTGCACAGCTCTTAATAATAATTGGATGTGGAGATGGATCTTTAAAACCAATTTTTCTAGTGATTCATCCTCAAAAACGAATCCAGTGTCACTTGCCAGGGACTTTAATAGTGATTCATCCAATAGTTTCGGCGATATCAGGAGTTTTAGCTGCAACATCAAAGGTAGAAAACCTATTAAATATCATCATCATTTAGTTTGTACTTTATCTATAGTTTCATATTATTTATTTTACATCTCTTGATATTGATGCTGCTATGGGCTTTTAATTGCCCTCCTGGGGATAAATAAAGTCTTTTGAAATTGAAATATGTTGTGATATTTCGGTCTGGATGAACAACTGACCGACTGACTGATCTGTCTAACTGGCTGAAAGGAACGACAGACATTATCCACACTCGTCCTGTGGCTGTGAGGAAGAATACAATATAAAAGACAGTAAAGACAATAAAAACAAGGGGAAATCCGCGTTGCCTCGTCCATCACTGACACCATCCCATCATTAGTTCCTCATCACCTTCATCATTAGTGATGGATTAAAAACACAACACACGTACCTAATCTTTGTTCTACATACAAAATCCACAACGTACGCTCCACTTAACATCCATAATGCATCCAATCCTGCACCTCCTGCTCAGTGTGATGAAATATTAACAGTCTCAACTTTGTGCGCCTCGTGCTGGGAGGAAGTATTGTCAGTCATCTCTGAAACAGCGAGGGACTGGACTAGTGTGTTTCACGTGGTCACTGGACCTGCATGCATGCGGCAGGTAGTCTCTGCTCCACCGTTACCTCACTTCATTATTCATGACCGAGGAGCGAGGCACAGAAAATAAAACGTGGTCGGCTTCTAATGGATTAAAGTGGGCAGTTAGTTCATATTTACTGATGAATGTAAACATGCACCACAGACTGTAAAGGGGTTATCACCCTAAATAGAATATAGGAAACAACATATCCCTCAGATATTACAGTGAAAACCATTAAAACTGAACTGTCACCATTAAGTCTGACTGTCTTTTGTGCTCGGCTACACAAACAGACAGTTTTTGTTCTGTTTTCAACATGAAGGTTGAAGAGAGTCAAACTTAGAAAGGCTTAGGCCTCTTTAAAATCACCTGGTGGGCAGCGAACATTTCAAAGCTGGTGCAAAGCGGTGGAACAGGCGACGTCTGTCACTTGACTGCAACTCTTATTGATTCACCACATTTTACAGAAACCATGAGCACAAAAGTATCAGTCATTCAGATTTACTGTCATCATGAACCAGTAAGATGGTGAAAAGTCCAACTGTCTGTTAGTTCCTCTATTGTTTATACTCCCTTTGTCTATAAGTGGCCACTGATCAACAAACCTGTCTCTTCTCGGATGTTTTTATGTTGTGTTTGTCTATTTATGCTGCTCCTTCTGCCTTTTAAATTGTCCCTTGAGGACAAATAAAGTGTTTTGAATCGAACTGAACTGAATTGTTAAATACATATCATCAATTTGTCGTTTACTTAAACAGTTTAGCTTCTGGCTGGAAAACCAAACTCATATAACTAGGCTACAATGTCCCCCACTCACTTTAAGCAGTGCATTTAGACCTCTTTTGTGTTGTCAAATATATAAATAATGTTTTATTTAGGCTATTTCTGTCGATATCATCTTAGGTGGTGGAGGGAATTAGTATAATTCTGTTTACTCATGTATGTTTATACTGTATGTGTCCATATAGTTATGGGATTCCTGGTGGGTAGGAGAACGGTACATGACTGAGTGAGTGAGTGAACTTGGTTTGTACGTTTCCCCTCTGCTTTTATTTATTCATCTATTTAATCAGTTTTTTAAAATCATTATTACTGTTCTGTCAATGTTGTCGTTACTGGTTTGCAACTTTGCATACATCTTTACATTGATCTCCTGTCTTATCCACACTACGTGGGCTGGGGGTTTAGGGATGGGGCAGATACAGCTCTGTTACGTACGCTGCTCTGATGGACGCTGATAAATTGTATCACTGCCTCTATTAATTAGAAAATGACCAATAAATATTTGATCACAAATAAATAACTACACTACAACATCCCATATAATATACAAGTCAGTAGTTATGTAATAAATTGTGAGCATAAGGACCTAAATACAACTGAGCTAATTATAATTTGAGGCATACCGCCATTAAAACAGACAAAATAAGTGTTTTATTTTTAAATTCTAAGTATTAACACCAACTGAAACCTAAATAAAGAGTAGAGGATGATTCATATTTTGACTTTCCATGTTCCTGTTATAGATGGCGAGCCTGGACCGACCTGTCTGCAGGTTTTCTCTGACGTGGATACTTTTACCCCGTTGTCTCTCTGTTGCTACAGGCCACCTTTAATCAGACGAGGTTTTCAGCCAGAGCACAGACCCCTCATTATTTGTGAGTTATTTCTTTGTGTGTGTGTGTGTGTGTGTGGGAGAAAGTGTGTGTGTGTTACATAAGACAACTGTTCATGTGGTGATAATCAAATCATTTCCATGACTGAGTCAAGAAGAACCGAGGGCCTCTCAGACTCATCCTCCATGCACATGTCACTCTCTCTCTCTCTGTGTCTCCATATGTGTTTATCCTGCTTCTGTTTTTTTCCCCTCCTGCCTCTAAAGTACTCTCCTCTCCTGTCTTAGTGCACTTTTCTTTATCTCCTTTCACCCACTTACGTTTTCTCTATTCACCTCATCTTTCTGTATCTCTGTCTTCTACCTCGGCACGTGACCTACGTATGTTCAGTTTTAGAGCAGAAAGTCTATAGGTATACGATTATTTCACTCTAACGCGACCACTATAAATAAAACTTCATAGAATATTAAAAGGGTAAAACATACTAACCAACGTTTTTGTCCATAAGGTAAAAAAAAGAGAAACATTTACTTCAGCTGGTGGCTTCGGTTATTGGTTTTCTTTTGGTCTCATGATGCTTCAAACTCATAATTATTAGCCTTAAAAACTGTAATACTTAATAATAGTGGCATAATGGGGGAAGAGGATGGTCAACATAATATTAACACTAAACTGAAGTTACTGAAATTACTGTGGAGAAATTTGACACTATGTTATGTTTGTGTGCAGCTGATGTCACTGCGTTTTTGGTCTTTGGCTGCTAAACTCTTCACTTTGACACAGGACTGCAAGTCGGTTGTACAATTATTAATGTCCATGACTGAGTGAGTGAGTGATCATGGTTCAGCTGAAGTGGAGTTTCCCCATTTGATGCTGCTATTTCAAATTTGAATTGATGCAACGTCTTTCATTATATTACATAAATGTCCAGTTTCAACTGTAAAGTTAAAACATCCAGTATTTAATATTATATTAATTATATTATTATACAAAAATTGAAAAATGCATGTATGTTTTTTCACTGACTGCACTAATAATCACAGCATTGTTGAAGATTAACTGTGATTTAAAGTGGAGCGAAATCAAAACCTGAGGTCATTTTGCCACAGTGCAGCGGCTCAGCTAAATCTGCACCACATTTGTTTTTAATCACATGCAAAAAGAATAAGTTATCATTAGTTATCATCATTTACACCCCCTGCCCCCAGTGCACTGAATCCATTACTCCCTCTGTGGCGCTCTGCCACAGGAGGTTGAGCTCAGCTGACTCTGCCGACTCCGTTACCCAGCTGTGTGTGTGTTGCCGTCAGCCCCGCGCCCAGCCACTCAGCGTGGTTACGTAATGACTGTTGCTCCTGTGGACCCAGAGTCAGTGGAGGGTGAAGAAGGACTTAATGAGGTCTATTGGTGCGCACTGACAAACCCACACAACTCCACTGCCTCTGTGGCAGGACACCAAACACAAACCAGTGAGGAACAAAGCAAAAATCACAAAAATTCAAACTGGATGAATCTTGAAATGAGTCTAATGTTGTTGAAGTTGGATCTGGGTTTATGACACATTTGACTAAATATCTGCAATACTACATGTACTGAAAATAATACATAATAACCACTGTGTAATTTCTATCCTGAATTTGCTTAGAAATGATTAAACTGTATGATGATTATTGTATATTCACTTCATACAAAAACATACTTGAGAAGAAATCTAAATCTGAAGTCCTCCACTATTCAGTCCTGACTGTATATGCAGCAGCAACAGGACGACGTGTGCTCACAGAGTGACAGCGTTAAATGCCTCTTCTCTTCAGACAGAGTCAATAATTTGACAGTTTTGCTCACTTTTAATGTCTTTAATTTGACTTAAGAAACCCTGAATCACAGAGTGCCACGTAGAGGCCAGAGTGAGCACAAACAGCAGGTTACAGACTCCAGAGCTGTGAACAGGCAGTTTGAGTTAGAGAGGCAAAAAAAACACTTAGCACAGCAGCAGTCGATGCAGAGGGCTGCAGAAAATAAAAAGTTAAACAAAAGACAAACGTTAACACCCCTACACAGACATGAAGGTAGTCCAGTCTCTTTGCACATTTTCCACAATCGAAATAAAACATCTAAATTAATAGAAGACTAAAAAACAGATCTGTTGATTGAAGACAAATTAACAGAATACAAGAGCGCAAAACAGCAGGCCTAGCAGAAAAGACTAGAGACCTAGTCTACTTACAGTAAAACCCAATCGCAGAAGACGCTAAGAGATTATATTGCTGTTCAAAACAGTAACAAAGTGTGTCCGATGCATCTGTAATATTTGCCGTCACACACCTTCAAAACAAGCCCCCGGATACCGACTGATTATCCAAGATGACACAGCAAAGCAAAACTGCTCCAAACCTTTGGATAGTCACACACGCATTAAATTAAGAAATAAATACAACAACGTTTTTGTTAATCTTCGGAGCCCCAGCGGGCGCTCAGAGCTAGAAAAGAAACTGGACGCGAAGGACAAAAAGAGTAAAAACAAAAGTTGAATACACCAAAAAGTCCACCGACAACATAAATATACAGCTTTTACACACCATTATATCCTCGTAACAGGTAACAGTTTTCGTGGCAGGGGGGGCAGGTTTTTGAGGCAACAGAGACGGACAGTGTTGCTGTGGATGAGGCGGCAACTGGAGAATGACACTTCAAGGTAAAAATGTAACAACAAACATGAACAAACACTGTTTTCCTATTGCTGACAAACCTGCCGATCTGAGTCGCCTCAAAATACCGACCTCCTCTTCACTGAAAGGTAAGACAGGAAGAAGGAAACTCTGTTCAATACAGCTTTTTATACCCCGTCGTGTTTATGTCCACACCTGGAGAAACTACTTGGCCTTGGCTCGTAGGAAATAGCAAAGACAGAGACGCTGACCCAAAGGACAACTGTGTCTCTGACTTTACAGATTTTACAGGAGGAAAAAGACAAGTTGCATTAAGGCCAGAAGTCAGAAGTCAACTCCCAAAGTTGCAGCATATCTCAAGAGCGCATGCACACAAACACAAATACACAGACACACACCAGATAAAACAAAACGACCGTTCAGTACAGCTACGGCGACTCAACCCCCCCCTAAACAACACGGACGTCCTGAGATCTTCCAGTTAAAATGACTCCAGATCAGAGCTGCGTGCGGTCACCTCAGGTCTTTCCCAAACAGCGGTTCTTTTCCAAACCATCACTGGTCACAACGTTCTCAGATCTACATCTTCATCATAAACGTGCATCTTGAAAGTCAAGAGAAAACACTTGGTTACTTTATGTACTTGGCAAATTGTGTGCCGGAGACTGATTGCTTGAAAACCAACTGAGACACGGAGCTGAGAGAGAGAGTTTCTAGGTGAGGGCAGAGAAACTTTACATTTGTAGTTTTATTGCTCTAGTGATAGTTCCGACTTCCTCTGAAGGTCATAAATGATTAAAGCCAAAGAGTCACGCTGTAGCTCTTCTGTCTAGTGTAAATATGGTCCAGGTGCAAAGTCCTGCTCTGACCAACCTTCCCTTTCCATCTGGTGTCATCATGAGGCGAGAGAAAAGAAAAGTCCCTCTGGTCCCTTGTGGAGGATCCACAGGATATAAAAGGAGGTATTATTAGTGCTGGTTAACGTTAAAATATTAAGGCTTGATGTGCGAAATACATCGATCAGATGCGTTTAGCTCGATATGACATTTATCTTTATCCTGTGTGGTTGAAACCGTCCCGAGTTTGTTTATGTGACGAAAAGCAGCTTCTCTTTATTTGGTTAGTTTTCCCCCTTTATGTGGATGTCTCTGTAGAAGATGCAGGTTTTTTCTATTTGCCATTGAAGAGCTGCAGGTCCAGTCGGACCCACACCTCCCCCGTGGGAACCTCATGCAGCAGCAGACGTCGCGTCACTGGTCCCTTGTTCTCCAACTCCTTCTTTATGGTCGCTACGGGAACCTCTGTCCGGCCCAGGAAGTCTGAAACAAGAGCAGACGTTTTTAAATGTCAAATCTCCGACCTTTCTGGTTGTTCTGTGAGAAAGAGACTGGACAGGGGACTGACCATCAGGCGCAAACTGGTCTCTCTCGCAGATGGCGATGCAGAGGACGTCCTGGTAGAGGTCTTTGATGTGAAACTGACAGTTGAAGTTCCACTTGGGGTTCAGGGTGTCGTTGAGCGTCCTGGACGTGAAGATCTGAGCTCCCATGGTCACTTCACAGTAAGGGTTGCTTTTACCTGGAGGAGGGAGGGAAGACAGGTGAGAGGGAGACGAGATTAGGAAAACAGGAAAGAGGAAGAGAGAGATGAGACAAGAGCAGCAGTAAAAAGTAGGAATAATGAATGAAGTGTGAGCAGCATAAAAAGAAAAGAAACATTAGATAACGATGGAGGCGGCAGCAGCTTAAAGGCTCCTGACTGAAAGGTTCAGTGGGTTTCCATGAAGCAGGATTTAAAAGCTGGACTCCGACACAGCCGTTAAAATTCATGGCGTGTTTTTAACTCTGTCCACTGAACTGTAGAAACATCCCGTACCATGAGAGTGTTCACGCTCACCATTGGGTTTTGCCGCCTTGAGCTCAGTGGCTTCTAGGATGGTGACCAGGAGTCGGCCGATTCCACTCGCCTTCACAGATCGAGCTGCAAACACACACACACACACACACATGAATATTAATCAGTAATTAATTTGATATAATCAGGTGTGTTGGCATCAGCGCCACCGTGAGAGCGCCACAATAGACCTTGATAGGCCTTTTCCCTTTTTTTCTTCTCTTTCTCGATAAATTCTTCAGACGCAGCCTTGATCTTCTGAACCCACGCCGTCCTGAAAACACACACACACAGTAAGTACAGAATCCAACAATCTGTCTGTGCACATGTGTGTGTAGGCAGGTGTGTGTCAGTACCGTTCATTGATGTTGTCGGTTCTCAGGATGTAAACTCTGTCGATGTGGGAGATGTGGAAAGTGGGTTCATCACTGGAAGGGTCTGCGAGCTTCACCAGAACTTCATTCAACAGCACAGGCTGCAGAAAACAACAACAACAACAACACACACTGTCAGACACTGATGCATAGCCTATTCATTCAGTATCTATTCACTTTTTTCATCATGCTTTTGTGGTATTGAATCATTTCCATCTCTTTTTCAATGACGTCCTACTTTTAGATCATGTTTCATTGGCATTACTGTGTTTGTTGTGCATCTGGTTTTGTGTTTATGTTGTCTGACGTCTCTGTGCTGTTTGTCGGCTTTATGATTTCTTTGACCTGGTGGTAAAACAGTTTCCCCATGCTGGATCAATAAAGCTTAACTAACCTAACCTAACCTAAAATGATAGGGGAAATGCACCTTTTAAAAAAAGTTATGTAGTGATAAACTATGAATTCTCCTGTGTGTGTTTGTCTCTTACTGGTTTGTACATCTTGAGCTGAACGTTGTTCTTGTTGCTGAACAGTTTGTCGGGGCCAGAGGAGGTGAACTGTTTCGATGCATGAGTCAGGAGCAGGAAGTCGTTAAAGAGGAAAGCCCACAGCTCCTTGTTGCTCTTTGCCTTGTACATCTGGAAGAAAACACGAGCAAACAAACATTTCAGATTTCTTCATCGATACTTACAATATGATTACAATCAGAGATTTCTTCTTCTTTTTTTAAAAATCCTTTAGTGATGATGGCGGTTTGATTGATTATTGATTATGTTACTGACCTTCCCAAAGTGGAGCAATTTCCTGGGACCTAAACAGTTGGTTAGAGAGTTAAAGACCAAGTGCTGTGGAGAAAAGCACAAGTTATAAGGATGTTTTCAAGAATGCATTATTATTTAAAAATGGTTGTTTCTGTGACTGTATTTCTGTCAACTTATGGCAGCTGGTAAAGGTTGGATTCATTGACTCCATGTCTAAATACCTTTAGTAATGATGAATTTTGAGTAAATTGAGCTCATTACCTCTGCAGCGCCATCACACTGCACGTGATTCTGGATCCACTCCAGTCTGTCAGAGTTCTCCTTCTCTCTCACGCCCTCGTTAACCTGGTTTTAATTAAATGTGCAGGAACAGAAACATGAGTAAAGTAAAAAGAAACCAGATTATAGACAAAAACAATTCAATCAAAGAAACAAGTAAATAGTTCAGTGGAGAAATGAACCTGTTGACAGAGTTCCTCCGCCCTCTCCAGAGCTTCTTTCAGAGGCCCTCGGTCAGCGTGGCCCTCCGCAGTGCACTCCAGGATCTGAAACACACAAGACAGGCATGCAAATACACAAAAGAAATGAATCACAACCAAAAGACAAAAGAAAAAGGGGCAAAGCATTGTTATTTTTTGCTTTATTTATATTTAATGAGGAGTTTAAACACAGACGCGCTCAGGAGCGTGATGACCTACGTTTTTGATGTGCAGTGGGTAGCGTGTGATCCTCTGCATGGGCTTCAGCAGGAAGCTGGACAGTGGCATGCCCTTACATCTGTAGTCTGTGGCGATTTTCTGATGGGAGTGACAGACAATATTAACAAACGCAGCAAGAGCCTGGTTTCCACTTTTATGACAAGGGACAGTTAAGTTTCAGAGATGCAAAAAGTTACACTTCTCAACAAATCAAAACAACAAAGTATAAATGAGCAACTACAGATGTAAAAGAACAACAGGAAAAAAAAATGTTATCAAGTAACACAGGTAGACTGAGATTTTATCGATTATAAAACACACCTTGAGGAAATCCTTGAAGTCCTGCTCGTTGTCAGTGCGAGTCTGGAGCAGCGCGGCCCCGTTGATCTGGCAGGAGCAGAAGCGGATGTACGGCTGCATGTGGGAGAGCTCTGCTGCCAGGATATCTCCAATCATCTGCACCGGCATGTTCTCCCCGCCCGTCTTCTTACGAACACGGAGCGCCCTGTAAACACACACACATGAAATGTCTATGTGTGAACACAAACAGCTCCGTATGTGTGTGTGCAGACACAATAACAGCTGCACTTGTGCGACCTTTAACCTCTGTCTGATGTTATTCTGATATTTACTTGAGAAATTTAGAGTTGCAGGCCAGCAGCTCTCTCCAGTTGACAAAGATCAGGGACATCTCTCCTTCACTCACACGGCCCGACTCTGACATCGGTTTCTGGAAAACCTGCAAAAAGAAAATGACGGGTATGTGAGGAGGAAGAGGACGTAAAGATAATCTGACACATCTCATTCGAGCTGCTTTGCCGCTTTGTGACATGAGTGATTCAGCAGGGTGAGTGTGCGTCTGTTACCTCCAGCACTATGTTCAAGTCTTCCACATATCTCTCCTCAGTCTGGATCAGCTCATGGATGTAACCCTGTCTCTTCTTCTCTTGGGGGGTCAGAGAGTCCAGACTGTTCAGGTCTGCACACCCTGCACGAGACAAAGGACACAAAGGGGGGCCGGCTTGTATCAATCACACCACAAACTTATAACAATACACACTGCTTTTTTCCTCACAGCATCACTTCAGCTCTGCGTTTGCTGCCTCCTGCTGGAGGTTCTGGTGAGTAAAACAACAACAAAACAGAAGCTGCTGCACTTTGTTTGCTGTGTGTATGTGCACATTACTGAAGAATTCAAAAAGAAGCACTAAGACCAAAGAGGTAGAGGAAAAAAGAAAAATATGAAACTCTAGATCATTACACACGCACTCACACAAACAGAAACACATCAAACACACACACTTACCTGACACAGGGTGTCCGTTAGGCCGTTGTGAGTGTCCTATACAAACACACTGGTTCCCCTCCCTTTCCATTTCCTCTCCTTCTTCACCCTCATCGTCTGTCTCATCCCAAAGATTTAAAAAGTGAAACCTGCTCTGTGAACTCATCGCTATGATTGATTCTGTCTCAGTGAGTGTTTTAGTCGTCCATCTGTCTGACTGTACTCTGTCTCTCCTACCTCGTCCGTCTCTTTCTCCTTGTGTGCCGTTATCTCTAGCGTCAGACTGAAACCTCTCCTAGACCAAATCTGTTTGTACCAAAACAGAAAAGCGGGATTCTTTCTTCCTCGTCACCTATGTGGCGCATGTTCAGAGTGGACGAAACTCACTGGTTTCTGCTACAAAACAAACCCAAACATTTGCGTCCGGGGCAGATACTGTACATAACACCAGCACAGTCATGGCCGCGATGTAGTTAATATTACGGACAGAACAACTCTGAAAACCAAACAAAAGGAGGAAAGAAACACAGTGTCTGAGAAGCAACCATTAGGAGCGAGTTACGCAGATGAGATACGGCTGCTAGAAAAAAAATGGGAGAAGAAGGAGGAGGAGAAAAAAAAGCTGCATCTGGCTGAGAAAAGGTTGTTCTTGCATATCTGTTCATCTTTATCGCATTCAATGTGTTGACAATATAAACACCGAATATAACTCATGCACGTGCACACACACACACTGCTCTCAAACGATATGTGACCGCACAATAACAAAACACGTGTGTGATCCCAAACCAATCTTTATTTTTTGCACAATCAGAAAAAATATATTAACCACATCTTCAAAAATAAATCCACTATCTCGTAACAGAAATGTTTTACCGACGGCGGCGTCCTGAAGTCAGAGACCACCGTCCCAATTCAAGAGGTCTCTTTTGGACCCCGCTCTCTATATAGATATCATCGAGCCCTTGCTGCAATGCACCTTTATGGTTCACACAATCCTCCTGCAGCGATTCACTTGAATTAAAATGACTGGAAACAGTGACAAGTGCATTAGCAGCAATTTCCTCAAACTGCAAACAAACACTTGTCATTTCCTCGCTTAGTTTTCACTGAAGTGGGCTCAGTACTCACAGCGCCTCACATGAAGCTTGCATAGATTAGTGTTTCACTTGTTGGCCTGAGGACAGTGTATCCACAATCTTGACAGTATTGATGTTTTTTTTCATTATATCTTCACAAACGTACAAACAAAACCCCATCAGAGCAGCAGCAAAACAGCATTTAGTTAATATGAGGAGCAGCAGCAGCAGTTTGTATCGTCAGCCCTGGAGGCAAAGCTTAATGTGTCGATGCCTTCGAAACAGTTCGCCATATGGTGAAGAGTCACTTCATCTCACATCAAAACTACTTCTTCTTCCTCCTGTTGGTGAACACAGCCGACCTACTTATGGCTTTCACATAATAGAGATGTGCGCGTTTGTGTCATTCTGTGTCTACGCCGAGTCAAACTAAAGGTTTCCATAGGCTTGAAATCAAAAAGCCCACTGCAAATCTTGTTAAAGGTAAGAAAGTTCATGTGAGGTGAAAGCAGAGGGTAAGAATTAAAAAGCAGGCTCCAACCTCAAGTTTCCAACTCAGTCCTGAGCAAAATTACTGATTGTTTCCTATTTTATTACCTTTTCAAAGTATTTCTATAATGAATATAGGGGGTAAAACCTTTTTCAAGCAGTTTTGAGACAAGTGCAGGTGTGTTAAGCATGAACCCAGCCTGGAATTGGACCGTCCACTCTTTCTCAAACGAGCCACAGGCTTGGGGGTCAGTACGATGTTTGTAGCTACTAGTGCAGACAAATGGCTGAGGAAGTGACAGTAAAGCTTGTGTGACGTGTCTGAACTTCGCCTAATCTCTGAGATAAATAGTGGGCTCTGTGTGAGCTGAACTCCTGAGATAAAGGGGAGAGTAAGAATGAAAATAAGGCTTTAAAGGGATAGTTCAACATTTTGGCAAATTGGCCCATTGCCATAATCCCTATAGTCACAGCAGTTAGGTTCGTTATCTTTAATTGTCGGTGCAAGCTATTTTTTAGAATGGTGGAGCATACGAGCTATGAGATAATAACGCAACGTTAGGAGACATAGTTGTTTTAGAGGTAAATTCATGCAGAACCGCTGATGTGCGTTCCCGTCGGGGGCAGTTTTTTGGCAAGAAGTCTCTGCATTTGCCGCTAAAACGGCTCTGTCTCATAACGTTCCGTTATTACATCATAGCGTGGTGAACGTGCAGGTCACAACTTGTCTATGAAAGCGTTTTGGAGTTGTTGGATTGTGTATTTGATGAGTTTGATGAGGGAAACCAAGAAATCCCATGAGCCTCCGTAGCGTAGCTCTGAGCAGCTCACGGCTCTGCTCCGCCATTCTAAAAATAGCTTGCACCAACAACTAAAGGTAACGAACCTACTGCTATTACTATAGGGATTATGGCAATGGGCCAATTTGCCGAAATGTTGAACTATCCCTTTAAACGAAAAGGGGAAATAATGGGTAGAAAAGAAAGGAAACAAAGTGAGGGAGAGAGAGAGAGTTAGTGTCTTCTGAGGGGAAACGACAGGGAGGAGGAGGGAGAGGCCACAGAGAGACCCACCATGTCTGCTTCAGACACTTTTTTTATGTGCTTCATCATCGCCATCATCATCATCATCATCATCATCATCATCATCATCATCATCATCATCATCATCAGTTCACAGTCACCAAAAGGCACCGAGGCTTCAACAACGACAAAATTGACACTGAGTCATAAGGAACTTGTTCCAGGTCCTGGTTCATCCACAGGTAACTCAGGACCTGTTTTCATTTTTCTCTCAATCACACATTTCACATCTCTATTGTCGTCTCTCTCACAACACGCACACACACACACACACACACACACACACAACAACAATAGCTCAGTGGGAGAAGTTAGTAGATAGGGAGTCCAGATACTCCGCCTCTTCAGAGAAGAGTGCAATAGTGGGTCTTTCTGAAGTCAGGTGGAGAGGAAGAGGAGGTGGAGGAGGAAGAGGACTTTCTACCACCCTAGAAGGAGAAAGAGACAGAAGCCAAAAAATGGGAGAGACAGGGAGGAAAGGAGGAATACAGATTGGGAAGGGAGGGAGGGAGGGAGTGAGGGAGGAAAAACAGGGGAAAAAGTGAAAGTCAGAAAAGAAAGGGATTAACAGATGAAGAGATGGGTGGATGAAAGAATATAAGTGATGGTAGATGCCGGTTGCACAGACAAACAACAACAGCATGAGGATCAGTTAGTCACAGAAGTTTGAAGCAACATGGAAACTGAGCATTGTCATGATTTCCACACATGCATCTTCATTTCATGACATGATGTTGAAGAGATCCGGTACTCACACTGCTGGCTGGGGTCGCAATCCGCCGTCGTCATCTTGACGTAGTTGGTGGGGAACAGGCCGGTGGCCCCGTTCATCTCCCCTCTCCACCAATCAGGGTTGTTCTTGTCGAGGACGTTGATCAGCTGACCTTTAGAGAAGCTCATCTCGTCTTCGTTGGCGGCGCTGTAGTCGTAAATAGCGATGACCTGACAGACTGAGAGACAGCAGGACAGAATCCGTCATATGCGAGTCATTAACAACTATTTTATTGCATCATTATCATTTTTTTTAACACATATTTTAATTGACCTTTGAACTTGGTACCTCATTGGTCAAAAATAATTTGTTACATCTTTCAAGTCTCTGAAAAACTTGCGATACTTTGATACTTTGGAAACTGAAGATATAGAAAAAAACAAAAAAAAAAACAATATTCATGTGGTTAAAGTGGATATATGGTAAATAATCAACTGAAATAAATAGGGAAAAAACACATAATTAAAAAAACAACAACATTTTTTGTAAAATAAAAAAAGCAAAAAAGCAAAAATAAAATAATGATACCTGAATAAAACATAAATAAAATTAAAAGGGTACAGTCTTACTTTGTAGATGTTAGATTTAAGGAGTTATGATATCGAGTCCTGATTCCAAAAATATGATAAATTAATTCCATTTATTGGATCTTTATTAAAAAAATGTAGTTGACTTCACCTTGACAAGTGTGTGTGTTACCTGGCTGGGGTGCTGGTGTGGACTTGCCGCTGTTGGATCCTAATATTTTGACATGAGAAGCGCGGAACCAGCCCTTCTGTCGCTTCTTCCCACGGGCCTGGAGGCAGAGCACACACAGACAGATGTGGATATCGAGGCTTTAGCCAGAAAAGTGAAGACGCCGGCCGAGGTCAAACAGCAGGTCAAAAAGTTTGAGGACACAGAATTTCTTCTGTGGTGACGTCCTCCTGTGCGGCACGAAAACCACTGACCTGCAGTTCTCCGAGCCACCAGCCAGAGGCGTTCTTGCCAAGGATGAGGACGAGCTGGCCGTTTTCCAGATTGAGCTGATCATGGCCTGTGGAGGAGTGGGCCCTGATCACCTGGCCGATCTCTGCACACACAAAACACAGATCCAATTTGAAAAGGCAGCATTTCTGTTCTTAGAAGTGAGCAAAAGACAGGATTAAAACAAAAGAAGAAGAAAAGAAGAATTGAGCTCACCTGGCTTCTTCTTTCCAGATATGCTTGATGTCTGAAATTAGACAAATGATGAATCTGTTATTTCAACCAAATCTGTCATGTCATCCTTTAGAGAGCGCTACACAAAAGTAAAATATACATCAACATCATCTACTATCATGCAATGTCATGAGAAGAGTTCTTACATCTGCTTCTTTAGGTTTGACGTAGTTGCTGGGGAAGACGCCGGTCCGATCGCCTATGGAGCCGTTCCACCACTCCCCGTCCCTCTTGCTCACCAAGATCACGTCTCCCTCGCTAAACGTCAGGTCGCCAGGCTCAGGAGACTCGTAGGTGTACAAGGCCACGTACTCTGGAGAGGAAAACAGTATGTTGCAGCATGCACGGCCATGAGACTTTCAACACATCCATTATGACAAGGCATTTTTCAAATAATGTGGTTATATACTGTGAGTTATACACTGTGGGTTAATTGAATAAACATACTACAAAGGTTCCTTCATGCTGCCTGTCGGTCTCTTGGAGATAAGGATTTTATCCTTATAGACGGATAAACATGCAAGCTATGTAATTACTGTTCCATGAAAAACAAGATACAACTAGTGTACAAGTGAGTAACATATGAAGATAAATAAACTGAACTACATTAGGCCTATATTTTAAGGGAAGTTGGAGATAAAGTTGTTGTTGTACCTTCAAGCTGCAGACTGTCACCGGCGTCTAATGCATCAGGAGGGGAGCTCTTCATGCTGTAAACACAGAAACATACTTATTAAATGAAAACATACAGTAATCCTCTCATCTTTCAATTATCATCCAGCAATAATTATACACTACAAGTCACCGCTTGGATTTAACTAAGCTAACTAATAGGTAAGAGCCTCCCATTGGATGATTACTGCATGGATGATTATGTTTCAGATAGCAACAACTTATTTAATCCTAACTGGTGCGGTCTCATTTCTTAAACAACCATGTTGGAAGACACATCCTGACATCGTGGAGAAGATGTTCATCTGTTTTCAGAAGGGTCAAATTATTGGCATGCATCAAGCAAATAAAACATCTAAGGAGATGAGCCGAGAAACTGTCCAACACAATATTAAAAACTGGAAGGAAAGTGGGAAACATCATCATCATCTTCAAGGAATAAATGTGGTCCAATGAGACAATAGAGTCCAGACCTTAAAAAATGTACGTAACTCTGGACAGAAATAAATGTTGTGACATTTCAGAAGCTTATCGGAACGATGCCACAGCAAATGCGTGCCCAAAGTAACCGTAACCAAAGCTAAAGGCGGTCCAACAAAATATTAAGAGTGTGTGACTTTTTTTTGAACGGGCAGTGTGTATATCTACACACAAACTCTTAACAAAGCAGATTCCATGACATCAGAGGGTACAAACTGAATTCCTACCATACCAGATTTGTTACCAGACCTGTTGATGCACTGACAAACACGTTCCCTCTGTCATGTGACTGGTGCTCGTTTTCTTTGACCTACATTGATTAAAAGCCTCCCAACGACTGAAGGATTATGTTGGTATGGAGAGCAGAGGGCAGGTATGTGCTTTAGGCTACAGACTTGATTTAAGTTTACAAATATTACTCAAAAAAAGAGATCATATCTAGTGATTCACAACTCTGCTGGTACTTCGTCAGCTAAGGCAATAATTAGCTTTTGTGACTCTGGTGTGAGTCTCAACATCAGACGCTGATAGAGGTTTCACAGCGTCAGGGCTCCGCGCCGGTTCCCAAACCCGATTTTGAACCGGCCGGCGCGTTCAGACCCGAAAACATAACAGGTTTGCAACCTGAAAAGTCTGTTTTTCAAGGGAGCCAAAAAATAGTTGGTTCTTCCCTGCGAACCATGACATCATCAGTGGGCGTGTCCTATTCCAGGCTGTGAAGACGAGCAAGAAGGAGGAGGCAGCGACTGTCAACCTGGAGAAAAATAATTTGCAGTGGTCTGCTAAAGAAACTAAATGTCTGGTGGCAATTTGGGCGTCTACAGAAGTTCAAGAAAAGCCAGAAAGCAGCACATGAAAGAACGAGTCGTATTACATTTCCCTTTGGGGCTTCATAAAGTAAAGTAATCTTTGAACTTGGGGAAGAGATCGCAGAGACCGGGTTCACTGAAACACCAGACCGAATAATTAATGACCTTAAACTGAAGAAGGATTACTGAGACAGCAAAAAAGCAAAAGATACAAAAGACACTGCTGTGTTTACTTTCGCTTGTGTAATGCAAAGTAACGCACGCCAAATTTGGTTAAACTGGTGTGAACGCAGGCTGGTTCGCCAGAAAGCACCAAGGTTTTGAAACTCCTGTCTGGAAGCACTCTGACAGAGTTTAACATTTCGATAAGAGACAAAGCGACAGTATCACTCGCACTTTACTCCAAAACTGCCTGGTGGACCTTTTTTTTACACTTACTCGACGCTCTCCTCTTCTCCCAGCAGCGTCACGTACGTCTTGGGGAACCAACCCTGTTCACCGTTCAACTCTCCCAGCCACCAGTTCTCCTGCTGCTCCAGCACCTGGATGACATCGTCTTTGTTGAAGTTCAGGTGGTTGTCTGTCTTTGCCGTCCATGAGCACAGCGCCTGAGCGAGCAGGTTACCCACCACCTGCTGAGAGAGGCACAGAAAAAAAGAAGAAGCGTGTTTATGTGCAGACAATAATCGCGCCACGATAATCAACGTTTAGCAGCAGCTTGTGTGTAATCGCTCACCTGTCCGTGCGTCTCAGAGGAAGCGAGGTTCGGAGAGTGTGTCGGTGTGAAGGCAGACTTGGTGCCTGTTGTCTTGGCGGCCTCGAGCACACTGGAAAGCTGTGACTGGAGCGACACCTTGGAAGCAGCACTGGGAGCAGCAGCTGTGTTGTTGCTCGCTGTGTCTGATGGCGCCACTCTCTCCACGTAGCTCTCCGGGAACCAGCCCATCTTCCCCTGCTTGCTGCCGTACAGCCAACCTTCCTCCCGCTCCGTCGTCTCGTCAACCTGAGAGAAAGACATGTGAAAGTTTGATCTCACCGAGTACGAAAGAGGGAGAAAGGTCTATATTTTCTGTTTTCTCGAGCCTTGTAGTGGCAATCTAGCTACATAAAATGCCACTTGAGGGAATTTGAAGTCATTTCCAACTCATGGTGGTTTGTAAAAACGAGGTGATCCATGGCTATGACTTTATTACCTACAAAAGGTGCCAAAAGACTTAAAGGGATAGTTCAACATTTTGGCAAATTGGCCCACTGCCATGATCATAATCATAATGTCATTATAATAGTTTTAGCAGTAGGTTCATTACCTTTATTTGTCGGTGCAAGCTATTTTTAGAACGGCGGAGCAGAGCCGTGAGCTGCTCAGAGCTACGCTACGGAGGCTCATGGGATTTCTTGGTTTCCCTCATCAAACTCATCAAATACACAATCCAACAACTCCAATTGCACATTCACCACGCTAAGAGATAATAATGTAACGTTGTGAGACTTAGTTGTTATCAAGGTAAATTCATGCCGCTGATGCACGTTCCCGTTGGGGCAGTTTTTCAGCAAAACAACTCTGTCTCATAATGTTCTGTTATTATCTTCTAGCGTGGTGAATGTGCAGGTCAGAACTTGTCCACCAGAGCGTTTTGGAGTTGTGCATTTGATGAGTTTGATGAGGGAAACCAAGAAATCCTCTGTAGCATAGCTCTGAGCAGCTCACAGCTCTGCTTCGCCGTTCTAAAAATAGCTTGCACTGACAAATAAAGGTAACAAACCTACTGGTATGACTATAGGGATTATGGCAATGGGCCAATTTGCTAAAATGTTGAACTATCCCTTTAAAACAAGCTTGTACAAAAGGACAAAAATACTAAGCTTGTGACACGGTTAAAGGCACGGTTAAAAAACAAACTGTGTGTCTTCCACTGATCCTCACTCTGCTGCCACTAATAGCTGCGTCTCCCTCATCTAACCCATGTGTGACAGGTAACTTACAGCAACTATAGGAGCCTCACCAACGACATACTACACCCACATTCATACGCTACAAAAAGTCACTTTTGAGACATAATTGTCGTTCTTACCTCGATGACATCTTCCGCGTTGAAGCTGAGCTCCTCGTTGTTTCGTGCGGTGAACGGGTAGAGCGCTTTGAAGGACGTGAGAGCGGCCGACTTCCTGTGTTGTCTGGTCTTGGGTTGACCACCTGCAGCAGCACAAGGATGTGAGATTTCATGAGCTTAGAATTATATGGTTCTATCTCCATCTTTTTCAAAATTGAGTTTTTTGCATAATATCACCCATTAGTGGTCTGTTAATTCCTGTGTGGTGTTATTTTTAAATTTTCAACATTTTTTTAAATTAGTTATTCATAAAATAAAAAGGTTCTATCAACCAAAACACAAGCCAAGTTGGAACTTTGATGCTCAATATCTCGGAACTACCCAAATAGAACCCTATAATTCTAAGCTCACAATTTGACCATAAAAAGTGTATTTTTAATAAACACCGAGGGCAGAAGGAGGACGAGGTGTGTATGTGTGTGTGTCTCACCCTTCCTCTCCTCCAGTCCTCTCAGCAGCGCCTGAACGTCCACCTTCTTTCCAACACTCGGCTGCTGCTGCTGCTGCTGCTGCTGCTGTGGACGAGATGCCTCCTCCTTCCTCTTTCTCTCCTCCTCAGCTTTCCTCCTCTCCTCTGCTTCCTCCTTTCTCTTCTTCTCCTCCTCGGCTCTCTTTCTTTCCTCCTCACGCTTCCTCCTCTCCTCGTCTTGCTGCTGCTGCTGCTGAAGCCTTCTCCTCTCTTCGTCCCTCTTTCTCCTCTCCTCCTCCTCTTGCTTTCTCCTCTCCTCTGCATCTCGGATGGCAGCCTCGGCCGCTCTCTTTCTCCTCCACTCCTCTTCTTCCTTCTCCCTCCTGCGCTCCTCCTCCTGCTTTCTTCTCTCCTCTTTCCTCCGCTCCTCTTCAAGTTTCCTCCTCTCTTCCTCTAGCTGCCTCCTCTCCTCCTCCAGCTTCCTCCTCTCCTCCTCCTGCCTTCGCCTCTCTGCCTGTCTCTGGCGCTCCTCCTCCGCCTCTCTTTTCTTCCTCTCCTCCTCTCTTCTCTTCCGTTCGGCCTCCTCCTTCGCTCTGAGCTCTCGTTCAGCCTCCTCCTTAGCAGCCTGGATGAGAGCCAGTCTCTCTCTTTCTTCCTCCTCCCTCTGTTTGGCCTCTCTCTCCTCCTGAAGCTTCCTCTGACGCTCCTCCTCATCTCTTCTGAGCTTCTCCTGCCACTGACGCTCCTTCTCCAGCTTGATTCGCCTGAGAGCGGGAGGCAAACATCAAATATATTAGATATATCATGATCTTTACCATAAAATCTACAAATAAACCAGTGGAAAAGTAAAATACCTCTGAGCTTCCTCCTCCTCCTTCCTCCTCCTCTCCTCCTCCTGTCGTTTACGCTCCTCTTCTCTCCTCTTTCTCTCCTCCTCCTGCTCCTTCCTTCGAATCAGTTCACGTCGTTTGTCCTCTTTGATGTTCCGTAGTTTCTCTAGCGCTGCTTGCTGCTTTACCTGGCTCTCTCTCAGTTCCTAATCCAAACAAAAATAACACATGTTTACTAGTGGAAATACTGTATATGCAGCTGAATTTATGATTAAAGAGGAACTAAGCTACAGTTTTACCCTAATTAATTAATTAGAAATCTCTGGAGTAAATGTGATACAGTAGTTTTGATAGTTAACTACATGACTTGTGACTTGTTACGAGTGAGAATGGAGGCTTTCTGCCTAATTAATCGGTCGCCGCCCCGGTGTCCCAGCTATTGTCTCTGCACACTGCGACACAAACGCGCTCCCTGACCGGCGGCAATCTTTTGTTCATGACAGTTAAGACTACACAAACACACAAGTCATAACATTATCTTATATAACATTATCCACTGCACCGTGTATTAATTTTTCACTGGCTTCGTTGTAAACAAATGCACGTGGACGAGAGGAGCATAGCCCTAACAGCTGCACTGCAAAAACTCAAAATCTTGAAAGAAAATTTGTTTTTCTTTCTTTCTTTAGTTTTTCTTTCTTATTACAAGCACAAAAAACTTTTTCTACTTATTTCAAGTGAAAATTAGTTTGAAACAAGTGAAATTTATCTGACAACAAGTTAATTTTTAGGTGATGAGATTAGTTTTGACTAGAAATGAGACAAATATTCTTTCTAGATTTTGAGTTTTTGCAGTGTGGAAAAACGACCAGACTTGCATAGTTCCCCTTTAAGTTGACTAGACCATTATAAAGGCCTGTACACACACACACACACACACACACAAACACACAGCATGCACAAACACGCAGTGAGCACAAACGTGGTTGAATATTTATCAAAATTTTAACAGACGATATGAGAAAGGGAGGGGAAAAAAAAAAGATAATTCAGAGTGTAAGAATGAACTTGAGAAGCTACAACAGATCGAGGAACACGAGCAGAACAATGAACAATTAAAAACAGATTAGACCAGATCAGCTGAGAACAGCGGAAACCTTTAGTAGGTAGAAGAGGTTACGAAGGCAGGCCAGCAGACAGAGGACAGCCTGAAGCATAGAGTCGTCAGCACCCACATACTGTAAAGTTGAGGAGAAGAAGGGACATGAGGGAGGTGAGCAGGAAAACAGGAATGGGAATGGGATCCAGTAAAGGAGAGAGCAGAAGTTTTCCAAAGTAGAAGAGAGGAACAGAGGATGAAGATAACAAAGGGAAGCAATCAGGGTCAGACAGCAAGAAAGAGGAGTTTGATGGAGAAGAATGGTTGTTGGAGGAGGAGGAGGAGGAGGAGGGGAAGAAAAAAGAGGCGTACAGTAAGGGCCAAGCAGCAGTAATTAGTAAGTAACATGTGCACACACACAAAGTTAGTTTTTAGTTTGTTTGGAAAATAACAGGGAAAACTAGAGCATGCTCAGCATTAAGGCTCCACATAGTATGACGAGAGTTGATGATTAGGCTGAAACAAACATAAAAGACTAATAATTCACCTCCATTACAAATACTGACACAGCCTTTCTGACAACTAGTCACAACAAAACTGGAATGGAGGAGTAGCTCATCTCCCAGTGTGAGCTGCAACTGTGGGAACATGAGGTGAGGCGTGGCTGAAAGACGCTACTGTACGCTGTGGTGTCTGCAAGTGTCAAGGCAAAATGAAGTTCTTATTATTAATTTTTATGCTGGGTAGAGGAAAATTAAACCAATGTTGGCCAGTGAGACTGAAGGGCTTCCTCTGTGACAATTTGACTTGTCACACAAGATAATATTGCGTTGGCAGAAATAGATGAAGGTGTGCCAGGTAGAGAGAGCTTCTGTTGTTCATACTGTTTCACTGGCTGTGTCCAAAATCACTCTCTCATTCATTCATCAGTGGAGAGAGTCAATAGTTTATTCAGAGGTGAGCAGTAAACTGGGGTGGACATCCCTGTATACTCACAATACATTGATATATATTCAAATAAAATAGCAGATAGTAAATGTAGTATACAGGAAGTGATTCTGGACGCCCTCACTGGCACAGTCAAACTAAACTGATCCACCATCAGTGTAAAATGATTTCTGTGGCTGCTGCTCAACCTCATAAAAAACAATCCAGCACAAATGTAGAATTTCTAAGTGTTTATACCATAGTAGAAATGTTAAAACCTCTCCTGCTCCATCTGATCTTCAGCCATTTAGTTCAGATGTAAATATTTAAGACGTTCTGGCATCTGACCGTGGTTAAAACAGGCTCAATGAGAATTATCTGTGTGAGATATTGTTGGACTTGGAAGTGATTACTTTAGTAACTACAAGTCACTTTAACGCCTCCAAGCCTGTGACCTGTTCCTACCTTCATGTCGTTGTTATAGCGGTCCATCTCAGCCAGCTTGGCAGCAGTCTCTTTCTCCAGAGCTTCCAGCTGATCTCGCAGTTTCATACATGATCCCTTTTTCTCTGAAAGCCCTGCCTTCAGGCTGACCACGGACGACACTACACACAGAGGGAAAAGAGGTTAACAAGCCAGAATCCTAATAGTAAAATAAAAAATAGTAGTAGATTTACTTCCCGGGCACAGGTGTATTAAAAAGCAAATGAGGGTTATATTAAAATAAGAATATTTTCATGCTTTTGCTTTATTTCTACAATTAAGTATTTGCATTGTATTAAAGAACAGTATAATCTGTTTTACTTTACGGCCCCACGTGCCAAATTAACATCTATTATAAGCTTCTCTTCATGTTCCATCAGCACTAACCAGGCAGGTTATTCAGACTCATGCTTTTGAGTTTCTCCGTCAGCCTCTTCTGCTCCGGAGTCAACTGGGACAACTTCCTCTGGAACTCCTGACCGAGAGGAAGCACATCAAAAGCAACAAGAAATGCGTCACTGGAAGGAAAACGTTCAGGAAAACAAGACTGCACGACTTTCTCAAGAAAGCAAAGATCAAACAAAGATAAATCACAAGATGACACAAAACGGTAGCAATCAATAACTGACTTGGTTCCTTTGTCATGAGAAAGGAAACACACAAACACACACACACCTCTAGCTGTTTGTGCAAGTTGTTAATGTCTTGTTGGCGAGTTTCTTTCCTTTGATTAATCAGATCCAGCTCCGTCTTCTGAAGCTTCTTCTTGTTCTGAATGTCACGCAGCCGGTCTGAGATCTGACGGTGCTTGTTACCCTGAAGTAGAGAGACACACAGAGAGACGGACAGAGATGGAAGAAACTTAACAATGGCTGAAAGACACGTGGACATAATGAGTGAGTAGGTGCGTTTCCATCAGCTGTTTAGATGCGCATCTAGATGATTCGCATCGGAAAATGATGATGGAAACGCTGTGATTCGAATTAAAATCCCCTGATTCGCACAAACTGAAATACGCTCGCTATGGCCGGGTTTTGGTTGATTCGAATGGGATGGAAACAGCTGTATGCGAATTAAGTGTGACGTAGCGCACTTTCACCCCGTCTGCAGTTCATTCACAAGACAACATCAGGGTTTCCGCACCGCCACGGCAAAATAAAAGCCCCCACAGCTTCATAATGATGTTACTGCACAGTTCTTCATAGTTCCTCCTCAGTAAAAACTAAATTTATCAACCAGCGCATCCAGCGTTTATCATTAATAAAGTCTGTGATGGAAACATGGCTACTGTCTTACATGTGGAGCTGAAATGAACTCCAGATATTGTCTCTCCACCACTCACCACAGCCTCCAGCTCCATCTCCAGACTCCTCTTCTTGGCTTTCAGTGTGATTATATCATCCTGCTCCTGCTCTCTCTTGATCTGGAGCTCTCCTCGCCTCCTCCTCTCCAGCTCCTCCTTCCTCTGGCGCTCAAGCTCCCGCTGTGCAGCCTGAAGTAAATACATATATTTATTCACACATTAAGTGAGAACGAAACATGTCAACTATAAACACACATACTGCTTGTTGCTCGCTGACCTCTTTTCTCTCTATTTCTCTCTGTCGCTCTTCTTCTCTCTGCCTCTCCAGCTCCCTCTGCCGCTCCAGCCTCCTCTCCTCCTCCTTCCTCCTCAGCTCCTCAGCTTCCCGAGCCTCTCTCTCTCTCCTCTCCCGCTCCTCTCTCTCCTTTTGAGCACGCCGCTCCTGCTCCCTCCTCTCGGCCTCCTGCAGCGCTAGGCGTCTTTTCTCCAGTTCTGCGTTTCCTCGCTCCAGGTTAGCTTTGAATTTATCCTCAAATGACACTGAATATAGACAGGAAAGATTTTTTTTTAAATCAATGAGTAATTGAAACTTTTCCATTTTGGTTTTGTATGTGCACTCCGGTGGCTGCTTTTACAAAAACGCACAAATAATGGTTTGAAATTATATGGTTGAAATATATTTGGAAGTTAAAGGGATAGTTCACCCAAAATTCAAATTTCACTCATTATCTACTCACCCTCATGTCGACTAAGAGCTGTGAGAATTTTCAGAGTCCTCCATTCCTTCTCTGAGTTACGGGGGGGTCCACGCAGCAGTACTGTATTTGTCCATATAATGGTTGTCAATGGACACCAGGTTTCTTCGTCCAAAAAGACACACCAAAAAACATCCAAATACCTCCATACTGCTCGTCTGTAATGTCCCTCTTGTATTGAAGCCCCGACATGAGAAATTGTTCCGAAAAAATTAAATAAGTCTATATTTTAAGCTTGTTTGTAGCGGAAGCTCCCAGTGTCTCAGTTCACTGCTCTTCCTGTGTCAGTGCAATTCTCACGTGATTTGTACTGACCGGCGGAACAATTTCTCATGTCGGGGCTTCAATACGAGAGGGACATTACAGACGAGCAGTATGGAGGTATCTGGATGTTTTTTGGTGTATCTTTTTGGACAAAGAAAGCTGGTGTCCATTGACAACCATTACATGGACAAATACTGCTGCGCGGACCCCCCGTAACTCAGAGAAGGAACGGAGGACTCTGAAAATTCTCACAGCTCTTAGTCGACATGAGGGTGAGTAGATAATGAGTGAAATTTGAATTTTGGGTGAACTCTCCCTTAAAAATATGAATTACAGAGAAACAAATTTAAAATTTAGGAGATTTGAAAAAAAAACAACAACATTTGGCTGTAGGTTTATGGTGAGGAATGCAAAGTTTGACAGCTAAGTTGTTGATTGTGTTACATTAACTCTTGGTAATACAAACGGAGAGAAAACTGGACAACAGGATAAACGCTAGTGTGGAAGAATTTGTACTGACGGTTGCTCTTGGTTTTCTGTGGAGGTTCAATGTCCAAATCATCAGTCAGCGCTGCATAGAGAGAAGAGCTGGATCCATTCAATCCACTCCTGCAATAGAAATAACACACTTAAAATTTTCACTTAACATTTACGTACATTAATGTAGTGCTGTACTTGTTACCTGTTTAATATACTTACATCAATATTTCAATTACTATTTCAAAACACTTCTTTGCTCAGGTGAGTCATATGAAGTGCATGTACCTCTGTGAGGGCGGCACCAGCTCAGATGGGAGCGTTAGTGGCAGTGGTTGTCCGATCTTGGCCATGTCCACCAGATGCATTGCCAGAATGAACTCCTCTGCTTTCAGCTTCCCATCCTTGTCCACATCCGCTAGAGTCCTGCAGAGGGTTTTTTTTAAAAAAAAGGAGGAAAAAGTTGTTTTTTGTACTTAGCAACATGTGCTTATGTACAAGTGAGAAAAGTTTCTTCAGCTCAGTAGCGAGGGTCTACACAGTGTAATTACAACACTGCGTCAGCTGTTTTCATCACACAAGCACACTCACCAGATGGTGGCCAGCTGTGTCTGAGTCAGCATTGTGGTTGCCATGGCACCTCTCACCTGTTGACCTGGTAACAAAAATGACAATGTCAGAACAACTGCACAGCGCTGATGTGTGTGTATGGTGGAGGAGGGATGTGGGTACAGGTGTGTGTGTGTATTTGTGGAATTTACATGTGTAGAAATGGGACAGTGTTGTGCATTTATTTAATATGCTACACTGCATGTAAGGTACCAAGCCGTCTGCAAGTCTGGCGTCAACGAGTGAGTGATTGATAGCGTGTAAATGTGTGAGTGTTGAGAAACTGTCCCTCCTGTGTCTCCACTTCCTTAGAATGAACTAAGACCAGATAAACACTGAAAGACGACTTATGAAATCATCAGCGTCGTCCGTTGTTCATGAGCGTCCACGCCTACATTCTTCACATATTTTGGTTTTGTCTGACCTGTACACACTGTATAAACACACGCATCCACACAGAGATCATACCAGTGAGGTGTCCAATCATCTGTTTGTCCAGGCTATTGAACTGCTGTCTGTATTTTAGTCTGGAGGCATGTGGCACGGCCCAGTCGCTGGGACCAGAAACCATGGGGGACATCACAGACGGGGATGAGGAAGCAGAGCTAAAAGCAAACAGACACAACAAAAATAGAAATATGTAACAAACTTCATGGACGGATTTGTGTGTTGTGACTGACAAGATAAGCCCGGTGCTGAGGGAGCGAGAGGGGGAAGTGCACAGATCTTCCAATTTTCTGAGTGTGTGTGTGTGTGTGTGTGTTTTACCTGCTGGATCCCAGGTCGAGCAGTGATGAGGCTTTAGTTAAACCAGCTGAAGAAGGGGACAGTCCTAGGTGAGAGGAGTAGGTGGATGCAGAGAGAGGAAGGCCTAAAAACAAAGAACAAGCAAATTACCATTTACATAATCGTTGGCAACAGTTTAAGACATTTTATTTTAACACCCGATGACGGCTACAAGTGTTTAATTTGTTTAAGCTATCAGAAGGAGGGAGAAGAGTCCTGCAGTGGCTCAGTAATACAGTATACTATTATGCACTCACTGTTGTAACCTTGTCAAGGTCAGGGAAGCTATTTATATGGAAATGAGACAGAGAGACCTGACGGTGCAAGACTGGACTAGGATTTATTTCTCCCGTTTCCCCCTCAAAAGTGCTGAAATATTTCATCATCAGCACTCTGCTGCAAATCATTTATTCCACTTCAAAAGGTTTGAATGCCACCGGAAACAGAATATAAGCACAGAGCAAGCCATAATCATGTATTTAATCGTACTGGAGACTTCTCTGTCAGAGCAGTGACACATACACAACAGGAAAAGAAAAGCAGAGGAGAGGGGTGGGGGCGGGAGCAGACAGTGAAATAAAAATGAATCACATGTACCAGTGCCCATCGCTCCAGCTGGGATTGGCTGCAGGAGTCCCATGGTGCCGTTTGGCAGCGTTGTGTTTCCCATAGTGGGCATCAGGGGCCTGGCGGGGTTGGAGGCTATTAGAGGGCTTAGACCTGTTGCCGTAGGAACCAAGGCGGTGAGGCCTGACATTGGTGTCATAGATGAGAGTCCCGGGGTTGCCATGGACATAGGGGTTAACATGGAAAGGTTTGCTACGGGCATCATGGGCACAGGACTAATACCTAGGAGATCACACAGACAGCAGTTAGAATAGAGGGGTTGAAATCTATATTATATTTTTTTGTACATAAAATTACAGTCAAAAACACATTTTCGCATTATACAAAGTTAAGGTCAACAATTAGGTTCGTAAAGGGATAGTTCAACATTTTGATAAATTGGCCCATTGCCATAATCCCTATAGTCATAAAAGTAGGTTTGTTTAGTTGTCGGTGCAAGCTATTTTTAGAATTGCGGATCAAATACACAATCCAACAACTCCAAAACGCTCTGGTGGACAAGTTGTGACCTGCACATTCACCACGCTATGGGATAATAACGGAACATTACGAGACAGAGTTGTTTTGCTGAAAAACTGCCCCGACTGGAACGTGCATCAGCGGCATGAATTTACCTTGATAACAACTGTGTCTTGTAACATTCTGTTATTATCTCATAGCGTGGTGAATGTGCAGGTCACAACTTGTCCGCTAGAGCATTTTGGAGTTGTTGGATTGTGTATTTGATGAGGGAAACCAAGAAATCCCATGAGCCTCCGTAGTGTAGCTCGGAGCAGCTCACGGCTCTGCTCCGCCGCTCTAAAAATAGCTTGCACCGACAATTAAAGGTACTGTAACAAACCTACTGCTGAAACTATAGGGATTACTGTATGGCAATGGGCCAATTTGCCAAAATGTTGAACTATCCCTTTAGCCATCCAGCAGCCACATATATGTAATACTGTACCATAGGTGGGTTGGCTGAGGTTGGGAACAGGCACTGGAGGCTGCTTCATGATGATTGGCAGTGCTGAGGGAAGCGGCGTACCCTGGAGTTTTAGCTTTATGAGCTTCATAGCGATGGAAAACTCCAATCTGTCCATCTTCCCATCTTTATTCATGTCAGCCAGAGACCTGAGAGACAGAGGGGAACAAAAAAAACAGAGCGAGAAGAAAGAGTGTTAAGATATTCAGGGACAGATTTCAGTGAATACTCCCACCACTCTTGTGTGAATGTGTCTCTCACCATATCTCAGCCAAAACTGAAGCAGGCAGCCCTGATTGGAGGAAAAACTTCCTCGCCTGCTCCCCTACAGAAAAGAGACGGAGAGTGACAAAAAAAGGAAGAACTGTGAGGGAATTGTTCACCTGCATGCATGACTGAAAAACATGATTCCTATACATCACTATCTACATAAGTTTTTGTGCTTGCACTGTATTTAAATGTGTGTCTCTGTGTGGTTTGTGGTATAAACTGGTTTAAACAGTTTTGGTTTATTAGTTTCAACAACGAGTAAAAGTCTGACTTGTGTAATGTCTCCTGAATGCAATCAGTGTGATCATGATGTATCAACGTGCATGTGTACCTGAGACGTAGCCCATCGATGGGGAGAGGGTTTCAAACTTCTGATCATGCTTGTCCCTCTCCTCTGGACTAATCGCCCACAGACTCAAACCACCTGGAGAGAAGAAGAAGTTCAGATGAATCATCAGCATCAGGCCACCAGGCCAATCAGCTTCAAGGAGCAGGTTTACTAGTCTTTCTTCAGCAAACCTGCTTCTTGAAACAAGCCCCAGGTTGTTTACTTTGTTAATGTTTACGTAAATCATGTAAGTGTGACTTGTGCACAAACAGCACCTAAATCTGAGCAGGACAAGCCAACATAGATTTTGCATGATTTCAGTTTTATGACTTGCAAACAAACACACAGGAAGACACAAACAGATCAGATGAAGTGAGAGACAACCCAGAAGCCTTGGCTGCAGTTACGAGATGGGAATGCACTGATATTGACAAATTGATAATAAAGCTGTGTTGCCAGTGGCGCTGGATCGCTTTGTTCAGACAGTGGGGCAGAACAAGCTCACCCATTCACTACTATTTACCCCGCCAAGGCCGACCATACATCAGTGTTTTACTCAACACAGTCCCATCAACACACAGACTGAATGGACAGTTCACTTCATCATAGAGATAAACACTTCCTGTAGTAGCTTTAGTGCTGTAAATGGCAATGCAATCAAAGCTGGTGTCATAATAACTTTAAAATGACCACAGAGACAAATTAGCGAAACAGTGTGCATTATGCAGACAGATGCACATGCAGCCAAACACAGGCATCTAGCTGGGAGTTACTACTACACCTAGCACTGTGTGTGCCCCAGCAGATCTGCAGAGCCAAAACACACACAGCAGCCCTCTCTCCTCCTCACAGACGCACACTTCTGGTTTGCTGCCCTCCCTTCACAGACACACACACGCACACACACCCACCCACTCACAAACTGCAGTGGTCTTACCATTCATATTTGCAGGTGGCAGAGAGAGACGAGGCGATGGGGATGGGGAACTCCCGGCGGTGTCCTCAGCTACTGCTCGCAGCCATCTGCAAAACACACAGTCACAGCCCAGTCATCAGTCAATACTGCAGCCAAGACAGGACAGCGCTGTCACTGAGAGTTGGTGGGTGAGTAGGGGGGGGGGACAGAAAGAGAGGCTGGGGGAGAGATTCTGGTCAGTCAGCAGAGTCAAACAGCGCTCCTCCTGTTCTCTTCAGTGAGGAGCCGTCTGGCTGCGTCCCAAACCTTTTAAACCACTAGGACTTGTTCCAGTACGATCCACACTGACTCTGTAGGGGGACGACAGATCAGTGCAACACATACTGTAGTACACAGACCAGGCTGAAAAAAAACTTTCACAAGGAGACATTTAGTGTTTATCCACGGAGGAATATATAAACCCGTGTTCAGCGCTCTGTTGGTTCAGATTTGGCTCGAGTAACATCTGGCACAGGCTGCATCAGATTAATGTTGTGGCATTAAGCAGACATCGGTTCCTCATGCAGCTGCCCAGGTTTTGTCTGCAGATGCTGCAAGAGTTCACTATGAACACATGAGGGACTCTGGGTGATCTACTACATCATCATCATTCATCTACAACCACGAGTCCAGCTTTGGGCACAACAGTATTTGTTAATGTCAGCAAGCCAACATGCTCACAGTGACAATGCAAACGTTTACCTGTTCACCATTCTAGTTTAGCGTGTTTACGAAACAACTGAAATTCATATTTCTTTTTTTTCTTTTTTTATTCTTTGAGGAGCTTTAATGTCTGTGCAAAACTTTAATCCAATACTTGTTGAGATCTTTCTGGACTGACCAAATGACGGCTGTACAGTCTCAGTGATTTCCAACATACCTTCCTGTCACCCATGACCATGCCTTTTTTCAAAATTTGTTACGCCATGCTTTGAACCCGTTCTTGTTGAGTCATCGTGCACAAGTGCATAAGCAGAGCTACCGAGGCACAAACTACTTTAATGCAGTCCAAGAGAGTTTTTAGCTTTTACTAAGAGCAGGTGTGGAAGTTTCCACGTGTCCTTTTTAATCAATGTTATCAGTAATACTACAGTAAAGGTAAAGCAGCTGTGACCAGATGACAGAGCTCTGATTAATTATTATCCCTCACACAATTTTCAATAATCAAATGATTAAAACACACTTTCTGTAATTACATTTCATTTACTATTTCTTACAACGGCAGGGTGTTGGTGGTAGCTGGTCACCGCATAGGAAATGTACTGCACTACATGTCCGCAGACTAAATGGCCCATATATGGGCACCTTGTTGACAAAAGACCAGCGGCTTGTATCATGCTGGGTTTGCCAACATATTTATAGGTCCTGTTTGTGGCTGCACAGCACAGCTCTGTCTGTGTGAATGGAGCCATCACAACACTGCTTTGTTTGGATCTAAAACAGTGTTTGCTGTGTGGGATGAACGGTGTGAACTTGTGTTTAATGAGGTCGCAGTATGGACAGGTAGAGAGAAAGTCACAGGCACAAAGGGAACGTGAGTTCGGCCTTTATAGATACACTGCCTGGCGTCCCCCCCCAAAAAGTCACACATTTCGTTGGACCGCCTTTAGCTTTGATTAAGGCGTGCATTTACTGTGGCATCATTTCAATAAGCTTCTGCAATGTCACAACACTTATTCCCGTCCAGAGTTGCATTCATTTTTCAAAGGTTCTCATTGGGGTTAAGGTCTGAACTCTGACATTTTTCCTTATTTGATGGTTCCCCACACTGGTATCGGTATTGGTGAAATTTAGCGAGTACAAGAACCGATACCAGTGCATGCAATTGCTCTGCATGAAGACCAAGATCAGAGGGTGGCTTTGCATCTTTGTTGTATTTTTTTTTTCAGATCAGAGGACAAATTTAGTTCTAACAAGTAGAGAAGAAAATAAAACTTGTCATTGCATTTTGCCTAATCGTTTGTTTTTTTGTTGTGGTAGAAGGATCGGCATCGGTACTCGGTATCGGCAAGTACTCAGATCCAAGTATCGGTATCGTATCGGTTTGAAAAAAAGTGGTATCGTGCATCCGTAGCATCAAGCAAATAAAACATCTAAGGAGACACATTATTAAAAACTGGAAGGTATCGGACCGATACCCGATACCAGTATCCCTACTTGATGCCAATAATTTGACCCTTCTGATACCTGACATGGTTGTTTAGCTTAGTTGAATCCAAGTGGTGATTTTTTTGGACAGGCAGTGTAAAGTCACACTGAATACAATATTGATTTCAATCTTCTAGAAGGTAGAAATGCGCACACACCCACAACGAATTAGACACATCACGTCATTTCGGCAGCTTTTTATATTCATTTCATCAGGCGCGCCGAACACCTGCTTCCTCCATGATTATCTCTCCCATCAGTCAGTCACATGATGAAATCGGAGGAGGAAAAGGAGGAGAAAAATTCCAATCTTTCTACTCAACACTTCCTGCCCAGTAACCCACAGACACAAGCATTTCCTCACACAACCTCGGTTGACAGGAAGTGATCGTGGATTTTGGCCGAGGGACAGCTTTGATGTCTTAAGAGAAAATATATGAGGATAAGAGCTCAGGTCGGACCTGAGGGGAGTATGAGAACTACAGAGTGAAGAAGAGTGACTTTTCAAGGAAGTTAAACTGGTGATGTGATGTCTTTGCCGACTGATAGGAGTGGTGCTAAAGAGAATATAAATGAGACAGAGAGCGATGAAAAATGAGAAGGCAAGAAAAACAGAATGAGACTGTGAGCTTGCCGTTTTTGTGAATGTGACCTGGTCAGCGCTCTCACAAGGGCAGAAAACAGCAAGGGAGAGCCAGTAATCTACTGCCTGCCATCTGTCGCTGCCTCCCGCTCTCCTCCTTCCCTCTCCCTGGGTTTCAGTCCCCCTCTGCTGCAGCCTCTTTTATCATCCTTTCTTCTCTCTGCCTTTTTCCCCTCTCCTGTCCTTATTCTTCTTTTTACATACGGTTATTAACTACTCAAAGTGACGAAATACAGTATATAATCTCACTGCAAACTGCTGTGGAGACTCTTGTCATCACCAATGTATGCAGTAATACAATAGCGACCCTCCATTCATTTACAGGACCGACACAAGAATCAGATTCCAAGTCACATTCACCATATGGATTTGAGCGCGAGGTCCCAAAACTGGTTCAAGCACTCCTTTGTATAGTGTCCATGCTACATAAATGCCAACATAATGTTTTAGTGGGAGTAATAAGTGGGTAGCAGCCATCCAATAATGGTGGGGCTCGAGTAAAGCAGTGTAATTGCTAGTAAAGTATAATGGATAAAGGGAAGATAGGCATAAACTGTTGGCTTTAACATTCACCATTTCCAGAGCGACCAAGGAGTCTGACTTTTCCTGAGCGGACGGCTGATTGGCCAAGTGACTGACTCATCGACTGACTTGGCCAGCGACTGGCCTCAGCGGTAGATTCGGCTTTGCAAACTGTATGCAAATCCTGTCTGATTTTGCCCTTGTCGCACACTTACACACACATGAACATGCACAAGTGGTCTCTGTCTCGGCAGAGGCCTTGAACGCCTAAGTGAATACAGCAGACTCAGCATTTGCATTGTGATAAACCAGCTGGGGCAGAATCAGGCTCTGAATATACTAAAAACTAACTTTACCAATGACGCAGGAGCTACTAAAATACTTTTAAACAAGGACGTTGGGCTAGAGGAGAGCAGTTGTGAACAGAAGTTAGATGCACTAGACACAGAGAGGGAGGGGTTTGTAACTAGCAACACCAGAATTTTACTTTCCTACAAAAAGGTTTGCATGGTCATTACATAAGCTACCAACACCGACTTCCTCTCAGCTCTACTGTAGCTACACCATTGTGTGAAGCTGAATACAAGATGTAGAAAAGATGCTGAAACACGCAAGTGCACAGGATATGTTCTTACAGTACTAGCAGCTACTGAAACAAAAAACAACCAACATATCAGGACATTGAGCTCCAGAACAATATCACAAGTTTAAAAAAACAAAACAAAAAACACCTTGACATTATAGCTCAGATCTCAGCCAGGTGTAAATGCAACCTCTTCAGTATGGCCACATTCTTAAGAAAGAAAAAACACACCCAGCAAGCTGAAAGATCAACTACAGAAGCTCTAGCCCTTCCTGCAAGTTTAAGCAGGCCTGGTGAGAGCGTCAGGTACGAGTGTGTAGCACATGTTCCCTCACAAACAGTGATCATCAATAAATCAATGAAACATGTCCAATGCATTGCCAACCTTTAACTATTAACAAAGTCTCCGACCATATTTACAATCCAATCACTTGTTTTTCAACGTCATTATCCAGATCAGATGGTGTGAACACAGAGACACAGAGTTAAAGTGGTAAAATTCAAGCTCTATAATGGCTTTTCTAGGTCATGGTATGAAAATTAACACAACAACAACAACAACAACAACAACAACAACAACAACAACAACAACAACAACTGCTCTATCAGTAAGTGAGTTGACAGTTGAATGACTCTGAACCTAGTGAAGCTAAACAGGGTGTAGCCCTTGTTATTTTATTGATAACTTTTTCCGTTGTGCCTCTGAAAAAAAAAGTTGTTTTGATCCTAACTAGGACTCAACAGTCTCTTCTCTATTAATTAGATTTAGCCAATTAAACTTAAAAAAATACCTATAACTTATCATTTTCAAAGCCAACCACTGTGACCCATCGGTTCATTTAGCGCTTGCCTTTGTCAGTCCACTGCTGAAAGACTGAGTTATTTCCGACCCCGGTCAGTATATACAAAGTGTTTGTGTATACACAAAGTGTTGGATAAATAGCCTGGATGTCCCTGTGACCACTCAGTCGTGCACCTGCCTGTCTGTGTGTCCCTTTATAATCTTTTCAGTGCACATGTCACACTGCACCTTTTCTCTCTTTTACACCAAAGGAAGGAAAAGAAAACCACAGCGATGAACCAGATAGAAACGACTGAGAACGAGGAGAGTATACAGTCATCCTTTCTCTTCTTTTTCATCTCACCAGTTCCTCATTCCCTGACGGGCTCATTTTCATCTCACTCTGTCTCTGTGTGTCATGAATGATACAATATCAACTGTATTCAAGCTCTAACATACAACCTGCCAGTGGTGTGACTGTGGCCTGTCCTCATCACTACTCTGTTCAGAAACAAGCGCCGCCCGTTGTTCTGAGAAATGATTGATTTTCAGCCCCCTCGCTCGCTGACCTCACACCAATGACATCAACTCGGTCCACAACTCTGTTTCTGCCCAGATGACTCTCTCTCCCTCCCTCTCTCTCTCTCTTCCTGTGTGTGTTTATACAGTAAAAACTACCCATGCTCCTTTGCCTCTCTGCATCTCCTTGATCACCTATTCCCCTCCCTTTTCTTATTCTGCTGTCCTTCTGACTCCTTCCCGACACAGAGCGAGCTCTTTGTTAAAAGTGATACTTCAGCACATCCACTCAGGTTGTCATAAATAACAGTGGTGATCACACAATCAGAGAGTGCTGCAGTAGCCTCTGTCTTATATTTGATTTTGATTAATGCTGTTTGCATTGCTGTGTTTTGTTTTCCTAAGACAAGCCTCTCCCTCCTTCAAGTCGGCTGTGACCCACCCTGATTTGTAAATATATCAGGATTAGACAGACTACAGAAAGGACTCTGGTAAGTTGGTAATTGTGTCAAAGAGTGTAAAGTGTAGCTGCTCTGGGTATTCTGCATGTGTTTCATCGTAGTCAGCTTGGCTTCGATTTTAACAAGGAAAAATTTGCAAAAAAGGAGGAGCCAGTGCTGTGTAAGCCTCACAGCTGCTGCTGCATCAGTTCCTGTAATGTCATCAACACTGCTCCAAGTCATACGATTGCATATGTCACAGTAAAGATGACGTAAAGCATAAGCAATAAAGCTTGTAATGACCATACTGATTACGTTAAGGCTGTAATGATGATGTCAGTAACAACCCTGACCTTTGGTGGAGTGAAAGGTCATGGTGAAAGAGCACTCCTGCAGCTGACAGGCATTGAGTGTCCTGCCTTGAGGACACTTTAGCTGAGTGGATGTATGCAAACATGGAAGTCAAAGCCAGGTTCACCACATGAAAGCCAGTGTCAAGCAATACAATATGTATGCTAAAACAATAAAATTGTTTTGAAGATGTATATGATTTATATACAGTATATTATTACACCTGTTCGTGTTGATAATGAAATTACTTTGTGCGGCTGCTCTTGTTGATGTTTTTAATGAGCCTCTTGTGCAAAGTAAATGACTGATTTGAACTCAAAAGTTTTTTATTTCTTTTTTTTAATGTTATGAATTTCTGTTCTGTTCTGTTTTGTTTTTTAACTTTCAAAACCACCGCTGTTGTTTTTACATAGGAGAGGTATTTTCATAAGCCTTTTTTGGCTTCCACCTCTCCTGCACAATGTTTAATTTCAATATTGTCGTTGTTTTTATGTTGGTTATAAATGTGTGCAAATAAACTGCACTAAACAGATTTGCACCAATAAACTCCATGGATTTACACAAAGAAAACAGCAAAAGATGTAGCTATTGTGGATTCCTGCAGGAGTTAGGAGTGATGATTGTTCTCTGATGGCTCTACAAACACTATTTGTCCCATTTAGGCCAAGATATCTCAACAAAGGCAGGACTGACCACCGCTGCTGTATGGAGGACCACAGATTGCCTCTTTTATTTCCAGTCTTGACCTAACTTGTGCCTCCCTCTGTCTGCCTGTTAGATAAACTGATAGAGTATCATTCCCTGATCACTTGTCATCAGTCAGCCCGGAGACCTGCCTGCAACCTGCTCAACTAGTTTGGACCGAGAGAGGAATTTAAGAGGACTTACCTGCAAATCTGCCTTACAAGAGAGGAAACCAAGAAATAAATAACCCACATCTAGATGCTGATTGTAACTAACATCTAATGAAATCATAATTTAGCTGAGCTGAACTTGTTCCCCTCCCTGGTCCCAGCTCGGGACAGAAGCATCACCTCCTCCAGCAAACAGAGGTCTTACTTTAATATTTCTGAATCGACGAGGAGAAATTGAGTGAACCTAGACCAGCGAAATTACGCGCAGTTTAAAAGCTGATGTGATGTGTAAATGTGTTTTACAGAAACATTATTAACAACATCAAACTTGTGCTCATGCTTAGATAAGCAGTTTCTCTCACGTACCTCTCTCACCGCGGCCAGAAAAAAACCACAAAAAACATCGACTTCCGCGCCTCCGAGGGTGTGAAGAGGTTAACCCGACTCTTCTTGGAGGTTTCCCGGACACACTGTGGAGGTTTAGTGTCCCCAAAAAAGAGCGATAATTGCTGGGGAAATGCTAAAAGTTTAGCAGCGGTCCTGGTCAGGGAGAGAGGACCTGTTGCTGACAGCTCGGTGTGTCACACCAACAACATGGCTGACTGACTGTTCACGTCTGAGCAGGCACCGAGTGGGAGGAGAGAGACGGAGAAAGGGGGAGAGACGGAGGAATAAAAGTTCAACAGATGGAGAAGGGAGAACAATTGATGGGAGAGCTCATGGGGAAATGTAAGGGAAAATACTACACGATAACAGCATTGTTTATTTATTTATTTATTAGAAGCCCTACCTTGATTTCCACTGCCCCAGAGTGCTTTTACATTGTCATCAGTGGACATAAGGGCAGATGGTTATATTCCTCCACTCATCTGACTTTCTTCCATTAGCCATTAGTCATACATTATTAATTTCTCCTGAATATTATATTTACATAGTTGAAGAGACGGCCTATAATATATTTGACGTTTATATGTTTTTTTTTCTAATTCATGGTGTTCTTTTCTTTTTAAAAAGTGAAACGTAAAGTTTCAAACTTTCAACCAGGGCGTGTATGTAAAAGAGTTTCAACATTTTCTATTCAATTTCGTTGGCATGTACGTGTTCACTACATAACCCATAGTGCTTTGCGGCTATTTTACGTCACATCTTGCGACGTTGCCAAACGATTTCCGACGTGACGTTTTATGGTTTGCTTGAAGTCTACAATCACGGTTCTTGCCGCCACGGTGAGTGAAGAGAAATGTTCAATAAAAAGCCTCGGAGAAACTTTCGGCAGAGAAAAGCGAGCTCCAGCGACGAGGAGGACCAGCAGAAAACCAGCGGAGATGTTGAGGAGACCGAGAAAGCGGCGGTTGTGGTACAAAAACAGCCCAAAGTGGTGGCCCAGGGCCGCGGCATCACCTGCACCTCGAAGAAGCCGGACAGCAGCGACGAGGAGAGGGGAAGAGAGGGCGAGGAGGAGCCGCTGGACGTGACAGCTGGAAAAGAAGCGAAGACGAAAGAGAAAGATGGAGGGAACGAGAAAACAAGCACCGTCCTCAGTTTCACTGACGACAGAGAAGGTAAATCAAACGTTCACTCAACGTTGCCTGGTAACGAACGTCAAGGCAACGTCCAGCTGCCACTGGACACCGTGGCGAGATAGTTACAGTTCACCTTGACAGCTTCAATGGAGATTAGTAGTGTATTATGTGGGTATTATAACTAATAAAGATATAAAGACTGTGTTGTAAGTTGTCAGAATTATTAGCCACAGTCGGTTACACAGTCCCCCTCACTTCTGTATTTGTGCACACGCTTATGAGCCCAAGAGTGCGTTAAAATTCACTGTCAACTTGGCCCGGTGGATCCCTCTTTTAGCATAACGTTACATAACGCAGACAAAACCTGTGCCATGGGAAAATATTTTGTGTCACTATATGCAGGCACAGCTGGGTCATGGTGATCCCATTATTTGACTGGCTAAGTCAACACAAGAGTCTATACACTTTCTTAGTGTGGCATGAAAGTAGTTTGAGGGCAATGGGGAATCAACAAAATGTTTTAACTGTTGTGCCTCTGCTTGTCTCCTTCTTGTCTCAGCTGAAGAACCAACATTTAAACTGAAGAGGTCCTCCGATAAAGCTGTGTTGTTCCATGTCAGGAAGAAGGAAGCTGCACCTGCCAAAACCACACGCAGCACTGGTACGTGCCTGAACAGATCATCTTAATATACTGTAGCAGTAGAGATGAGAAGTGTCAAAAGAATATACTGTACATGCACCCGCACAAATGCATCAAGTTCTTTACTAAGTTTTGATTATGGATATGACATTAACCGATGAACTTAAGTCATTAAACTGTTCAACTGAAAGACTCAACAGATCATTTATCCCCAGGGCAATTAGGCTACACAGTAGTTGGTAGGAGTGACACAGATTTTATGCACTTTGTTTTTATACACCTCACCTTATGCATAATTTTAGCCATTAGTATTAGCAATGAAAGGTGCTGTTTGTTTGTTTATTTATTCTGTCTATTTATTGTTGTGTTGTTGTTTGAATGAATGTATGCATGGGCTGCTGGCACCAAGAATTTCCTTTGGGATCAATTAAGTTTATTCAATTAAATTGAATTGACCAAATTAGCAGTGTATTGGGTCCATTAGGTATAATGATTATCTAGAAAGATAATGAAATAATGTTGTTGTCCATTATGTCTCCTTCTCCCCTCTGCCAGCCTCAGCTGATGTAGGTGTTCCACCATCTCATTCTCCACGGCAAGATTATGACAGTCAGTCTTCGCCACATAGTCTGAAACATGATGTTGACAGTGGTGATGACAACAATGGTGACAGTGATGACAATGAAAGCGATGAAGGTGGTGACAGGTCGCCCTCAGAGAGCTCAGTCTCAGACTCAAGCCGCTCTTCTGCCGCCCCAGGTATGTGTTATTTTGTGTGATGCACAGAGATGGTTTGCATTTACAAGTTTATCACAGTATGTAAAAGAACTTGTTGAAACAGAAGCCAGCTTGTGTGTTTGTCTATATTCACGTCCTTGTATGTCTGTCAATTTGTCTTCACAGTAGTTATCCCGAATGCTGCAGCGATCCAAGCAGCCAGGAGGCAGCGTCGTGCCACTCGAGCCCGAAAAGAGTACATTCCCTTGGGCAGAGGTGGCCAGAGCTCTGGTGGTAGCACCCCAGATCACTACAGCAAGGATGACGATGAAGAGGACAGAAGTGATGATGACGATGATGAGCCAGATGACCATGAAAGAAGGATTGAGTTTGCCCCACGATTGAAGAGCATCAGAGAGAGGATTGCAGAGAAACTTGGTAGGTGAAGGAGGGGGAAGGGACAGATGGGGTGAAGAGGAGAGCAAGAGAGGGGATGAAAGGAGAATTTCATTCAACTATATATTTTCCTTAACAGCAGTATTTGTAAAAAATAACAGGTCTTCATGACATCAAGTCTTAGTTTAGTTTTTATGAGCATGTTAATAGTGTCAGTGACAAACCACAGTAGCAGCAGGGTTAAACTGTTTACTGTATGTCCTAGTTTTTCTAAACTACAGTACATGTAGCAATTGAAGTCTGCTATTTTTTATTGTGTAATCTAGGGGGCAGTGATGGCAGTCTGTCAGGGACTGAAGATGAAGAACAGGAACTTTGGGAGGAGACACAAATTGGGAAGGGAGTGAAGAGACGACCAGGAGAACAGGTAGGAGGTCCATGAAACACCTTAACCTTTACTTCTTCTCTGTTTTCCTTTTACACATTTTGCATGTTTTCTCAAATAATTTCTTTCATCTAAATGATCCTTTTCTATCTAGTGTGATTTTTTTCCTTGTGTTTTCTGTATTGTTCCCTTTCCCTGTGCAGGCTACAACTGTCTATACAGTATGTCAAAACACTGTAATCTCTCTTTCTGAAGGCTCTGGCTTTCTACCACTGTGACTTCTCCCCTCTCTACTGCAGCTTTAACATATGTCATTCTCTTATTTTCTTTCTCTCAGAGCCCATCTGGCAGTGAAGCCAGCAGCTGCAGCAGCAGCAGGCGAGACAGACGAAAACAAAAAAAGAGAGTCAGAATCCCAAAGACCCTTCCTCCCGTCAGTGTTTCAATGGTCAAGAAGAGGATTGCTGGAAAGTAAGTTTTATCAGCTGGATCTGACTTACTGTCACACTGTAACAATGTGAAATGTTAGTGATTATGCATTTCCTAACATTTGTCATGCGCACATTTATCTTTCAACCTTTAGACTGGACTCCCTGAGGGAGGTGTACAGAGCGCGGCAGGCAGAGCTGAGGAGGATGGAGGGGGATGTTGAGAGCGCTAAAACCTCAGTGGAAAGTCTGGAGGAAAGTTCCTCAGAGAACCAGCTTAGGTTTTACCGGAGCATGACTCTCTATGTCCACAACCTGGTGGAGTGTCTGAGAGAGAAGGTCAGAAATTGATAAGTCCATCTAAACTATCTCTGCTCTTCCTGGTATTTGTTTCCGACTGACAATAAGTTGTGGCCTGCAGGTTGTTGAGATCAACTCTTTGGAGCTGGAGCTTCACACTCTGCTGTCTGACCAGTTGGACACACTGTTGGCTCAGAGAAGAAATAAGGTCAAAGAGCAGGCAGACTCTTTGCAGCAGATCAGCTGTGAGTTTGTGCATTTGTGTTTTCTTGTGTCTGCATGTACATTTGAGATGAACTTGCTCTTGTGTTTTATATGTGGTTTCAGCATAAGCCACATTTCAGGTTATTCCGGATACAAGTTAGAGACGAGATTGGTTACTTGACATCCACTGACAAATTGGAAGAAATCACAGTGACACAGTACATTTGAGGCATAGGTCACTTCCTTAGGCAGTTAAATTGCTTAAGTGTAACACCGACAAAATTTTTTACTCCTTTACTTTGTACCCCAGGAGGAACGTTATGTTTAGCTCTTCATAATCAATATATAAACATTTATATTGAATGACTTCATGTATTTTCTTTTGGTAAAGATGCTGTAATGTTTTAATTGCCTTCATGTCAATGAAGACTGATCCAAAATAAACAACAATAAACAGAAACTTTCTGGTACGGATGCAGAAAGTAAAATGTCTTTTCTTCAGGTTTATGAGCAATCTGGAAATGATGAAGAAGTCTTGGTATTGGAAAGAGATGATCTCTAAGATGTAAGATTGAATTTAGACTTTTATTTATCTCCCTTTTTAGATGGCTCAGATGATCAGAATGGATCTTCAGCCAGTGGAACAGAAACTCAAGGGTGAGTGTGATGAAAAAAAAAAAAATCTTTTTGTATTATATTCAATATATTCTTCAACAAGATTGCCTAAATTGTAAGAGTCCACTCTGACACAGAATTGTGTGTATTTGTTGCACATGTTGCAGTGTGGCAGGCACAGTTGCTGAAGCTGAGGTAGACTGTGATATCCCTGAAGACACACAGCCTTCAGCAGAAGAGGAAGAGCAACTGCAGCAGAAGATGGGTAAAGAGGAATCAATTCTTTTCAGCTCATATCTGTTGAACTGAAAACGTTTATTTAGAACAAAAAATACGTTGCTGTTTCACTTTACGTTACAAATTTCAGCAAATCCTGATTAGGAGAAAATATAAACATTTCTTTTTAGGTCCAGCCTGAGTCAGTTGATCAGCTTGATGCTGTTGTCTCAATCTCTTTTCTTCCATCTCTGTTATCTCTCCAGCTGACATCCTGTCGAAGTCCCAGGCAGTGTTTTCTGACGTCCAGGACGATTTCTCCAACGTTAAAAATATTCTGTCTCGCTTTGAAGAGTGGAGAAGTTCTCACTCCGACTCTTACCACAATGCCTACATCTCTCTGTGTCTGCCCAAGTTGTTGAACCCCATCATTAGACATCAGCTCCTGGCCTGGAACCCGCTGAAGGTGAATTAACACTCGGACACACAGAGGCTTGGTATATTCACACAGCTGTCATTATTACACAATATATGGCATTATGTGATTTAGGGCTGAAACGATTCCTCGAGTAATTCGAGTACCTCGATTACAAAAAATGGTCCGAGGATTTTTTTCTGCCTCGAGTAATCGTTAATTTAACTGTAAAGCGGCCGCACAGACTACTTTCAATGTGGCACAACGGACTCACGTCACCTACGTAAGGGAAGAGCGGAGAAGAAAGGAGGAGGAGGAGGCGGACATGGGTGAGGGAGTGGGGGCTTTACGCGCTGCTTGTGCGCCCGCGGAGCTCATGTGCACGTTGTGCGAGCGTGAAAGCAAACTTCGGGGAGACGGAGGGATGCAGACGTACAGTAGTCTACTGTGAAGCCAGGTAGTGGTTTAGCGAGGTGACGCTGCTCCGCTGCTGTTTACTCTCTCCGCGTGCACATGTTGATCAGCTGTTGAGCCGAGCGTCAGGAACAAGTTGATAAACTTTGTTGTAGCCTGCCGTGTTAACTCAGACCGCGGGGCTAGAGGTTTTGTCAGTGGTGCTGTGACAGCAGGCCTCTGCACCGTCAGCTACACAACTATGGGACTTTAGTTTTTATTCTCCATACACACTCGTTAACAGCACACACTCAAACGAGGGTGACGTTTACTGGGCCACGTCTGCTCATAGCGCAAAAGCGCTCCGTATTACCGAGACATGACACGGCGGCCCGGTGTAAATGTTCCCAGAATCAACTCCGGTGGCACCAGGCCGTTGCTAGGAGTTCTGGGCCCCCTGAAAGAATAGGGGGGTCCATTTCATCATCAGTTTGGGGGTCCTTGGCCTGGAAAACGTTGAAGACTCATGGTCTAAATGAAAATGTATTGGGCTGCGTTGTTTGCTTTTTTGTGGGATATCCAGAAAAGATTTTGCACTGCCAATGTGGAGCCGGTTTGAAAAAAATGTGAGGATCACTGAGCTAGAACATGAAGACAAACCCTGCTATGTTGAGCCTCCTTCGCAGTTCCATTAAAGCTTTCAGGCAACGTTATCACGCCTAAAAATATGACATTACGATATACGATGTTAATAATCACGTGAAATATATTATTTTCTCTTGTGTATTCATAATTGCTCTTTAACCAAGCAAAAATACGTTTTATCCGATTACTCGATTAATCGATGGAATTTTCAGTAGAATACTCGATTACTAAAATATTCGATAGCTGCAGCCCTAATGTGATTTATGAAATCCATGTTTGTGTCTCAGGATGCCAGTGGGGACTTTGAAAACCTCCCATGGTTCACAGCAGTGGAGACGTTTTGTCATGGACATGGTCATGAGGAGCTTGAGCACACTGACAGGCAGACACTGTCGAATATCATAGAAAAGACTGTCATACCCAAAATAACTGGTAATAAACAAACACACACACTTGATTTGCCATGATCCCTGTCCACCCATAGTTAATTAGTCTGTCCTCAATTATTCCTGTGTCAAACTACAGAAACAGAAACATCATACTCAAACAACAAACTGTCTTTTTCCTCTGCTGCTCAGCATTTGTGGAGCTGGTGTGGGACCCCATGTCCCGCCAACAGTCAGCGTGTCTCTCTGACGTCTGTCACAGATTGAGGGAGGACTACTCCATCTTTGAGGGAGAGCAGAGTAAACCAGTTAAGGTGAGACCAACATTTACACACAGGGTTTATGTACATTAGTCAACACATATACCTAGTCTGCAGTGCTATTTTAGCTGATTTGTTTTTTGTTTTAAAATTAAAAGCACCAATCTCAGCAGTTGATTTAAAAATGCCCAATATCTGACAAAGAAGGAGTCATATGAAAAACAGTGTTAACCTAAAATACATATATAAATGACAATAGTTAGAATAGATACACTGTGAACATGTGTGTTTGTGTCCTGTGCAGGCATTCATGGAGACTGTGGTCAGGAGACTGAGGAGCTGTGTAGACGAAGATGTCTTCATCCCTCTGTACCCCAAAAAGTCAGTCTCTCTTTTTTATTATCTAAATGACTAACAATGACGCAGCAGATTTGACTTCCCTCATGTGTTATGCAAACTGTATAGATAGATGCAATTTTTTTAAATTTCAGGTTAATAATGATAGTGTTTCATTTTGTCTTATTCATTCTGTTTGTTTTTGTCCAGGTTCCTAGAGGACAGGTTGTCTCCTCAGAGTCGCTTCAGGGAACAACAGCTCTGGACAGCCATAAAAGTACAGCCCTTTCCCAAATACAAAAAATCACTTAGAAGTATCTCTTCAAGATGTATTTCCAAGTGGGGAGCTGAGTTCTGCCAAGCTATTAACCTGAGTTGTTTTGTTTTTACGTTAGCTCCTAGGTAACATGGGGAAAATGGATTTGCTGCTTCCTGAGGCCGTTCTGACTGAACTGATGTTGGACAAACTGCTGAACCGATACCTGATGACCGCTCTGTCCAGCCAGACTCCATGTAGCAATTCTGTCCTAACATGCAAAAAGGTATTTTGATTAACCATTTTTAATGTGGAATGTGTCCATGCACCAGTGTTTGGTCTAACAGTGATCTTATTGTTGATTACTGTCTCATTCACTTTACTTTTATTCTCCTTTCTAATCTTGCACTACTCTCTCTCTCTTGCTCCCTCTCTGTGTTTTCAGATAGCAGACAGTCTTCCCATTTCTTGGTTCAAAGGGGAGGAAGTTTTGCCTCAGCTGCGCAACTTGGAAAACCACCTCGTGCAGAAAGTTCACACCATCTGCAAACAGCAGCCTCCTGAAGATCCAAACACAAAGTAATTATAAACAGCACCTTTCCATAAGAAAGACTTTTTAAATACTGTAAAGTTAACCTGGGAGGAGGTTGTTGTTTGACTTTTTCTTCTTTGTGGGTTTAGTCATTGTTGCTTATGCAAAAAACACAAATCACAAATCAGTGAAGTGGAGGGGCAGGGCATGGGTATAGGGAAGCACCAAATGTTTTGGTGCTTTATAACTTTATAACACTTCTTAAATCTGTTTTGGACAAGTAACTATCAAAGTAATTCCTTATATATGTTTTTGCTGTCAAAAGTCTTACTTTTAATAGTTGTTATTACTTGATGATGCACCAGCATTTGCACAGATTCCTTCTTCATGTGAAATGTGAAATGGCAAACATGACAGATTTTATTTAGTGTAAACTTTATCTTTATATTCATGCTTATCTTCATACATTTCCCTGTCTACTGCAGGTCTGCTGTGGTCGAAGTGCTGCAGGTTCTGAGTAGGATCAGGTGCAATGACTCTATCATGGCCATAGCAGGGAAATACCACTACGAAGATGTCATCTACTCACACCAGCTGCTGAACAACCAGTGTGACTGAGCCTCATGTACATATGGAAACAAATGGTGCAAAGTGTTTAACCAACCAGGGAATTTCTATGGATATAATTTTTCTCCTTTCTAAACTTTTTATTCATGAATAAAATTTAGCAGTCTGTTTTGTACAGGAGATAACTGTATTTTTATGAATAAATAATTGAATTGTGTTAATATATCTAGAGTTTTCTTTATAATACATACACTGTCAAGTTTATGTTCTTTATGTCACATTCAATATAGTAAGTTGAAAGTACCTGGATATGAGTAGATATAGATTTATGAATCAAATCCCATCCCATTTCCAGTACAAGTTTTACAGTCCAACAAAGTCCCCAGGACAGTAACTCAACTTGGCTCATATGAATCCCCATTTGAATTTAAATGTTTCACACGTCATCACTGTATAACTAAATAGTGGAAAATTCATTTTACTATTGAATGCAAATCATCTGAGGGCTCCACGTTGATGATTTTTCTGTTCCTGCTTTTGTTTGTCTCCATATTCACCATTTGCAAACTAGCAAAGACCACATTATATCGAGACACAGCACATGATTCTTCCCTGTTCTGGACTGGGACACGTCAGCTTTATAAACGTGTTCACATGTGGAAGCAAACCTCTGCTAGAAATGTGAACAAAACAATCAAAAAGAAACCACACCCAGCCAGAGTACGGGGTGTGAACATGTGGAAGGAATCGCAGTAGAGTTCATTAAATGGATTTACTTCACTGTGAAAATCTAAGTGTGAAAATGTTGTGAGTGTGTTGACAACTTCTGTTTTCAAAATCTCTGGCGGCAGCATCCTGTGTTACTCCCCTGACATCAGATACTTTAATTAAATTATCTTAACCAGTTGACGCTTAGTTGAACAATTGTGGTATAAGTAACACAAAGGCTTAATTTAACTGATGACTGTTTTAGTGGAAAGCTGTGCTGCAACAGAAACAAACAGCAATAGGCAGGAATACAAACCCACATTTTCTTTTATTATACAGATATTCATGATTAATTTGTATTACTTTAATAATTTCATTAATTTATATATAAAACACGTTGCACTCCCAACAAATCAATGACTACTAAAAACACCACAGAAAGACATCATCGGTCTATTTTTTATATATTTGAGGCAATTTATTCCTATAAATAAAGAATTGACAGGAGAGCAATTCGACAATAATTTTTTTTTTCTTTTATATTTTGTGAATGTGAGAGAGATGCAGCAAAGGGCCATGGGCTGGACTTGGACCTGGGATGCTGTGGTCTTATATCAGAACCATGTGACAAAGACTCAAGACATTTTCTATTAGCAGAGTTGGCTTTATTTATGAGGTTCATACAAAGCAAAACACACCAAAACAAAAACCCAGAACTTTACCTGTCACGTGCACATAGAGCTCAAATGTGAAAAACCATATCACCTTGTGAGTCAACTTATTCTGGTCCATGTGATCAACAAACATTCAGAAACTTTTTTATTTTTTTAACTTGACACACTTGTTAACTAACCAGCAGAGAGGATCTGTTCAGTTTCATTGAGTAACTCATGCTGCTTTGTGCACAGACAACTGGATGCATTTTCTGACAAGGCTCAAAGCAACCATTTGGATAGGTGAGCCGTTGCAACATTCAGCTACAAAAAAACAAGACAACGAAGAAAAGAGGATGATTTAGTGATAGTCCAACTACTATCTGTCGAAAACCAAGCAATCAGGGTTTTTAACTAACACGCCAGGCCAGGAAAGACAAGCATGTACGTGCACACACACACACACACATACACACACGCACAGCAGATTTAGATCTAATTCTCTATTGACAGCTTCACTCCAGTGAACAACACATGTACGGCTACCATGTTAGTGTTACTTAAGGATTTATGTCCTTGTGCACTTAAAGCATCTGTATGTTACATGGACAACACACAAAGATTGTAGCTTGCTTTTCTGACACTGTTAAAGTTGCCAGTTGTTGTTTTTGTTTGTTTTCATAGAATATTTTAATACAGTCTACTACATTGGTAGCACTGATTTCAAGCTACGTTTACAATCCACTACCCTGCAACATACTGGTAATATATAATTTGGGATAACTCGATACTATGAAGCTGTCAACCTGCGATATTGTTGAACAACATGAGATTTTTAACACAGTTGTTGTGGATGCACTTTCACAAGAGAATTATAGATACTAGACATGTTGTTCAGAGACAGGTAGGGAACCAAATGTTGCCAAAAATCCTTCTTTCATTCGTAATGATGATGTCATTGGAAATCAATGTAAAATCCATTTACACACACCTGTTTTTTTTGCCACAGTTGTGCTATTTGTCTTTCAAGCAGAGAGTTAATAGTACATTCAAGCCAAAAGGAGACTGGAAAGTTTCGGGCTAAATGAAGGATAAGTGCCAAAGTTCCCAAAAATGGCGTTGGAACTTAATATGAGGGTGTACTCCATCTTGAGTCCAAGCACTCGTGATTGAATAGCTCCCTTCTACAGCTGGAAACTTCCCGGTTGTTATTATGCATATTAGTAAGTGCTAAGAAAAACCTGGAGTACGGCATCAGGGAGGGGACAGACTTTAGATGACAGAAAACTGGATGCCGTGTTTGTTGAGGCGGTCGACCAGCGTGGTTTTCGCAAAAACGGCCCCTGGAGTGTAGACGCCTCCCCTGGAAATGAAGGATAAAAACAAGAGCTGAATTCATATGAAAATCAATTTCAACCCCAAATCTCCTGGAATTAATGAGTGTTAAACCACTGTACTGTAAAAATAAATAAATAAATACGATAAAAAACATGTATACGAGTAGCAACATCTGACCATCGTTTTCGGCTTTTAACTTTCCACAGCATAAACAACTTATTCTATTTTTAACACTTTAGCAAATTTGTTGTCTGTGTCTTGTGTAGTTAAACCTGAGTGTAAATTTATTTCTAGGTTAAGAAGTGAAAGTGAGGTGTGATTACTCACTTCTTGGGCAAGGCTGAGGGTTCATTGAGGATTGTTAGAGCAGCCTGTACCATGGCAATGGGCGTGGCCACATATCCACACTCTGGATAAAACAGAATAGATTAGACAAATCAGGCAAAGTGTGAAAAAGGCCAGACTGGACAACTGGCCTCACCAACCAAGCTGGGACAGGAACAAAGCAAGTGGACGTATTACACAAGTGACACGGTTAATATTCAACTCACTCAGCTGTTAAAAAAATGTTGTACTGTACGGTCTAAACCATTTGTTCAATTCATATCAATAATAAAAATGTTATGTAATGAACGAATCAAGTATTTACCTGGCCCCTGAACCAGTGTGCGGATCTTGGTGTTTGGTTTTCCCTGTGAGGGGTCCTCACCCTCTGAGTATCCCTCTCCATAGAAGGCAAACTGGAAGGAGGAACCTTCCATCTGATAAACACATGACACAGATCAGAAAACGGAGCTGCTTCTCATTAACATACTGAAATATTTGGTGCTGTGCAGCGTGTCTACACTCCTAGTTTTTCAGTGCTGAGACTTTACCTGCTTTCTAGTTGGTCCGGCTTTAGAGAAGAGTCCAAAGGAGAAGAACTCTGGGTGCTGAGAGGGTGGGTTACAATAAGACAGGGATGAACACCAAACATATATGTACACTCTGACTTCTGACTGGTCAACTACTCAGTTACAGCCTGTTGTGAAATTTGTGAATTGTATTATGTCATTGTGTTCTTCACCTTGATGAGCAGGTTGCGTCCAAAACTGAACTTGACCAAGAACCAGAACATCATGCCGGCAAACATCAGCTTGATAATGCTGCCAATGCCTCCTATTCCTGCATATGCTCCATACTGAACCTGCAGTTGACAAAAACATTGTTTTCAATGCTGTAGAAACATAACAAAGGTAGTAATATTTTTGCTGTTGTTGTCGTCTTCATTTCAAAAGAAGATGTGAAGAGAGAAAAGTCAGAAAAAAGGAGACTCACTGGTGTGGCCTGATGCTCCTCAGCCACGAATCGCTGAGTTCTCTTCACAACAGAGGGATCAGAGCCCATGAACGGCACTGTGTACTGCTGGATCTCATTACTGAAGAACAGTGTTCCCCTGCAAATGCACAGACATACGCAGAAAAATGCGCTGAGAAAACACTAAAATGTCCAGTGGCAAGAGGATCCTGGTCTATCAGGTTACCTATATTATTACCAAACAGATAAATCATCTTTCATATTCATATTTCTTGTTACCATCTTATCAGACATATATATCATTATCATTAAAGTAACAGCGTTTATCATCTCATCAGTAACTGGAAATTGTAACTTAGATACAGTACAGGTATGTTTGAGACAATTTATTAATTAATAAATAGTCACAATTACATTGTTTGTCCACCAGTGGGCACTGACCCGTTTATTCCGAGGTCCCATATATACATAAGGCGAAAAAATATTTAAGAATCCCAATAAAAAATATGAATCATTATTATCGGCAATGAAATAATGAATGTCTTTTAATTAAAAGACAAAGATATTTGACTTTTTCGACTAAAATCAAGATACTTCACAGTGAAAAGTGCTGCAAAATGAAAGAAAAACCTTGTAATGACTTCGAGAAGTCTTTAAAACGTGCAGGTCAACACATTTTTCTTGCCTACAGATTATCATGAATTTGGTGTGGTGGCTTTGTTAAATGCTTTTCAGGAGTGAATGTGAAGAAGCTGATGTCTTCTGAAAAAGGCAAAAAGGCATTACTAATCTACCTACCTGCGTTTGAGTTTAGCACCAGCAGTAGGGAGAGGTTTGTGATTAAACTTCCTCCTAAGACTCTGGAGCTTGTGGCTGTCAGAAAAACCATAGATGGCGGACTGCCACGTGCCATCGTGGATACATCCGCCCTGACAGAGGAAGACAGAGTGACACACACAAGATGCATTTGAGAGAAGGAGATAAATATGCCATACACATAAATATAAGAGATTAATGTACAGAGGTGGGGAAGAAGAAAGGAGAAAAAAAGTGGGACATATGTTACATACTTCAGGTCCAGCGCTGACAGTCAGGAAGCTCTCCACTGCAGTCAGTGTACCTGTGGATGAACACACATACTTTTATTTATTTATTTATTTATTTAGTTCATCTCGGCCATTTCAATTGATCATCAGACATCACATCATCTTAGTTCAATAATACAATACACATGACCGAGAGGGAAAGCACACATTACAATAAACTTTCTTAATCTGTATGTTCAGGCTACATTTTCATCCAACACTAGAGTGTATGTCTCTGTCTGTATATTGAGTGTGTATGTGGGCATGTCAACCTGTGCCTACCCTTGAACTGGTCTCTGGTGTAGAGGACGCCCATGTCTGCAGGTATAGAGTCGAATCCACAGCTCCCAATGATGTACACACCTTTGTCAGCTGCCTGACTGTTGTAGTTCAACTGCATGCCCTCCAGAAACTGTAAACAGCCAAATGAAAACACAAACTAACCTTAGACATATTATAATTATAACACGATACGAAGAAACTTTAATATTGTTATATTAGACAAGTTTTTTCATGATGTAATGAGATGGCATTTCTTGTGACATGATCTGAAAGTCCCGATAAATCTCAGGTCAGACCCAGGGTGCTGACTTGTTACTGTATGTTACACACATGGGCATCTGACGGTGGGAAAACTGCTGTCATGCAGCCAAGAGAGAGATAATTTTGTCTAACAGGCCACAGCATGAAAGTCAGCATGTCTCCCATTTAATCCAAACACAAACAACGGCCTAGCCCAACGTTCGGACATCTGGGGCCTGTTGTTGATCCCTGAGATCTGGGAACAGCTGATCAGAGTTTATTCAGTCAACTTTGAGTATGTTCATTTTGGGCAAAAAAAAAAAAGCAGTGGAGCTTTGATACCAGGATTCAGCATGGCAACAGGCAAATAAAGATAAAAGCCTCAATTTTAATCCGGTAGAGCTACAAATATTGAGTGCCATTACTGCAGATTTATCTTTTGTAAACAGTGATCACGGTCTGCATCCTTCTGATGATGACTGACAGGTCTTAGGTAACAAACTAGTATTTGCCTACACAGCTGGGATTTTAATTTTCTTTTGTCGTGAACCTCTGCAAATTCACATCATCTTTTATGTGCTCTGACATCATCAACTGTATGAGTGAAATGAGCTCCTTCAGGTTCAAGTGGGTGAGTCAGAATTAAAGTGATATCGGTTTCTGGAAGCATCTGAAAGCATTTAGGTATTTAGGTCAAACCAAATGAAAGAACAAGGACAAACAAATACACATGCATACATTACAATACAGAAATACAGTGTTATACATGCCTGAGGCTCTCCACTGATGTCAATATGGTGGGCTCCATTCTCCACACAGGCTTTGACCACTTGCTCACCATAGAATCTGTACTAAAGACAATGAGAGACACACACACACATTCATATCCTGTCTCATTTCACCTGACAGCCTCTGTGCTTGTTTCATCTTGCTCCTCGCAGGAACCACAGTGTTTCTGGACCAGCAATGACACATGAGACTTCACTGTTTTTTCCTCATATGAACATGGTGAGCGTGCTCGATGGTGCGCTGTGTTGCTACAAATCTAATTTAACTGGTTAACTCTGCTGTCATGTGTATTATACAAGTAAGTAACATCATTCATATGATTCTTGTAAGTTAAATTGTCAGTTTGTGGAATTTAAAAGTAATCTTAGGTTGTGTGGTGATATGACAGTTAAGGCATAAATAACATAATAGCTATGTATATGGTTTGATTACTGTTCTTGAGATCCTGTTTGAATTATCTTTCTCTCATTTCCGGTCTAGACTGTTAACTGTCAGATAAAAGGAAACCACCATATTCTTGTTGTTGATGTTATTTGCTAAAGATTAATTCAAGTTATGCGACACAAACATATTTGCAGTGAAAGGCACATTCGTTAACAATCACTCTTGGTTTCTTTTCCTTACAACAATGTAAGATGATTGGAAATACACATGTGTCCTGTCTCAGTTTTAACTCGGCTGGCCTGCCATAATGCTGCTGCGTGCAATGGTGGTGGCAACTGTAGTGGAGGAATTTGGTTTGAAACAAGAACCTGAATGATGCGCAGGACGTGAAGCAGTGGAGCTGGAAGCCTCCTCTCCATTCTGACTTCAAGACAATATGACTTATTGTGTGCTGCAAGTCAGTGGCCTTCATTGTATTTTGAAGGCGACTTTGTGTGCTTGTGTTTGTGTGTGTGTAAGTGTGAGTGTGAGAGACAAAGACAGAGAGGGAGAATGCTGGTGATAATTTGACCTGCCAAACACGACTCGTCTTGTGAGACAATGTGAGCAAAAACTAGTTAGTGTCGTGAGAAGGAGGTTCTGAGTAAAAAAATAAATGCTGGCACACAGATTCCCATGGAGTGGTCGACTTACAGGCCCCACACAGTTGAGAACAATCACAGCCTGTTTGCACATGGCCGCCAGGGAGTCTGGTTCCCCAACATCTGCCACGATGATGTCCACCTCTGTCCTCAGCTCTGGTTTACCTGCACACATAGGACACAGAAACACACTTATGACACTTTGTAAGGACAGGTGCTACAGGAGTGGAATCCAGAGACAACAGTGTTTATTGTTAAAAGTATCCTTGGTCAAAGTGTCTGACAGCTAACTCAGTAGCATTATCCATTATGCCACTATTAATACACTATTACTACCCAACCAAGGATGGCAGTTAACTATAAATGCCATCAGCTGCTCTGCCGTATCACCATAAAACAAGTCTCCTAGAGCAAAATGGAATTGAATAATTTAGTAAACAGAATACAGCTGACCTCAAAAGTGGAGGACTAAAAGTCAAAGAAGAAACCACAACATATAGAAACACAGATAACGGATGTGTTTGATTAAATGTTCTGCACCTTTAATAACTTTTCTTTTTTACACATGTACTTCAACTGTGAGATGTAGTGAGAGTCGCCTAAAACAGCGACTTCCAAAAACAACAGAAGTTGTTTTTGAACCTGACAGTAAGTCACTAAAAATGTGAAAACAGGTTTCAGCTTAAACAAACAAAATACAGTCTTCTGTAACCAAGTGACTGGACGAACCGCCTTGTCAGGCTCTGTGTGTGTGTCCCGTCATGGACAGAGTGGGTATGTTCCATCAGCTGTTGTACACTCCCTGAAGAGCGAGCCGTAACAAAATGACTGTTTAATCCTCTGGAAACCTACATTACTATCATGACAGCAGAATAGCTCCCTGGTTTTATCTGTGATAGACTTTTCCATGTTTAGGGTGTTGCATGGATACAAATCATCATCATAATCATCCTGGAAAATAACTGGTACAGTGGCAGACTAAATACTTGTTACAAACACCATGTGATATTTGCATTGAGTTGAATGACATCTCTGTTTGTTGCATCTGAAATCATACAATTGATCATTAATTACATTTGTTGAGGACCAGAAAGTCATCATAATTTATTAGTTATTCAAGTGGTGTAATATGGGGAAGAATGACTCAGGCAATAATCTTAACATTGAACACTCAATTATACAGTTATTATTATTGAACCAAAGCTGATCATTTGAAAATATACTGACCAATAAACCACTACTTCATTTCTGTTCATTAACGTTTTTCTTTTTTTTTGAATGGATAACTTTCTATTGCAACCTGGCCTTCACTTTGGAGTTAAGGGTCAAAGTCAGGTCATCATGTTATCATTATCAGTCACTCTTGTCCTCAGTTAAGCAACTTCCCTTTGCAACACAGCAAGTAACGTTAATCTTGGTAAAATCATGGATGTCCTAACGGGTAAAATCCGTTTCACAGATAGCTACACATCCCTGAACTCCTGATTGTCTGCCAAACAAATGAATTAAAAAAGCTGCCCTCTCCTGCTGCAACACGCACGTAGCTAGGGGTTGATTGTACAGGTACGTACTGAGCACTCCGGCGGCCTGCTCCACAACTTTTTCCAGTTTCTGCTTGCTCCTGCCCGCCACGGCCCACTTCAGGTTGCCCCTCGGCCCCTCGGACACGGTCCGCGCCACCTCCTCCACCACGAACTGCCCCGTGAAGCCGGAGGCTCCGAAGACGACCAGGTGGTACGGCCTGTTGGAGGAGGTTTCTACATGCGCCATCGTGACAGGAGACAGGCTGGTGTGGCTCGGCTCTCTGCTGGACACGGTCTGACTGACTGATGGGAGAGGAGGAGGACCAACCAACCACACCGGGTTTAACGGCTGCGCCTTCCTACTTCCCTAGCAACAGTATGCTAATATGCTAACAGGTAACGGTCACGGGAGTTGTAGTTTTTAGCTAACGATTACGCCCAGTCTATGATTTAATATTTTTTCAATATCCAAATCATGTGCCATCAGCAACCCTTTGAAATAGTCAATATTTCTTTTATTTTTTTCATGGAAAATAGGTTAAAATGTATGTTTATATTATGCATCATCCAGCTCATGCTCAACTTACTTGGCACATCTGTCTGGAACCTTTCTTATTTTATTTTATTTTCGTGTCAAATAACCCAACAGCGCATTCCCCTAAACCAGGTTAAATTCCTTATCAACATATGTTTTAATATTTCATAAGTAACTTCCTCGATTTTCTTGTCCTCGCAAGTGTCGCTTGTCGATGACGTCATCGCCAGCGCCAGACAGCAGCTCCACGAGAAGCGACTGTTGCAAAAACAAGCACTGAGGGTCAGGATGATCAGCGCTCAATGTCACCGAGCCTTTCCAGCCACCAGACCGCCGACAGCTGGTTTATGATAACTCCTGTCGTATTATTTGGATGTATGCGATATTCCGCAAATAGGTATGTATGCGCTTCCTCCTGTGAATTTTATAATAAATGCATTTCGGAGCCGTAGTGTTGAGCGGCGTTAGCACATGGCTAACCAGCGGTATGATCGCACGTCCCATCAAACCGTTGTTCATCACTTTTTTGTAACATCAAGAATTGTTATTTTGTCCCTCCTTGGCTTGGTGTAACGCTAACCCCTAAATCTTTGATCTCACCGGGTAAAGGGCAGTGAACACCTCTTCAGTGAGGCGGACACGGTTAAAATAGTAAATGTCACTCAGAAGAAGTTTACCCACGTGCAAACGGAACAGTCTGTGCTCCCCGTGGAACACCGCAGTCACCGAGGATTTTGTTTACAGTGTTAAGTTAGTCATCACAGGATATCACCTGTCGATTTTTGTCGTATTTTACCTCTCTTACCGAACCTTTAGATTTGGCATGTAAACAATTGGAAATGTGCCAGAACGGTGCGAACAGAGAAAGAACCAGTCTCTCTATTCACCGTGTGTTATCAAATGTTATTTTCAGAAATAAAAGTGCTTGTGTAATGTGTCTTAAATGTAACGTCCAATTTCCCAAAGCTGATTTTGTTCAGTTCAACATCCCATAAACCCTTTTCTCTCTGTTCCCTGTAGGCAGTGACGTCTTTAAAAGGGCTATAAACCCCCAACCCCCCCTTCCCCTGTGAAGTGACACCTCCTCTGGTCCACCATGTCCACCCAGATCTGTAGAGTACTGCAGCTGGTGATGCACTCTGCCTGCTGTCAGACCATCAGAAGTAGGTCCTGTATACACAGGGCAGTGTTGGCTCCTGTGGGTTCATCTGGCCTTTGTGTTCCTGGAGCTCCTCTGCTTCATAGACGGGCTTACAGCTTAGACTCTCTCTCCTCGGGCCCTGGTCGGCCCACACCCGGTCCAGGTTCACAGCAGCCCCGCACAGAGAGGACGTCCCCCTCTTCAGCACTCGCCCACAGACACCTGTCTGCTGTGGCTGTACAGGTAGGTTATGCAGGGAACTAATGAATGACTCTGCTACTGTCCTTTTCTCCTCCACTTATTAACAGGTTAGCTCTCTCCATAGATGAATGTTTTACAATAAAAGCTGGTATTCAGTACATTGAGTTTTTTTTCTCCACTTGTTGATTGCTTTTAAACTCTCTATGCATTTATGTCTTTCTCCAGAGCCACTGTCGTCCACTGTGTCAGTATGACTTCCTGGACCTTGGGGAGGTAGAGGAGAATGTACGCCACGCTCAGGCCTGTAAAAAGATCAGACGCTTCATAGTAGACCCAGACCTAGCTAAACTGGTGACACAGCATGTCGGGCCTGTGGATTCTAAAACTGTCATCTTTGAATGTAATCCAGGTATGTATTTATAGGCAAGGCATCTTTATTTATATAGCGCATTTCATACCAAGAGGCAACTCAATATATTCTACATAAAGACAAATCATTTAAAAAAGCAGCATATATTAAAACAATGACTTACAGTGTAAATACAAAATACAAAATTATTATACCTGTTTACATCAGTGAAACATAGACTGGGCTTGAATGTATGGATTTTCCTCTTTTTTTCTTTTTTTTTTTGCAAGTGCATTTGGTGTTAAACTTTGATTTTAAGGTCAAAAACTCAACTTTTTTTTATGGGGTGCCATGGAGATTTTTCTTTTTTTAATGAGTTTGTGTACAGTGTATTAGTCTTGATAGGCTGTGTTTTTGTGTGTCTCTCTAAGGTCCTGGGGTGTTGACCAGGACACTGCTAAATGCTGGAGCTCAGAGAGTCGTGGCCCTTGAAGGGGACAAGTTCTTCCTACCTGATCTACAGGTAACACAAACATGTACAAGAATTAAACAACTTTATGTATTCATACACATTTATTGAATATTATAATAAAGAGACAGTTTGGGTTATTTTGATAGCTTTGTGCGACTGGTGACCTGCAGGTTTGGAGTGGAGGAAAGTGTTTTAGCCCTGCACAAAAGCTAATATCAGTTGAAGTGTACTGAATATGTTTGCTGCTTTGTTTTGCAGTCAAACAGTGCTTTCCAGTGACACTACAAAATGTTGTTTGGGGATTTTGGGAACCTTTGACCTACTGTATTTATATGCAGAAGCACTCCCACACTGCACCATGTTATGCTGTAGATCAGCTGTTTCGAAGCAAATACAGATAAAAGTAAATAAATCTTATTCGCCAACAAATGCTGTCATATGTGGAGTCAAAATTAGACCTTTATGGGGTGTAGTATATTTATACAACTTAAAAAAAAAAGCAGAATGAGTGGGCTGAAACAAAAGTGAAGTGTAGCTCTGTCTGGCTTGAACAGCTGATCTGCAGTGTAATGCAGTGTGTACCTTAGTAGTAATAAATAATCTTTTCATGTTCTAGGATTTGGAGGGTCGTCTCGATGGTCAACTGGAGGTGGTTCACTGTGACTACTTTAAACTAGATCCCATTGGCAGTGGAACCGTGAAGCCCCCTGTCATGTTCACTGACAAACTGTTCACTGATTTGGGAATATCAGAGGCTAGTTGGACTGATGGTGAGAAAAAAAAACATGTACACAAACAGTGCAGCAGAACTGAAGTGTTGATGATTCTCTCTTTCATGTACACACAAAGGGATTTTGTTCCTTTTAGTTCTTGTCTGGCTGTTAACTAATCCCATCTTTTTCATACAGTAAATATCATCAGTACAATAAGCAATGGTTTAGGAATAATTGCATCACATTGCATTAGTGTAATGGTTTTGCATGTAGCTTAACACACTTAAATGAATGATCACACTAAATTGTATATTATATCCCTTCAAATGGTGTGGTTTAGTGATGTATTGTATTGGTGTGTGTCTGTGTGCCTCCAGACATCCCTGTGAAGGTGGTGGGCATCCTGCCCCAGCGTAATGAGCGTGGCATGCTGCTGAAGATGGTTTACTCTTTATTTGAACGGTTGTCTGTCTTCAGATATGGAAGGATAGAGCTCAACCTTTTCATCAGCGAGAAGGAATATCTGGTAAACGAATGAGAGCCTCTTATTTGTAGAAATGAAAGAGTAGTATCAGTCAGTCTACATTTCAATCCATAATCAATAATGTGATGGTTTCTTTGATCCTTTCAGAAAATGGTATCGCGTCCAGGTCAAATGATGAACTACAGAGCCTTCAGTGTCCTCTGGCAGATGGCGTGTGATATTGACCTACTGCACAAGGTACAGTATTTTTTTAAAAAAAGAAGACATTTGCATTGTTTCATTTTATTCACTAGTTCCTCATCGCTAATATAATATGTAGGATTGTACCACTAAAAAAACTACACACTCTCAACATAAATTAACAACAAAGAGTTGTCTAGTTGTCAACCTCCTTATCTTTGTCTTTGCAGGAGCCCTGGGGGTCATTTGTGTCATCTTCACGACAGAGTGTAAATAGTTCTAAAAGTAAAGTAAGGAAGAGAACAGACTCCATAATAACTACACTATGTAAACTTCATTGACAGAGCACATTTAATACAATGTCCGTCCTCCATGTCTGTCTGCTTTCAGCTTCCCAATGACCACCTGTGCCTGGTGCGTCTGCGTCCACGAGCTGATCTGTTTTCTGCAGGCCTGACTCCCTCCAATGCTTCAACTCTGCTGATGATGGTCAAACAGTGTCTGGCAAAGAGGAAGGTCAAGCTCATCGACCGGCTCAAGTAAATAATGCACATGCTCTTGTTTCATCAAACAGCTGTCCTCACTGGACGACTTACAGACACACTTAGTGCATCTATACTGTAGTTTGACACATGTTCTGAGCTTGTTTTCCTTTTGCTTATTCTTCCTCCCTATGTGTTTTCCTTTAGTCTCTGGTCACCAGACAGTGGGAGTAAGCTGTTATCTGAAATGGATATGCCAGAGGACATTCTGACAGGACACGTATATCCAGAGGAGTATCTCCGTCTGTTCCAGTTGATGGACAAGAGTAAGGAGTTCACACACAGCTGGCTTTATGAGGAGATCCTGGAGAACACACAGAGAGAAGGTTGGGGCTAAAGTCAAGACAATCAGGTCACATGTAAAGATTTATTGGATTAAAACCCCAAAAAGTACATAGAAACATTATGTATAATATAATGGTGTAATGTTATACAAAGAATAATATATGATGTAATGCAAAATGGGACATAGATACATAAAAAAGACATACAATTGTAATAAATGTTAATGAAATGGACAAATTATCACTGCATATGCTACATATTTTTGTTACTGAAATGATGAAAATGTTATGACTACACTGTACTTAAGGACAACTAAGAACCAGGATCCCCATGAATTTAGATTTGAAACAAAAACTGAAGCAGGAGTGGTTTATTTTGTGCCCTTACAAGATACTGCATGTAATCCACTTATCAACTGATTATTAGTACAAAGAATGAATGAACACAACACTAACTTATAGAAAAATCCTGATAGATGCAACGGATCGTAGAAATCATACTATTTAAGTTCAGAAGTGGCCATGTGCTGCACTTGAGTTTTCAGTATAGTGTGTCTTGTCTCAGAAGCTTCACACAACTTAATCCTGCATGTTTATTGTACTGCCAAACGGACACCTTGAAGAGAGTTTTAGTGCAGAAAGTGCACAGCAAGAAGGATTTCATATGTGACAATTTTTTCACTGTATAGCTTCATGTGTTGTAAATGTTTGTATATTATCTGTGAGCTTATGTACATGTTGAAAATGCCTTGCTTTAAGCAATGTATAGGCTGTGTGTCTGATGTAATTTTTTGAATGATTAAATCTGAATTTTGATAATATAATCTGGGGGAAAACTGATGATTTGAGGCCTGTTTCAGTATGTGGTACTGCCATTGCTCTTCTTACTTGGATGAGTCTTGGGTTTTTACAAACAGTGAACACAGTGATTCAGTAGGTTGGAATGATACAGCCCTTTCTAATTTAACTTGTTTATTTTCATACTATACATGCCAAACAGTAATAATTACAATTGTACAAAATATAGCTTTCGGAATAAATTATTTTACATTAAAAAGACAAAGTGGTTGACTCTTAATTAGGTGGATTTTCTTTTTTTGATACACAGAGATTCTGATTTCTAAATGTATCTTATCTATTTTCAAAGCACTTTAAATAGCAGCCACTGTGGAGTGAAAATGGGTCAGTGAAGAGGAGGAAAGGCACTGGATTTGAGCTGGTGACAGTAGTTTTTGAGAAATGCTGGTTGAGTAAAAATCCACGTACTAACCGTGAGGTGACGGAAGATGGCGACAATGCACCTGGTTGGTTGGGCGGCAGCAGTAATAACAGCAGGCGGCAGCGGCAGCGGCAGCAGTAGTAGCGAACAGCGAACGTCCCTGGTAGTAGCAGCAGACGGCAGCGGCATACGCGGCAATAGGAGCAGGCGGTAGCGGCAGCAGTTGTAGCAGCAGCGGCAGCACTGCAGTAGTAGCGAACGTCTCTGGTAGTAGCAGCAGGCGGCAGGACCAGTAGCGGCGGCGGCAGGCCTGGTGACAGCGGTAGCAACGACCCCTGGCTGTCTGTCGGTGACACATACAAGTCATTAAAACAACATCCACACATCAAGGTGTCTGATGCCCGAGCTTTTACCGCCCATGCTACACTTCCACCCGTAAGTATCGTTTAATTTTTGTATCGAGCAGGACTCGTAAAGCGCCAGTAATATGAAAGCTAACGTTATAACATTTACCTAAAGCTACTGTCGCTGTGTGTGTGGTTTCAAACGTTTTCTCCTCGGCACATTGCCCAGATGTTTCTCAGCTAGCTCGCGTTAGCTAGCACCAGTGACATACTGTAACGTTTACATTACTGCTGCTGTTGTCGCCGCCGTTTGACGGTTAGGTGTTGTTGTTGTTCAGCTAACGTCGGTGTATCGTTAACTGTCCAGGTGTTAGCTTGTCTCTGCCCGGACGTTTTTATGAAGATTTGACGGAAAGCGGTGCAAGCGCCTGTCAAGTAGGGTAATGTTAACAGCAGCACTGTGCCTCTTGAACCGTACAGGTAGCGACCAACCTAATCCTTCAAAAAATGGTTACAGTTGACGTGAATTTGGCTTATTATTATTATCTTTTATTATTACTATTGGACACAAAATGTAGCTTGTTGGTCAATGAGACAACTGATGTTACCAAGCAACTGACGTCAGCGGAATCAGTGTCAGTTGTATCACAAGGAAACTGACAGCCGCAGTGAGTCCGTCATAATCATTTGGCTGTGTTTTGCCCTCAAGTCGATGACTTGCCAAGGTAATGTTACATATAATACGGACATAACATCTATCAAACTTGATTAGTTACACACTGTAGTAGTATAGAAGGAGACTTTCTGGTCTGAACTGATGTTGTCCACTGATTAATAACGCCTCACCTCTCTGAATGACTTAAGATACGATTACTGCACATATTTTCACGTTTGCAAACTTGACATATTTCTTATGTGATTTTGGGGGATTTATACCTACAATGTCTGATGTACAGTTAGCGTGACCTGACCGTGTGCCTCGTCATCACACAACACGACTGCACGTGTCAGTAACATGGTCAGTAATAAGGTTTCATGTTGGTTTAAACTGTAAGACATGACCCCATCTGTCTCAGGTCTCAGCAGTGGCCTCTCACAGGACAGGGTCTGTTTCTTCCACCTTTGTGTTTGTCCTTTTGGCTGAATTCCCTTCTTCGTTTGTCCCCTCTCTTGTGTTTCATTATTCATGCCCCCTCTGGAGGAGGAGGGCACAGACAAACAGAGGAGAAGATAGATGGCTGTGTGGGTAGACGGCTCTGTGGGAAAGGAAAATTAAACTGTAGATTAAAATAGAAAACAATACAAAGTGTAATAAAGATGCTAGAGTTGTGTGGTGACTTCTGTGTAATCATGAGTTTGTTCTTGCATAAGCCTTAATGTCAAGGGTGTTTTTCTTCATGTGGGACCGTTGTAACTTCCAGGGGGACATTCAGCTTGGTGTAATTGGACACCAAAACAGTCTCTGATTGTATACTTGTTTATAGTTAGATCTGAGAGCCACATTGACAGGGTGCAGGCTCACCCAAAGCGAATCTTGCTTCTCTATAGGGTATAGCATTGGGAAAGTGTTGTTAAAACATTATAGAGCTTATGCAATATAAAAGCAAGGTAGTAATGTATTCCTTCACTCCCCCATGGAGACTGTTGGCCTCAGGTCTGCTTTGTTAATGGTCTCATGAAAGGCATTTCTCTGGAACACTTGATATGAGTATACATCAATAATGGCTTGAGTAATAAAGTAGATACAAATAACCAAAATTTGTGTTATGTGCGATTACCCTTGCTTTTTTCCCCCTTTGGTCAGAGTCTCACACAGGGCAACACAACGTTACAGGAAGAGCAATTAGCACAGTGCTGCAGGAAACTAGGCTATATGCTTTATTCCTCTGAGATAGGCTGTCATTAACTGGGTTTTGTTTGTTTGTGCAGGATTTAAATTTTAGAAACTTGAGAAGTTGTGGCTTCAAAATGACAAAAGTTGAAATAAAACATTTGTCTATGTTAAATCAGTGTTGCCATTGGATATGGTCGTGCATATTATGGTAGTGTTTGAATGGTAGTTTGAATGGTAGACCGGATCGCTGACTTCTGCTTCAAGGCACAGGCTGTGGCCTTATTGGCAAGGAATGCAATTATTTATATTCACAACATGACATAGGCCTAACTAAAAACAGGTTTTGCATTTGTCAGTTTGTGTTCAGTTTGTTGCAGAGACAACTTAATTGTGTCAGTAAAATCAAAAAGCCTGTTATTGCACAATACTAACTTACAGTGTGCACTGATTAACCAGTTTGTATACCTCCACAATCTGTTGCAAACTACAGCACGCTACCCTGCAGTAAATCCTGTCTTTGAGAGGTTGTTTTTCACTGTCAGAGAAGTGTTGATTTAGTTATATAATAATCTTAAGGCCATAGTGTGTAGTGTTTGTAGTGCTGGATTTATCATTTTCTCTGTTTAATGATTGGCGAGCAACATATGATTTGTTAATGTCTGTTGCCTTTACTCTGGTTTTTTCCCTTTGTTATTTTACGTTTTCTTTTCTACACTGCATTCACACTGGTACTGCAGTCTCCATGTCAAAAGTCCAACTGTTGTTGTCTGCAATGTTCTTTCTCAGTCAAAGTTTCAGTTGTTATTCTGTATTGAGAATGTGCATTATTTTTTACTTTATTCCTGTGTGTGTCCAAATGTTCTACTGCATTTCAAGGCGTTGGTAGGGACACACATTCTTTTTTTTTTTTTTTATCTCTATAAGCCCTTGAGGTGGTTTGGCAGCTTGGGAATGATGTTAAACTTGTTTCGTATCTGTGTTTCGTCTCAGGCTTGAAGAAGGGCGTTTTAACAGGCAGCACTGACCTTCAGGGTTGAGAGGTCAGACATTGTGAGGGTGGAGCCCAATGGATCATGGTGGTGAGTGATTAACTTTTTGTAAAATATAACACAAGTATAAGCTCAATGTGTTAAAAAAAACAGTGACCTCAACACCACATTTTTAACACTGACTGGATTGTGAAAGTTAAGCTGTTGAGAAGGAAAGGGCAGTTTTTTGTGCTGTGTTTGCTTTGTCTCAAGTTACAATTCATCTACTTCATCATCTGTAAATATGGGTTCTGGTCAAACGACAATCATACTGTATGGAGAGTCTGCTTCATTTCTTACTTAGACCTGTATTATATTTTCAACCAATTTATTTCATTATTCCTTTTTTAAACTCTCCAGGTCAGTTTGAGAGTGAAGGCAGCGTAATGTCACATGTTCCTGCTTGTGATAACCTCCCAAACCCCGAAACTCTCACTGCCCAAACTCGAAACCTCAATGAGACCAACTCAAGTCTTTCTCCTTCACAAAATGAAGAGGGTGGAGGGTGCAGGCTCACCCAAAAAACCCACAGCAACAACAACGGAAATGAAGAGGAAGAGGAGCAGGGGAAGAAGGAAGACACAGGACGAGGCAGAGAGGAGGATGAAGAGGAAGACATTGATGAGGTGATGAAAGAAGAAGAAGAATCAGAGGAATTAAGTGGTCTCGTACGCTGCCAGTCTCCAGACACTCCTATGACTGATTCCTCGTATTCAGAAACAGGTGAGAAGCAAATGTACCTTAATCCTGGAAGAAAACTTGAAACGACACTGTGTGACGTGTATGTCCGTATAACATTTTTTTTTTAATGATTTAATATTGTTTAATTATTATGATTATTTTTTTCCTGTGTAATGGGTTGTACATAATTCACACGTCATTTAAAGTTAAACACCAAACAAGCTAATCCTTAAATAGTTTGCCTGGATTGCGGGATTAGGCATCTTTATTTTAACAAATATTGAGTAAATATTATTCCAGCAATTTAGTTTTCACTGATCCACTGTGATTTTTCAGGAAACAATGGTGAAGGGGTAACTCCGCAGTCAGAGTCTGGCTCAGTGGCTGTTGTAATGCTCTTTGTGTGTGGGTATTTTTAAGCAATCAGCATTTTAGATTAAGGTCATGGCTGACTCATGTGTCTAATCACATGACCAAAAAAGAAATCTTAGAGAGTGAAAGCAGGTGGGATGGATGGAGGCTGATGTGTGGAGTGAAAGGTGAAAATTAATTTGAGAAGAGAAATGATAGGAAACAAAGCAAAAGACTAATAGAATAGAGTAGACAACACATAGACACACATTGGTACTACCGGTACCCAAATAGTAACACTGTGAGTTTTTGCTGAAACCAAACAGAATTATCTTAGAGCTCACACATTTGAGAAAAAAACAACAACTAATGTCTGACCCCAACTGGTTTGGCCCCTTAATCTTTTATCCACACAATGCCACTAATTTAAAGACTGTAGTTCTGTTTCATTACCAACACCGCCCTCTTTTCTACATGATTGGCAATTGTAATACAGTCATGTAGAGAAGACGGTTGCAGTACCCTTACCTGGGGCTAAACTGATAAGGTCTGGGGTCTCTTCTGGCCCCTGGTAAACTGACACTGCAAAGCCTATAAATGCAAATACCCTTTGTTCCTATTGTCTTTTGATCCATTTGTTATCCCGTTTGACTTCATGTAACCCCCAGTTGACCATCCACTTTTCCTTGACTGTTTAGTTGTCCCCCTACCCTTCATTCTGGGTCAGTCTGTTACCTCAGACCCTCTCAGCAGGCTTAAACTTTACAACTATTCACTAGAGCAAATATTCTTCAACAGTCTTCACACTTTTGCAGACTTTAAAACATGCTTGGTTCAGTATGTTTGTGAGTCATCCTGTTTCAACAGGTTTACTGTGCCGTTGTCATTCTCTGTTTTCTTATCTCTCTTTTGTTTGTCACCGTTTTCCCCTCTATAGGCAGTTTGTTGGAGACTCCTTATCCTTTTAGCCCTGGGACCAGTCCAGAGCCTACTTCTCCTGTCATTCCAGTGATCAGTTCAGAAACTGTGTATCCAATCAGTCCAGCGGAGTTCAGCCAGAGTGATGTCAAAGTGGACTCTCACATGTCCAACACTGGATCAGCTGCCTTCACCACAGGGCCTATAGATTCTGCTACACTAACTGTAACCTCAGACTTACGGTCCAGCCCCACTGGATCTTCATGTATCACAGAAGCTACAGACAGGATAGCAAAAAATACTGACTCCCCTACAGAACGTCTTACCTCATCTACACAACCTGACTCCAACAGTGGGCTCGCCAGTTCATGTACAGGACCTCTCAGCTCAACTGCAGAGACATTTACAGTAACAATGCTCAACACTTCAGTTTCAGTCACTCCTGTGAGTGCAACAACAGGACCCCTCGTCTCTACCACAGGGCCTACGGCTACTGGTACACAATCCACTTCCACCACAGGGCCTACAACTTCAAACTGGGAACACATTACTTCGATGCCAGTGCCCACTTCCTCCTCAGTCTCCACCTGTGTCACTGGTCCTACTCCAAAGCCTGCCCTGCAGGAGTCTCTTGAGCAGTTAGCACAAAGAGGAGATGACACTCACCTTCCCCATTACCTTCACCAGGTAACCACCCTGTCCTATACTGTATGGCATATGACTGAAACTTTGAGCTGTGTATCCCCACTCTTTTTTTGGTTTCTACAAGTTGTTTGTTGGTGGTTTTTTTGTCTCTTTAAACACTTGAGCTCACAGTAGTTATTAAATCACCATCACCCACTCAACCTCATAATCTAGGTGGCACTTTGTACCTTTAGGCATGGGTGTCTTCAGTGCCTGTGCACACAAACACTCACATGCACACATTAGGAGGTACACACATAGAGCAAGCCACATGCACAGTTAATAAAAACCACGCTCTGCGCTTTCTGTGCTCATTGCTCTCTCACGCAGAGACCTGCATGACTGAACATGCATTTTATAGGGTGTGCAAATATTTCTGTCAGTTAGATTTATAAATGGCGCACCTGAGCTATGGTTACTTCCAGGCAAACAGGTGTGTGTGTGAGTTAAAGAGAAAGGGAAAGCTGAAGTATATTTAGTCATTACCGTAATTAGTCAGTTAGACCAGTTATTTACTTCTCTTTTTATACCATGATACATGACTGTATGTTCACGCATTAACAAATAATTTTTGGAAATATTTTACAATCAATTCTAATTATATATTACTATATTACTCCATTATGGCAATGGTAGTATGTGTTGAAAATGTTTGTACGAAGGAGCTCTCTCTTGATAGTAAACCAATCGCCATATTGGAGGTTTGGTTTCGGCTTCTTGCCTTGACAGACGCTGCAGAGGAGCAGCTCAATGAAACAGAATGCAAGGAGTTGTACACACATTCCCAGTCCACATATTAGCCCTCCACACACACACACACACACACACACACACTGAACTTTAAAAGACAGATTAAAAACAATAAGAACAAGTGAAAGCCAGTGAAAAACTGTAGCGGGTCACATATGCTGGAGGCCACCAGCACACCTCAGTTGGAGGTCGCATTAAAGATTAATATCCCAATAGTTTATACCCTATATCTAGGTTTCATCCTCTCAACTACTCACAGTGATGACTGTGTTCATGCACGCCACTATTTGTGCTTCTCTGTTTGTACCTGGAAGTGACATGACAGATTTAATTGATAGGTCATTGAGATGTTCCAAATGCAGAGTTGAAGCTTGTATATAGTGAATAGTGAATATAGTGAATATGTTGCACTTACATTATACTATCTTGTAGGTATATTTTTCAAAACAACATTAGGAGCTTGGTAAATAATTATTGAAGTAAATAATGTGGCTAAATCATAGACATTCTTAACAATATTGGAGGGTACAGGGGAAAATAAAATTTTGGTGGTGTGATGGTCTAGTTTTATTTTTTAAGGAAAAATAAATAAATCTGAATCTTAAAATGGGACTTGACTTTTAGTGGATATATGGGTCACATCTGTGATGTAACTGATGGGCAGAAGAGAAAACAAACTCTTCTCCCCAACTTTATCTGGACCATGTCAGTACAGCACTTACCTAGAGAGGTCATTCAGACGTCACAGCACCGCTCACTTCATTAGCAATGCAGGAGCCTCATGTGCCCTCCCTCCCTTCCCCTCTCTCCCTCCCTCTCTCTATGCCTCCCTCTTTCCCTCTCTCTGTTTCACACACACACTTCTCTTGTTCTGTGATCAGCTGAGCAGCATGACAGGGACTCTTGCTGAGGAAAGGTAGAGTGTCGACCGCGGCGTATCATTTTTCTGTCCGTCTTTCTTTTCACTCTCATTTTCAAGAAGCCTCCTAAATGCAGTGGACTTACCTAACTGTTGCATTATGTATCTGAGATTGGATTATGAACTTCTTGCAGCTGTAGCAGTGCAGTCACTGTATCACAGCTTTGTACCGTGTGGTGTTTTGATGCTCTGTATTGCTGCACTGTCTTGCTGTTTTCCAGTCTTTGTCAGATAATTTCTTTATTTTAATGATCCTGTGTCCCTCTCAGGACCCACTGCACCCAATGGGGAATTGTCTCAGTCTGGTTTTAAACCCCTCTTTAGTCACAGTTCCCCTGATAGCTTTTGTGACATAACTGATGTGATAAAAATACACATACATGTTTTTGAGTAGAGATGACATAATGCAATTTTATTTGAGTTTATGATCTCTCTCTCTTTGCAGATTGCCGAAGCCTTTGTCCTTCAGGAAGACTGTATCCTTATCACCCTCTGTGTGTGTCTGTGTGTGTCTGTGTCTGTGAGAGAAAGTGTGTCTCAGGGGGAAGCTCTTACTTTAATTTGTGCAAAGAGTGTCATGCACTTAATGTCCTGTATGTTCACCTTCCTGCTTGTCCGTACATGTACATCTCTTTTTGAGGTATTTACCGTTGTTGTGTCTGTGTTTTTTATCTGTACTATTTCACACAAAAAGAGAAAATGATTATTTCTGTTCAATAGATTGAGGAAAAGAGTGGGAAAGAGGAGGAGAGAGAATTAAGGAGGAGACACACATAACGAGATCCTCTCATTAAAAGGCACTAGGGAACATACAGTCTCAAAGACAAAGTGTAAAACACAGAAGGAGGAGGGGACAAGGATGCATGAAAGGAAAGGGGAAAGGCAGCAGAGCAAGTATGAGAAAGACTGACATTTGACTGGTTTAATAACAGGGAAGAGGATAAGAGGGCGGGAAGAAATGAAAGATTTTAAAGAGAAGAGAAAGCTAGCTTAGCTATGTGATGCATGTATAGGGACTTAGTTAGAAAGAGAGAGAGAGGAAGCACGCATTGAGCCATTTCAAAGAAGGATTGTGTTTTGGCCGCTCATATCCATAAACATGAGACACTGCATCCTGGAACGCTCTCTCCCTCTATCTCTTTTGGGCTCACTAGCTTTAATCCACTCCCCTTATTTTGTCTCCCTTTGTCTTTGATATTTTAGCAACACTTTGAGGGAATTTCTTCAGATTTGGCACAAATGTTCATTTGGACTGAAAGATTTTAATTATGTGGTGTTAAAGCTGAAGATCTATTGAGATGCATTAAAAATACAACTTTATGAGTTCAATAACTAAACACAAATGTTGTACAATAATGTAAAAATATATAGTGTTGACATTTTGTGTCTGAAAGGCCAAGGGTTCACTTAACAATTTGAAGCCTAACTATTGAACGACCCTCTTGTAATGTGTACAGTTTGTGGTTGCATGTGTTTATTCTTGTACATACTCCTTAACCAGCGATGTACAGACCAACGGGCATTATGCTGCATCCAACTAGAGAGACTCTATCACCAGAGAGTTTTGGACAACCTGAATAAACTACAGGAGCAGTGGGGTAACACACATTACACACATCACAGCACACTCACAAATTGAGTGTATACTTCATTTATAACAAAACACTTATGGTAATATTCATAATATAAATTCAGTTTTATAAGTATATGTTTGTTTTTATCCCCTCTCTTAACCAGCAGGATTTAAGCTAACAGTCCACGTAGAAACTATTCACCTGAATTTAGCGGTTACAATACTTTACATATTACTTAAAGTAATCATTGTCATTGACATTGAGTAACTTCTAATAAATATAATAGTATGACTGGACTGCATTCTCTGTGTCTCTTCTATTGGACTAGTTTCAGGGATCATATAATGCAAATCCCATCAGGAAACATTTAGACTCTTAGAGGGTTCCTCCCAGTTATAGCCACGATCGTAACAGTCTCTGTCTCTCTCTGTCTCTCCATCTCTCTCAGAGACTCAGTGTAACATGACTTCCTCCGACTTGGCAACTCAACATCTGGATACTCTTAAACACATCTGCCAGACTCACAGTCGGTCAGTCTGCATATGTGTGTGTTTGTGTCTGTCTGTACTATTGCATGTACTTTCCCTTTTTATGTTGTTTATATTTGTTTCTACCAAGTACACTCAAAAACCCACAAACTCTGAAAGGCATTTAAGTGAAAAGCACAAGATTCCTTTGTAATGTGTTTTTGAATTGTTCTGTTGCAATCAAATTCACTTTAAAATAGTTTGGGTGTATTCTAAACCACATACCAGTCCAGCATTTTGGGAAGCATGTCTTAACTAGAGTGAGACAGTGAAGGAACCAATATCATTTTTATTACATACATGAAATGCTCTAAGAAATTGGATGCTCTGTGTAATATATGTATGTTGTCAGACAAGGGAAACATATTATTCAAATGAGGCCCACATTGGCATTTTTCAATATTCAAAAGAAACTCCTTACCTACCAGAGACACAAACTTTCACGTCATACACACCTGCACATACTTTATGATCCCAGACAGGTGGCAAGTTTGCATCACTGTGTCTGTTTATATGACTGAGCATGTACTGTGTATCTTTGAGTGTGTTGAGCACTGCAGTGATAGTTAAAACATATGGCCCTCTGCTGCCGGTGCACTTTCAGACACTTGAGCTATCACACTACTTGGGTTTCACCCTGCTTCGTACACACACCTGCACACACGCACACACACACATACACGTTGTAATAGCCAGGGAAATGTGTTGGGGCTAATTTTAGATTGGGAGAGTAGAGAACGGTCACCCGTCTTTCACGTCTTCATTTACTAAAACCAAGAACAGGCTTCTCATTCTGTCTCTCTTTCTCCCTTCTGTTCATAGACCAGGTGCAAGAGATGCTGTGGTAAGACATTCAGCTTTCATCATTTAGTGTGTGTGTTTGCGAGACAGAGAGAGAATGTGCATGCATGTAGACATAAGATGAGGCAAAGTGATTTTGAGGTTTGCACTTCACTTATGTCAGATTAACATATTACATGACAGATATCTATTTTAAGTATCCATGTTGTACATCTGATATCTAAATGACCGCTTTTCATGTTTTCAAGTAATGCATTACTTACACATTAGTGTAAAAACATTTTGTGATGTATCTCTATTCTCTACAGAGATTTAAGTCTGTGTATTTGTGTTTATGTACAGTGTGGACCTCTAGACTTTTTGAGGCCTACATTTGAAGGCAGTTCACTGTCTTCATATTCATCAGGTGAGTGAGTGTAATTATGTCAGTGAGTGTGAGTACTGTTGGTGATTTTACATGTTCACTACATTAATATCACCCACTATATATTTTACTTTACTCACAACCAACCCAAACTAGTTTACTACTAAAAAAATAAAGAGCTTTCACATCTCACATTTCAGTTGAAAGATTTGCAATAATAGAACCTCAGGTCATAAATAACTGCTAAAAGCAAACAAACAATGGTTTGTTCTGATGTTAGCCATGAAGTAAGTCATGCACATTTTAATCTCTGGGCGTTTTGTATGTCCTCAGTGATGGTTAGTGATCAGACATTAAGACATGGATAATTCATGTTCATTTCATACTGTGTGTCGTGTGAGTTACTGATGGCACCAGGTTGGGTATTATGCTAATTGATCGTCCAAGGAGAGAGTGATGCTTTCTTTTTCCAGTTGGTCGTTCTTCTAATAGGAAAATCTTACTTGCTTCATGCTCATGGTTGAGCGGGTACATGGAAAATCAGATGGCAGCTCTCATTGCATTGTACTCTTAAGTAGTGCAACTGTGAAAATGTATTTTTAACGTTTTATCTCTGTTGAATATCACATCGGCCACTGTGTTCTTCTGTGTGAGAGGAGTTTTTCCTGCTTGTAGTTAGAAAATCATTGCTTTCAGAGCTTTTTTTTTTTTTTTTTACGGTTTTGAGGACATGAAGTAGAAAAGAAAAGGCCGCGTTGACTGATCGCTTATACCCTTGTCTTACATGCAGCAGTTTTAATTTTGTTGTTTTTACTGTTATGTCCTTCTTACCACCTACCTCAATTTCTACCAAAACTCACTCTCTTCCTCTACTCTCTTTCCTTTTTTTTCCCCCATCTAGCCTCTCAGCTTTACGGAGGAGAAGAGCAGAGAGCCAAAGACTCCTCCCACTCTCAGGACAGCGATCCAGCCATACCCTCCATTAATTTGGCTGATAGGCTGCATTCCCCTGGGACCGTAGAAAAGGGCAGGGATGACCCAGACAAGGAATTAGATGTGAGAGATGGTTTCCATGGTTCTCAGCTGACTGACAAGCAGGCTAGCAACAGAGAGGGAGGAGAGGCAGAGGGAGGGGCAGGACACACAATCTCAGCCATAGGAAATGATCTGCACCCCCCTACAGCTGGTGAAATGGATTGGTCCAAGCCTGCAGAGCAGCAGGGAGGAGATTTAGGTCCAGCAGAGGAAAAGGAGGCAAAAGGGAAAGAAGAGAAGAGGGACTCGGAGGAGGCGACGGAAGCGTTAGAGATGGATGATGAGGGAGAGGAAGAAGAGGAGGAGAATCGGCAGAAAAGAGACTCTGCTCTCTATCAGGAAGGTCTGCCTGTGGAGACTCTGGTCAGTGGGGCAGAGGTGGGGGCACAACAGCATCAGGAAGCCCTGGCTGAGGAGAAACTACATGAGGAGACACAGGTATTTATCCAAATGTGTTGGCTACTTAATTACTTACTTAATATACTCAGAATTTAGTTTTGGAATTTCAAATTAAAATTGATTATGATTATGTAGTAATCTCAGTTACTTGAGGTCCCAATTTGTTTACTTCAAGCTCACTCATTAGTTAAACCAGAATCAGTGTCATACAAATTTTCTTCTGTTGATGAGTAATGAATTGCTCTAGGTTTCTTAATTCATAGTGGCTGTTACAGCTCATGCTGTTAACTTCCTGTATTTTTAGTAAGGAAACATTGCTGGAAACTGTTTAACTTCCCCTATTCCAAATTACAAGCCGCCAGAGTTGGATTATTGTTTTCACAACTGGAATGTTTATATTTAAGTTATAACCGCATGTCTGTCACTAAAGGAGAGCACCAAAACCTGCCTGAACCAGGAGGCCTACCTTCCTCAGGAGGCTCAGCAGTACGAGCAGCATGAGGAGGAAGAGGAGGAGGAGGAGGAGTATGAAGTAGAGCAAGCTGATATCTTTAGAGAAGCTGCCTCACTGGACGACATGGCGAAACGCATCACTGTAGAGGAGGTGAGCTGCGGTGTGGATGATAAGGGAAAGTCATGTCTCATGAATTTGATTTGTTGGGTATTTTTGGCCACTTGGTGATTGATTTGCATGACTACTGTGGGTGTAGAATCAAGATTATATACACAGATATGTATTTAACCTGGCATGGTTTGTCACATTCGGTCTTCCTTTTCAGCGTTGAACTCATCAACAAACTGGAAGAATCACAATGGTTCAAACTGGCCAGTTTTCAGGCGTTTCTGTTTGTCTCGATCTGCCCATCCAGACCCTTTTATAATGGACAGCACAGTGTGCTGTTGAAGCAGATGTAATGATATTACCGAGCCATTACGGTGAATCTCAGACTATGGATTTGTTTTGCAGATATGGAAGGCAACAGGACATTTATCTCCTTCATACTGAGAGAGTTAGACTAAGAGAAAAAGGGGAATAGAAAGTGTTGTGTCATCCACCTACAATGTCAGCATTTAACAGGTTTATTGTGTTGTTATTCTGATGTAATCACTTCTAATATGGATGAATTTGGTTTTGTCCACCTTTTTCCGAACGTCAAAAACGTAAGCCTGTTTTGTCGGTTTAGCTCTTCCGGTGGAATTTTATGTTTACGTTTCCATGGTTTTGGTAGTCGCGGTAAATGCATGAATTTCTTTTCTTTTTTTCCCCCAATGAAAATCTGTAAAACGCATGTATCATTACACCAGCTTTTAACAGTGGATATCACACAATATTCCACCAAATCGGCAAAACTGGCTTCTGGTTTTGTCCATAGATGACGTTGGAAACTTGTGGATATCCGTGTCTAGTGTGGGGATAAAAATGTGTCTTTCTTAGTTTTTTGTTATTGGTGGCATCATACTTTTCTTATTTACACAATTGAATCAATTCTTGAATGTGAAAGAAGAGAGCTGTAAAAGACATGAGTAAAGGAGAAAGAACTGCAGCGAAGTGGCAGACAGAAAGAGCTGGGGTACAGTGGCAACTAGAGAAGTGGCCTGCGAGCAGCCGGGCAAATATTCTATAAGCCTGGTAGCTGTAGTACTTCAGGAGGCAGCAGGTGGATGACGACATTATGTGATGTAACGATAAACACAAGTATTGGGAAATGTCTGCCACCAATTGACCAAAGTTAATTTGTTATTGCAATTTGTATTTTAGACTTTAACCATTGAGCTGAGGGTGACCAAGATTGAATGTGCATCACTGTGAGATAGTAAATCTATGGGAGGTGGCATTGATAGTAAGGTTTAAAGTTCAGTAGTACTGAATGTGTGGTGACACCTGCTGGACATCTGGAGATGGTCCTTTGTCAGTGAAAATACAAAATTGTATATGTTGTAAGTAGAATTGTCTGCAGTTCTCCAACAGGTTTCTTTCATTTTTTTTGCAGGTGTCTCCTTCCTCTGGCCTGGTGTCCATATTGAAGAAGAGGAGTGTGCGTGTGGACAACCTGAGTGTGTCTCCCAAGGCAGAGTCCCGGCCTGACAAACCCACTGCCAAAAGACGAGTCCGCTTCAAAGTTCCTGGTGATGACTATGAGCAGGGTATGTGTGTGCTTTTACTTTCTACGTTTCAGGGATACACATCTCACCATATACACTGAACTTGTAAATCACCTCACGATAAACAAACAGGGTGACGTTGACATGATTAACTGACACCAACCCACACATTTTGGCACTTATCCAGTACACACCATTAATCTACTCCTGTGTCCCTTCCCTCCGATTCTCTCTGTCTCTCCGTCTCTGTAGATGTTGGCGGTGGGGACTCCTGCCTGCTACTCTTCCTGCTTTGTCTGGTTACTGTAGTGATCAGTGTGGGTGGCACTGCCCTTTACTGTGCTCTGGGAGATGCCCACTCCTCAGTCTGTCAGGACTTCTCCAGAAATGCAGACTTCTACATGGGCCAGATACAACGTGGGTTATCTCATCTCCAACACTGGTTTGGCCCCGGGTCATAGCAGTGAACAGTCTATCAGCATTGTGGAGCCCCAGCCTTACTGTTCGTCACTGTAGCTTTCTGGGACAGTGTTTTCCAAGGTAATGATGCCAGACAACTGCTACAGTCCCTGCCGGCATGTGGAGTATGCGACCATTATGCTGCCTAACTGGCTTAATGATTACATCAGATACAGTTGGTATTCGTAAGCCTGCTGTAGTGCGTTTATAATGCTCTCTAGATAAAATTCCAGGTTGCAACACTACTTTTAAAGAAAAAGCAGAAGAGGAAGAGCTGACCTCTTCTCAACTCTATCCAGAAAAAATAGGTAATTAAATCTCAGCTAAATGAAATAGAACTGAATACAAACCTTCACCGATGCACACTAGACGCCAAGACTCAACTCAGTTAAACATAAGATCAAGGCAGTAACGTCTGCAATCCACAGAAATTGAAAAAAAGATATATATGATGTATAGTTTGTTAACTTGGGGTGCAGAGATGCCCTTTCCTCATGCACTGCACAACTGGGATGTGGCCCAATGGGCATTTTACAAACTGCTGCAACCACTGGTGTTGCTTTTATTGTTGAATTTTCTAAGTCACAAATGACATTTTAAAATGAGCAAACCATTCTGTGGTCTTCTATTTGGATTGAATTCATTATGTCTTAATCATGTCTTAAAACTTTAAATGAATGTTTGGACTTCATTGTTAAACTTTGCTTTGTGTCATTTGTGGGGCATTTATACAGTGTATTCATTGTCAGATAAGAGATTGAAAAAGTTATTTTTGGTATTTATCAAAAGTGAGCTGCTAACAGACAAGAGGCCCATCAAATATGTCCCACGGGGGAAGGTTATATAATTTCTTTGCATGTAGCGATCGTGATATTGAGTTATGTGTTGCATTTGCAATGAGCAGTTGCTAAAGAACTCCATATCAGCTGTACTTTCCCCCTTGGACACGTTTGAGACGAGTGTCCTGTCGCTGCCCTTTTCTGTGTAACTACCAACAATGGACTTGCAGCAAGCTGACATGACAGCCACTGGAGTGTAAAAATATCTGTTTATGACTTTCAATGAGCTAATTTTAGCTTTTTGTAGCATATGCAACATGTACAGGAACACACTGCACCTCTGTATATATTGTCAGAAGAATGTTTAACATGTTGCACATGGGAATGGTACAATTTTTAAAAAAAAATATTGCAATATATTAGTACATATTGTTCTGTCAGTCCTGGACTCAACACAGCTTTTACATGATTTGATCAGAAACAAATATCCACAAACTTCTCTTCAGGTTTAGTGTGAAAGGTTCACGTCAGTGAACATTACATCATTTGAACAGAAGCCACCCAGATCTTACTGTAAGTATGTTGTATTTCTGCGAGATAAAACAACTACTGATGGCTGAGATATCCTGATGTTGGAACAATAATTATTCGGTACACTTCATTGATACAGCCTAGATATTGATTGATCATTTTAAAATGTTGTGTCAGCCCAGCTTTGTATGTCTGGCTGTGTGTTTGCTATTTTAGGGATTCTGGGCACCATCCGTAATCTATGCTGACAGTCATAGATTACTTTTTCGTTTTCATTTATGTTTTCAATTTTTTTCTGTTTCTTTTTTTTGGAGAACAGGTTTTAACAACTTCACAACCACTTAGTCTTTTTAAAGACTCATCTGGACATTTGCCATTATTTTTAAACATATGTTTAGTGTGTTTACATTTGCTGAAAATTGAGCCCTGGTAAGATAAAGGAAAAAACAAACAAACATTTATATGGGTGGAGAAATTATTTGCCTGTGACACAGGAAAAGATTTGGTTTGGAAAAAAGGTTTACACTTCACACCAGTCCTCTAACCCTGACTTCTAAACATTTGAGAACAGATTTTAGTCTTAGGGAGTACACATTTTTCCCAGTTAGACATCCATAGTTTTTGTGTTTTTGCAAATGCCATAAAAGGTGCCCTAGAAAAACCACACATGTTAATCGTCGGCAAATAAATAAAGAAAGGAAAGATTCAAGTGTCTTACCTCTGTATTTTAACAGATTAGAATAAAACAGTATTATTTTATGGTGTGTAACTCAGAAACCTGGACATTTATTATAGACATGAGGTTTTCCCAGGACATAAGGAATAGTAATAGTTGTTTTTATTTGCACACGTCCTCTGGCTGGTTCAGATGACTATCTTTCAGAAAACCTCTAATTTACTCTTTTTAGATTATTTTAATTATTTATAATGCTAGGGATGTAATGTCACAGTGGTAAAGAAAAGACTCTTTTGTTTTCTGAGCTGGATTGTTGTCATCATAGATCAGATTGTTTGTTCTCTTATATCACGATTGTTCTTAAAGAGGCTTTGACAGAGAATTGGATTCATTCTTTTGTAACTGACTCCTGAATACCATTGTCTGGCTCATCAATGTATGTGATTTATATCCATTTATTTTAACTCATCACATCTGTATGATGATTTGATCTGGCGAGTTTGTTGTTTGCTGTCAGTAATGTCATCTTCACATAGGGTTCAAGTCTCATCTGAAGGCGCATGATATGTTTTCATTTGTTTTTCCTTATTGTTTTTTAACAGACCATCAGAAATGAATGAATGGAAATGTTCTTTGTGTGTGAATCAGTACTGTGTACCACTGTTCTCAGCCTGATCAAAGGTGTTTTATGAAATGTTTGCTGAATTCTTTTCACTTTGTTCTTATTGATTGTTAAAAGGAGATGCAATTTTTCCCCTGTAATGTCTCCTGTTAAAGCCATTGAAAAAAGCTGTTTGTAAGCCTCCATTCTGTCTCGCCTGCAACAGTATTGACATCTGTCCTGATGCTGTTTATAGAAATTGAAGATAATGGCCCAAACTTAGCATTAAGATATTTTGAGAGTACTGTGAAAACATTTGCTTGAGCTGAAGGTGACGTGGCAAAACATTTAGTCATATATGATAGAAAAAAAAACATTTGGATTTGAGTCTGAGAAAATTTGAGAAAAATCCCATCTGGCTTGTAGCCACACTACTCTTTCATCTGAAGCAGAACATGGAGTATATAATCAATAGAATACATACAGGGGCCAAGGTCGCATTTCAAATCAAATCAATGTATTTATAAAGCACATTTAAAGACAACTGAGGTTGACCAAAATGCTGTAGGCTACTGTACAGTTCAATGATCACAAATTACAAACAAAGTGCTGTACAAAATAACTGGGGGCACAGCCAAAAAGACACATGGGGAGCTGACATTTTTGATGTGTGGTCATTACAGTACATTTCCATGTATCTCTATGGAAGGGTTATAAGTCTGAAGTTTGAAGCTGCATGGTCAAGTTTGCTGGAAATTAAACCTGCCTCCTGCTATTTCTGTTTAGATTTTGGAAATAAAACCCACAACCATCTTTCTGACACTTTAACCCGAAGGTAAGGGAGTTTGTGGGTCTGCTACGCAGCATTATGGGAAATGTTGGGTGCTGTTTTTTTTGGTTCCTTGACCCATCAACATCTCAAAATATTGATAAAATAAACTGGTAATATTTCAGGTAAAAATTAATCCGTTGACATTTATGCAGTTTCAATTGTAATTTTAAGTAGGCTACTCATGAATTTAAAAAGTCTGGACACGCACAGTCTTTGACGAGGTTCTGTACGTGTGTGTGACGTCACGACGCAACGCGCGTTTATTACGGATGTAAACAGTGCTCGGTTCACGTGGAGGGAAAACAAAAACTATCATGGCACCGAGGCTGGAGCGGTTTGTCAGTCCGGGAAAAGGTAATGGTCTGCGGGCCACAGTCCGGATGAGCAGAGGAGAACTGGTGTACTCGGCCGAGCCGCTGGCGAGCTGCGTGTCCAACAAACTGTCCCGACAAGTCTGCCACTGCTGCTTCACCCGGTGAGTCGGTCAACAGACCTCCGACACACAACCTCCCTGCTCCGAAGACAGCTAATATACTGGGTGCAGGCTGCTGTGAGGTTATGAAGTTTACACACACTGTGGTGAATTTGGACCTGTTTCTGCCCAGCAACCTGAATACTAGACACAAGTCACACCACACTCACGTTGTGTTCGTCTCGCTGTTTGCGTTGTCAGTTCATTGCACTAAAAGCAAAGTGTTGGTTGGGTGTAATTTGCTAACGATTTGACAGTAGTAGCCTAGATGCATCCATGTTCACCACTAGATGGCACCGTGGCTCTGTCATGGTTTCAGAGGAGGAAAGAGGATGAGTAGGGAGGAGACTGAAATTGTAGAAAATACAACAGCAGAAGTTAAATCTGGCAATAAAATCTAATAGATAAGAGTTTCACCTCACTGACCCCACTGTAGACTCTTCTGCACCTGATCTCTTTCAGTGGCAAGTGTATAAAGGATTCAAGCTCCTCATCAGGACTCAGACCAGTTGTGGAAAACATCTGTATCTGTGTAGATAACTATGTAGAGAGCTGTATGTAAGGTCAAAGCTGGCAAGTTCATCTTGTGGTTACTGGATTTGGGCACCGGGGAAAACACAATTTCAGTGGCTGAAGAGTAGTTCTGTTTTATTTCCTGATTGTGAGGTTCTGTGTGTTTTATTATTTCTGCTAATGCAACACATATTCCTATTGCGTATTTCCCCGTTTGCGATCATCTGAGAGCTGTGCAGCTAACCTGGAGCCATATAGTAATCCACCATATGCAGTGCACAGAGAAGAGGGCAAACGCACGGTTAATTGAGGGCCCAATACTTGTTGGCCTTGAGGCCCTATTAAGATAACTTTGTTGTGCCAATTTTGTCATGCCGTTTATACAATTTTGCTGCAGTATCTCAAGCTTTATTATGTTGTGGGTTTAATACAATTTTGCATGTTCAGTAACCAGAATGTCAGTGAAACAACACTGCAAAATTTGCCTCAATCTATATCTTATACGTATAATATATAACATTATTAATTCTGTATAAAATAATGAAAGTGATGTAGGATTTTATTCTTATCACCCTATTTATTCTGTTATGTGGTAGAAATTGACAATGTGATGATTTGTTCTGTTTAATGTCATCCAGCTGGGCGTTTGATGAGATTGTACTGCTTTCTTTACTGTCCCCAAACTCACTTCATCAAGCTCCGCAGATGTATGTGAAATTAATGAGACTGGTGAAAGAAACCAGCGTGCTGATTTTCTGCTGCAGGGAGTGTGAGGTGAATGAAGGGCAAATTACTATGGGCCATACACGGCATGCATATGAGCCTTGTAGCAAATGGAAGATGATTAATGAGATCAGTTGCAGAAAACCTCTGGGAGAATATAAAGATGAAGCTCATGTCCAGTTTTGATTTGCCAATGAAAGTAAATTATATTGGCGTCTGGTCAGTTGAGCAGTAGCAGCAGCAGCACAGACTCTAGGGATTGTTGGTTTACTACAGTAGTTGAGATGTTGGCAGCACAGTATCTGACGGTCTGAGGTTGGATCATGTTCTTTATTTATTCTGCATGTGCAATGTACACATTTTGTTGTGGGTTGTCTCATTTGGCTATTGCACAGCATCCAGATCTGCAAGGTCATTCAGACCTGTACTGGCCGTGTGCTGGGACAGATCCCAGCATAGCTTTTTATTACATCACTGTTGTTTCCCCCCCAATTGCTCTGGATGCTTCTGTGCTAGTTGTTGTGTGTATATCTTCATTCAGTTACTGGAATATGAGCTTAGTCATTTTATCCAAGTGGAGAACAGCCAACAAAATTCCCTGCAGGGATGTAGAGAGAGGTGCCATGGCCACTACAGGAAGTAACAGCAGAACAGAATTTCATTGTTTATTTTCTCCACTGTGAACGTGTTCCTTTTATTTACTTGGTGGTATATTACACATGCAAATAAATGCACATGATGCAAATGTATAATTCAGCAACACCATGGCTATGAATGCCAGTCCTTAAAGGGACAGTTCAACATTTCGGCAAATTGGCCCATTGCCATAATCCCTATAGTAATAGCAGTAGGTTCGTTACCTTTAGTTGTTGGTGCAAGCTATTTTTAGAATGGCGGAGCAGAGCCGTGAGCTGCTCAGAGCTACGCTACGGAGGCTCATGGGATTTCTTGGTTTCCCTCATCAAACTCATCAAATACACAATCCAACGACTCCAAAACACTACTTTATTAGCAATTTCAACAGTTTTAACAATGTGTTACCAAGCAGGTTCAGCCCTTTGTTCATGATTTTAAAGTACACATATGACACACACACACACACTCACACACAGTCTTTGAACTCCCGGCTACAAGCCTTAACATTGTAACTTGACATTTATTCAATATCTCAAAAAACATATTCACCCTCCCTCCTACATAGGAAGATGGAGATATAACAACAGAAATCAATAATAAATTAGAGACGTTGTGCCTCCACTGAATTCCATTATTTTTCAAAGAGCTCGAGGCAGATACAGTAGGTGTGTGTGTTGAAGACCAGGCCATGTTGCATGTTGTGGGGCGTAAGACCATGTTTTTAAGATATTGAATAAATGTCACAGCTACATCTGCTTGGCTTGTGGCCAGTATACCTGAGTGTCCCAAAGTGTGTTGCACATCGTTTATTGATTTGATATCAGTGAGAGGGGCTTTAGTTGTAGTGGTGCCGCAAAAACAGTTGTATGATGTATATGAATGGAGCACACACACACACACACACAGACACACAATCCAAGGCAGAGACTGGTCTCAGAGATGTGAAGTGTTCTCACTAAAACATAATTAGGCTCTCAGCATGACCGTGTTTGTGTGTGCGCTCATTTGTTTGTGCGACTGTATCTCATTGCACGAACAACAGAGAGATGTGCTTCATGTTTGAATGCACATGGGTTTGTGTGTGTGTGCTGGAAATGAGCAGGTGGGGGCATCAAAGCTGGAGTTAATTACAGGCCTTGAAGGCTGTATGGAAGTAATGAGTGATAAACACTGAGTACATAGAGACACACACACACACACGCACACACCTCAGCAGGATCCAAATTGCTGGAGGTCAACAAACCCTTGACTGCAGAGGTTCTCAGACTCACAGAGTGATCGATGATGAGAGGAGAGATAACAGGAGAAGTGAAGAAAGGAAGACAGCGGAGAATTTCTTAACATCTCAAAATGACACGCGTTCAAAGCAAATCAGCGTTTGACATGTAGCCGCAGTGTATCGCTCATTAATTAAGTGGAAAACACGGTGTCGCTATCGCTGTGTTCCAACTAATCCTGCGTCCCTGAAGTGCGTTTGAAGCTAATTGCTGGTAAATTGTTTTCATTGGATGTCTCATGTCTTAAAGCGCAGTCAGTCACATTGATATTTATTGATATACTGCTGCACCTGCCTGATGATTTTACACGTCAGCTGTGTTTTATGTTACAGTCGTAAAGTTTCCTGCGGTCGCTGAGATGTCAGCTAATGAGGGTTTCCAAGAAAATATAAGAGTGACTTCAGTGTTTGGCCAGACATGGCTTGTGTCTGATGATGGTTGAGGGAGGACTGTATTGTAGACCTCCCCCAGTTATTCTCTTAGTTCCTGCTTATTGTTGTTTGCTGTGATTGGCGAGTAGCATTACTTCAGAGCAATGAAGAAAACGGTCTGAGACACAGTTTGTTTTTGAGGAAAAGCAAAGTCCAAACATGTTTGTGAGAAACTCAGGTGATGAACTTAAAACGGATTTGTGCAGAAATTTTTGAAATTAGCAGCGTTAGAGACAGTTTGTTGACACGTTTGTCTTAAAATGGTGAGAGGAAGGAGAGGAAGTACCAGAGAAGAGATGCAGAGACGATACAGAGTCTCTGTTGGACAGATAGTACACATCAAACACACACACGCTTTGATGGGGTTTCTCTCTATTTTTGACACAGCAAAGAAGGACTTTGATGTCTCTCTCTGCTGTCAGGTCGTGTGTGTGTGTGTGCGTGTATGTGTGCGTGTGTGTTAGATGAGGGGGGTCCGTGGCAACATTTTCTGTCAGATGAAGTCTTTCTGTTTGACACCAATCTCTCACTCACTCACCGTCTCTTTGGACCACACAGAAACACACATACACGCACACGACACAAACCATAACAAAACTTTTGTCTCATTTATGATGACACACTTTTGATTGGAGGATAAATGAGTTTCCAGGGTTTTTTTTGTTTTTTTTTTTGTCATAGAATATAAACAATATTGACAGGCAGCTCAACTTTAACAAAGTAAACAAGATGACAGGAGACGAGATCACGACACTGACTTCTGAGTCACAGGGTTCCTACACAACTATGGAAAGTATGGAAAAGTATAACATTTGATTTTATACATTTCCAGGTCTGGAAAAGTATGGAAAATGGAAACTATTGTATGGGAATATGGGTTTGGTCTTACTGTATCTGAAGTTATTTGGGTTATTATTTTGTATGCGCTATTGTACCTAGAATCTCCTGGAAATTATTTGATGACATAATGCATGATTTATTTACATGATACACATCTATTTACTCAAATGACACAATTTGATTTTTTTTTTTTTACAAAGAAGTCTGGAAATTAGATTCTGGAAAAAGTAGCTAAATGTCTAATGTGTAGGAACGCTGGAGTCATAAAACCCCAAAGTGTTTGACATTATGCAGCAACAGGATGGAGATGCAGAATCAAATGCACGGACATATTCATCTTCCACACGCGCACTGTACGGATGCAGACATCCAGATCACTACTTCGCATGCAGTTTGTTGAACCTACAGAAAGAGGGGGAGGAGGAGCAGATGAGAGGAGGGAAATAGTTCAAAAGACAAGTCAGCACTCCTCCTTTCACTTGTTCCCTCCTCTGGATTTATCCTCCCATCTGCTGCGTCTGACATCTGTCTTCCTTCCACCTCCCCACCCCTCCCTCCCCCCATCTGCTTCTCTTTTCTCCCCATTCACCCCGTTTTTACCCCTCACTTCCACCGTCTCCTCATCCCTCATGTACGTTCATTCGTCCCTCCTCCCTGCTATACCTCCTCTTCATCTCTCTCTCTCTGCTTCGTTCATTTTGCTTGCATCTGCTTCTTTCTTTTCTTCCCCTCTGTTCTCCATCTCCCTCTAGTTTTCCCTGCCTCCTGCAGTTAAGACACTCAGGTGTTGGAAAACATCGGAAACACGCACACACACACGAACACGCACAGCTGTATCCTTTGCAAGCCAAGTGATGTGCAGTAAAGTGGGAACACGCCTCCCCATGTGTGTAATACTTGGTATTCATCAGGCAAAACATCTGGGTGTATCATTTTTAACCCGTCTTGTGGGGACCACGGGTCTTTACAGAAATTGTATGTTGTTTCTCAGGAGGTTTGAGCATTTAATCTTTCGAGGGTGGTTAGACATCATGCAGCAAAATTAATGAAAGTCAGTGTGTCTCTCCGTTGAGTGCAGAAATGTGTGTGCGTTTTTTCCACCAGTAGAAATTTGGTTAAAATTAAAAAGGCTCCCTGTAGATTCACATTATTCCACTGATCTTAGACTGTGCATCTGTTACTTGTGAATGCTAATGTCTCTCTCAAACCTCAAGGCAAAAGGCCAAACAAAAAAACCCCAAAGAAAACATAATTGAACTTATCTGGACAGGATTAGATTTCTGACTGATGTCTGAGATAAACCCATCCTTTCATTGTCTTATTCAGGAAAGATTTGAAGCTGTCGCCCATGACCAATGTGGATGCGATTTTATTCCTTCAGTTTCATATTGATAAGACAGAAAATTGATGCAGATCCCAAAGTTCTTTTGAAATTCACTTGGCTTCGAATTTTTTGTGGGTTCTTGTTTGCATTTCAGTCAGCACATCACAAAAGCAGCCCAGCCATGTGTCTTTTATCTCAGAAATACAGCAAAGTTCACATCCAGCCTTTCATTCGAGGACACCAAGAAAGCTATTTGTGCCATTACACAGCTCACTCAGACGATTAATTCTCTTTCTACTTGCATAGTTCAGTCAAATTTTAACTCTGGTTGAAAATTAACTTTTAACTGAGATCAAACCACATCTGCTCATATTTCTCTGGGATTATTCTCTTTTACACCAGGGCCTCATATGCTTCAGAATAGCTTCTAAAGTTCTTATGATCACTTTCATAGAAGAGCCTCAATATTACAATATAATGTTAGAATGGCTGAATATGCAAATTAGACTTTAATGACTTCCTAACCCGTTCCTCTGGTTTTGCCTTTGGTGCGCTTTGAAGATCAGATTTAGGCTTTTTTGTATCATTATGATCTTATTAGGTTATTATATGAATTTAACCTAATCTAACCTAAACCGAATCTAATTTAATCTAGTTTATATTCTAGTTTGTCCACGAATACATCTTACTTTGCAGATAATGCTTTGAAACAAATTAAATGTATTACCAAAGATACAGCCAAACCCACACTGGAGAAACTAATGTTTTCAGGAAAGGTCTTTAAACATTACAAGAAACACAGGTAGATGTTTCCTTAAGGCCAGTGTTTGTTGTGGGTTGTGTATGTGTCTTTTTGTGTGTGTGTGTGTGTGTGTGTGTGTGTGTGTGTGTGTGTGTGTGTGTGTGTGTGTGTGTGTGTGTGTGTGTGTGTGTGTGTGTGTGTGTGTGTGTGTGTGTGTGTGTGTGTGTGTGTGTGTGTGTGTGTGTGTGTGTGTGTGTGTGTGTGTGTGTGTGTGTGTGTGTGTGTGTGTGTGTGTGTGTGTGTGTGTATGCACGTATGCTCATCATCATGATAATAAAACCATGATACTCATCCCATATGAGTTCCCTCAGGTGTCAATGAATCATCCTCTAAACAACCATTAACAACTCAGCAAGGGTTCTAGGATCGCTTGAGATGCAGCACAGCTGGTTTCTTTCCCTCTCTGGCACATACACACACTAGCAGCAATGCTTAACATGCCAGTCACCGCTCACACTAAACTCGGGTGTTGATGTGTTGCTGTGCTGCAGATGCCTGCAGTGTACCGAGTGGTTCGGCGGTGTGTGCAAACTGTAGTGGCGCTGTAGCAGTAATTAAACAGTAGATGGCACTGGTGTCCCTTCAGGAAGCGCTGCACATTTTTGTTTAGTGCTTGTGCTCACATTTTCTCACATTGGCTTTGAAATACACAGCAGCCGTCCTGGTGTTGGCAAAGTTTGCTTAGCCTCGGTTGTTCTGGATTTGGCTCTGCTGCATCAGGAAAAACTAATTTGTCAAAGAAGAAGCTGTTTCATGTCGTTTCCCCGCTATCAGCAAAGGCTGCTGGAGACGGACACGAGGAGTGGCTCAAAGAAACCAGGTGCAGGTTTCTATACAGGCTGTGAAATATGAAGTGCAGTTGTATTTTTATTACCCAGATGTTGGAAAAACTCTTCAAAATCACAGACTGTGGGTGTTTTCAACCACTCTGAAGGTATCGAGGACCGTGCATTCGATTTATGTTAACACTTGTCAGTAATGTACTTTACATACACATACTCGCACACCATTACCTGTCAAGTGGGAAGCAACCATGCTGCGTTGGCCACTCAGCCTAGAAATGAGAAAATTCACTCAGGCACGACCGGGCAGCCCAGAAAAGAGGACCCCACTAATTATTAACATACACAAGCACACACACACACACACACACACAAACACAGAACTAACTCTCATGGCTACAGTGCAGCAGCCAATACTCACGGGAAATTAATTACCATGCTACACACACACATACACCAACAGAGACATGCTGAGGTAGGCCTAATTAGGTGTCTGATAGCATAGACTTCACAAAATTGACTACAGATACACACATGTGAGAGCACATATCTATGCTCTTGCATATCAATGCAGAAGACCCCGGTCTTCCAGTCACCTCTACTGAGCGACACTGTTGAGTCGTCCTTTCTCCTGTACTCAGTAACTTCCTGATGTCCTCTCTCCACTCCTTTCTGTCACGCCTGTTTCATCCTAAAGAAAGAAAGGAAAAAAAAACTGATTTTCAGGAAGTGATGGTGACTGAGTGCATTTAGATGTTTTGCATTTGACTTGAAATGAGCTAATTTGCAAGTCATAAAGAAACATACTCCTGCTGTTTCAAAGCAATATACACAATAAGTGAGTTGTTCATGTCCCCATATGAAAATGTGTAATCTGATGCTCTCAGCCTTTCACTGACCTGAGCGTCCTCCTCACCACCTGATTTGTCTTTTTTTTCCCCGTTTATTTAAATGTAGATAGTGTTTTATTTTAGCAAAAATGACCTGCAGTTACAGTAAAACAGCCAGGTTTCGTTATAATGTAATTTGATATCATGTTTGTTGCAGTTAGTGATGTTATATCTAAATCTCTTCTCCTTTCTTCTGTTTCACCCCATGCCGTGGCTGCAACCAACTGTTATTCTCATTATGAACTATTTAGATAGTTTTTGTTTTGATGTTAAAAAAAAAAACATCTCTATTTCCCCAAATCCAAGGTTTTATATGTTGGTTATTTTGTCTGAAGCAACAGCCAAGGTGAAAAAAGTAGAAAAGTAGAATGAATAACTGGATGAAAATGTAAGTGGGGAGTGAGAAAAAACATAATAATGAATAGAGAATATGATATGGAGAGGAAGGGGAGGGGGTTGCCAAGAAAGTGTCTGTTTTTTAATTCAGCCTTCTGCTTGTTTGTAATGAAACCATCTAATGTTATTCATGAGTTTTCCTACTGTGCCCGCAGAGTAGACCAAGCATGGACCTGCCATCCAGAAGACTCACTTCACACAACATCTAACGCAGGCACAGAGGGATGAGAGGGGCAGAAAGAAAAAAGACAGGGGGAAGAAAGTGGGAGCAAAGAAAGTAAAGCAGGGAGGGGAAGGAAAAGGGGGAAGGGGGGGGATCATAACAGAAAAGAACATTGCTTAAAATGAGACAGATGTGCGTCCTAGGGGAAATTATAATCCCTGTATGAAAATGGGAAAACTGTTCCGTCACACAGTAATGAGTTGAAGAGCACCAAGGACTAAGTTTATCTTTTTGCTGTCTTTTCTTGTTTGTTGTTTCTTTTCTTGCTCTGTTGTTCTTGTCCACTTATATTTGGACTGAGTTAAATCAGTGTGTGGATCATACTGTGTATACTGTATATAGGCCTGCTATGTAACAGCGTGTAATCTTGACTTCTTGTCGGTTGTTGCCTGGAGGCCAGAGCAGAGTCATCTCTCTGTGTTTGAATCATGAAATAATGTGTGTGAAATGCACAGAGAACGTGTGGGTGTTTGTTTTATCCCGAAACAAATGATCCCAGATGACAAACAGTCGGCAGACAGCTGAGAGAGCGCTTGGTTGAACTGTTGAACTACAGGATGATGCTATAAGAAGAAACGTGCTTTGTTGTAGTTGTTGATATGGAGCTATGCTTAGATGTTTCAGATACCCTCAAAATCATGTTCCCCCAATAAGCAAAATGAACGTCACATATTATCAGATGTTGAGGACGTTCCTGTCCCTCAGTTGTAAAATTGTTTGGTTCCTTGGGTCCACGAGGAAACGTACACTTTTGTTCAGCGAAGATATGACTTCTTCAGTCCTGCTGAAGTACCTGGATCACGTGACTTATATAATATACACTTCTGGTGTTCGAGTGAGTATCCTGTAAATGCTGAGAGCTTACCGGCCTGGAGGCGGTCACCATAACAACAGCCGCGCTGTGGTGCAACTGTGCATTAATGAATCCTAGTGACTGCATAACGGTATAGTATTGGACTGAATGTCTTCCTCACAACCTTCCTGTGTCGACCAGTCTCTCTCAAGTCACTCAAGTTACTCAGTATAAGTATATTTTTAGGGCTTTTGCCTTTAATTGACAGGATAGTTCAGAGAGACAGGAAATAGGGAGGCAGAGAGGGGGGAATGACATGCAGCAAAGGTACACCCGATCTGGGATTTGAGCTGTCGTCGGCTGAATCAAGGACTGTAGCATGCATACGGCCGCCCGCTCAACCCACTGAGCTACACGGCGCCCCCACATTTAATTTTTTGATCTATACTTCTTAGTAGTACTGTCAGTAATCGCCGATCATAGTAAATGTAATTCTTACATTGCATTTTTGTATCTTGATGTGAAACATTTCCTTAAAAACTCTATTAGAGTAGACTACAGTAGAAATAAGATGGCAGGTCTTTTTGGCAAAGCCAGTGAATTAGATACCAGACAAATCACTCACTTCACATCACGTCACATCAATTCAAATGTCCATGTATGTCTGAATCTGTTGGAGCGTTGGTGTTTTCAGAGATGGCTCTGAACAGATCAGCTGTTGTTTCATGTACATAGCCTATAGCTCATAGAAGTGAAACCATTTGGGTCTCATTAGTTTAGACACAGTGTTGACAATCAATCATTTTACACATCAATGACCAGTTGTAACATTTTCATTTCAAGTCAACAATATCTTTATTCCTCTCACGAGTCACGACCGACCTCTTCAGAATTAATTAATTCAATTCATTAATTCATAACTTGTTTTTTGACATTGATGATGTTGCCAACAGAAAAATAAAATGTGGATTTTTTTATTATGGAGGGAATAAATGTCATTACAAAAATCCTTCCTTAGACTGAATACTATTATGACATGGTGTTTCTAGCCCGTTTTAGTTGTTGTATTTCTTACCACCTCAGCAAGGAGCCTAAAGTAATGACCATAATAAGTCCAACTCCACTCTTGAATCTTCCAAAACACACACTATAAAACATCCAAATTCCTCCATACTGCTCGTCCGTACTGACCCAAGTGTCCTGAAGCCGCGACAGCCTTATTGTTGCAGTAGCTCCTAGTGGCTGCGCGAGATGTGCGAGATTTGCTGCGAGATGTTCTTCCGTGTTTACATCATACATCCGATGGTTTGTCAACGATGAACAAACATCTCGCAGCAAATCTCGCACATGCACATGTTGCTGATGATCGTATCTGGCCCTCTGCGTTGTGTTCTCTCACGCCCTGTCCTAGGTGGGGTTTGAAACCTGGTCTCCTGACGATGCTAACCTCTTCCCCAAGAGGTTGGCAACCACTTGGGAAGTTGGTTAGCACGTCCTTCATGGGTGGGTGAGTGCACATTCGTTACACGCACTAACATCAACAGAGCCACTGGGAGCTACTACTACAACAGAGCTAAAAACACTACTTTTTCATGTTGCGGCTTTAGGACACTTAGGTCAGTACAGACGAGCAGAATGGAGGTATTTGGATGTTTCATAGTCTGTGTTTTAGACGATCTGCTGCCATTATATGAAAATCTGTCGCCAGCCGGACCCCCCTGGAACTCCAAAAGCATTTTGATAACTTCTCTGAACCTTTCGTTGGCATGACTGTGAGCAGAAAAATGGTGAATTGTTGATTTTGGGTGAAGTATCCCTTTTTAAGTGGCAACATTTCTCACAAGATGAAGGTAGAACACATGTGGAGGTAAAAATGGCGGTCATGGGCAGCATCACCTGCCCTGTTGGGGGCCATTCATGATGGATGAACTTCCCAACAGCTGGAGCTTAAGATGTGTCTGAATGATGTTCTCAGTGGATCTGTTGAAGCTGCACAGAACCTGACTGTGTTTAGCTCTGGCCCGGCTCTATCAGTTGTTATTGCTTTGCGTCTCATACTGCAGGCATGTGTTTCTTAGACTGTGGGTGGCTTCCCTGTTTCTGGTCGGTCTCAACATGACAAGAATAGCTGTGTTTTCATGAACCACCATCCCAGAGTGAGACTATAAATTCACCACCAGGTTTCCAGGCTGGAAAGGTCATCGCAAATAAGACACAGTGGCATAACAGGAGGGGGGGAGGTGGGGAAAGGGAGGACGAGACGAGACCGAGGAAGAAGGAAGCTGTAAATTAAGAATCCAAAAGGGTGAAGATGAGAGTACAGAAAAGAGGAGTGTGTTTTGGAAACTTGTCCCAGCCGCCCATAGAGGCCCTGAGCCAAAAACAACAGACCAGTCTGGTCACTGATAGATGATCAAGAGGAAACACTCTCAACTTCTGTCGCTAATGTTGACAGGCAGCAGCCCTCTGTTGGACCACAGTGTGTATATTCATATTATACATCTGCCTTTGCCTTCCAGGTTCTCATAACATCATCTACAGATTACATGAGTCAGACCGATCCAATCAAATGTCCCATATGCAGTACGATAACCCTCGGGCTAATGTATTTACATCTATCACAACATTTGCTCCATTACCTCATTTTCTGTGTGTGAGCTCTTAATACCATCGATTGTCACATTTAATCAGCGATACTTTGTCATTTCCTCTCCATCACTTGATGAACCAAGTGACTTCTTACTATATGAACTCATACCTAACCAGCCTCAGGCTCCTCCGCCCACCATGACGTCCCCATGTTTCCTGTGTGCTCTAGCGTTGGAGTGTGTCGCTCATACTGCAGAGAAATCCTGTACGCACACTCTGGTTCAATACAAGTCACTGAGCATTCTGGCTTGTCAGCTGTTGTTAGCGCTCACTTGTGCATTGACAGTGAAATCAGATAGTATTCAGTCAGTCAGACTTCACTTTCCTTTTCAGTAAATTTGCAAAGATGTCTACAAGTCTGCACAGCTGCTTTTTATGGAAGTAGGCTATTGAGGCCACCCAAAAAAAATGAGAGCAGGATTTTTTTTTTCGATATGAACTTCGAGAATAAAGTCGAAATGTTGACAAAAAAGTAGTAAAGAATAAAGTCGAAATGTTGTACTTGTTACCACAAACACTTGATGATTTGAAAGCACATAGATATCAATTAATGCAGTTGCAAAACCTCAGAAACCTCCTCTTACTGTTACACTCCCAGGATGCGAGCAACCGTCAGTCACGTTCCACTCGTAATTTGATGAATCAGAGAGAAAATTTTGCCTTGACACTCTTGATACTGTATCTTTAGACTTGATTCTTGACATTTTGACTTCCGACGAAAAAAAAAAAATGATGTGGCCTTAACACTTTAAAAAAATGCACTTTATGCAGAAACTTTCAACATGACTGTTTCTGACAAGATGAAATCAAAGTTGTGAGACTGAGCACTGATATCTGGCAGAAGTGTCTCACTGAAGCCACAGAAATACTGCATAAAATGAGATTATAAAGCTTTACAGACACAGACATGGTCCGTCACTGTATTGTGAAAAGAGGTGTGAGATTCAAGGTTATATTAAAAATATAAGAAAAAAAGAAACTGCTGTATGTGGAGCATCCTTGTCACTCTGGGGTCCAAAGTGCAGAGCCTGGTTTGATTTTGGCTGGGGGTCTTTTCATGTGTCATGTCTGTCCTGTTGTGAGTGACACATATTAAAGGGAGGGAAGGGATTATATTAAATTAATGTCTATATTTTTAACTACTAATAAGATTAAGCTTGATTGCTCAGAATGAATCCTTGTGCTTTTGCAAAAAAAAAAGGTTTGTAGATGTTTCCTCAGCAGTTTTCACTCGAAGCAAGTTGACAATAATGGTTTCATTTCTCTCATGTGCACATCTTTATTTAAACTTTAAAACTCAAATACATTTGATTCATGGAAACCACTGCTGTACTAGTATTATATATTGTGCAAGCACATTACCAATGTACATAATGTAAATTGTACGAACCTCAGCCCAGACGCGCACACACAAACTCTGGCCGAGTTGCTGTGACTCAGACTTGTGTCTTGTGTGTTTGTATGTGTGTTTTAGCGATGCACTCTCCACTGGCTGTAATTGGCTGTGTAGCAGACAGACACCGCTGCGCTCTGGCTTGTCATCAGACTGACAGGCGAACTGGAAAGGACAGCGGTGTCACTCTGAGAGACACATCAGACCTTGGAGGCAGGAAACGTCCATGTGCACACAAAAAACACACACATTTAACACCACAAGCAGACTCACACAAACAGATGCTCAGTCGGACACCTGCGAGTGCTGAGAGTGTGGCCGATGTACTGCTCTTAGATGACAATCTAAAGGACGATGAGTAGATAGATGAAGCCAGGTAATGGACGCGCACACTCGGCTTAATATAGCAGACAGAAAATGATAAGACAAGGCTGTTGATGGAAAAAGGTCAGGACAATGACGGGAGCATAATAGATGGTTGAGTGGACATGTGGGTGTGTTGGTTGGTTATGTAGAGGCTTAGCCATGACCGACAGTTTTGTATGCAGCTGAGCAGTTTCTATTCAAACACTCACATGTTGCAAGAGTAATGAAAGTCTGACATCTGTGATTTTTTTTTAGAAATCCCAAGTTGTGGCTCTGTTCCTGCTCACTGAGTCATTCACTTTGTCTAGAAAGCTTAAATATTTTTCTACCTCTGGCGTTGAGAGCTTCTTGATAACAGTGAATCAGCCTTTGAATGATTTTGTTTTCTTTAACGCCGGCGTACTGGATTTGTTGAAGTTCAGCTGACAGTCTGTGCAGAATGATAAATCTCTCTCTTTCTCCCTCTCGTCCCTCTCTCTTTTTCTTTTGTCTAGACATGAGACCCTGTTGAGGTGTTCCCAGTGCAAGACGGCTCGCTACTGCAATGCCACTTGCCAGGTATTGTGTGTGTGTGTCCGTGTGTGTGTATGTTTACATGTTACAGTTTGTTAAAATGCCCCCTCTCTTGCAGAAACAAGCCTGGTCCAGCCATAAGAGAGAGTGTAAATGTCTGCAGAGCCTCCTACCCAGAGTTCCCACTGATTCGGTCCGTCTGGCTGCGAGACTCATCTTTGCCTCGGTTTGTTTCTCTGGACTTTCTCACAGTTCAACACATTGCTACTGTTATTTATTTGGCGGGTGGGTTTGGGGGGGGGAGGTTATTGTGTTGTTATGAAACCCTCTTGAAAGGTGATTTCCTGAGGGCCCGACGAGTTCATTCCACTTCATCAAACAGCTGCAGTCTGCCTCGAGGAGCGAAACACATGATGTGTAACAAGCAGAAACATTATTCTACGGTATTAAACTATGATAACAAGTTAATGCCCCCCCCTTCTCTTTATCTCCCCTCTAGTTAAGTCCATCTAAGGGCAGGAGTGAAGAACTATACACTCTGGGGGAGCATGAATCACGTAAGTCATGTGTATGTGTCTGTGCCCAAAGGTTGTGTATGAATCTAATGCCAGTGCAATATAAAACGTGGCCGTCATATTGCTGCTGTCAGACTTCAGAGTATTTCTGTGTCTGTCAGTGTCAAAGCAGAAGATAAAGTTTGTTTGTTCTGAATCTCTCTCTACACATTTCCTGAAGCTCACAGAGAAAACACAGCCTTTTTTTTTCTTATTTTAAATTCATGTCTTTCATTTCTTTCCTTTTTTCCCCCCACACAGACTTGAATTCGATGTCTGAGCAGAAGAAACAAGGTCTGTCTCAGCTGGCTTCCATGTTAGAGCTCTACTTAGATCCAGAAATACCTGAACTGACACAGGAAATGTCATCGGCACTGCCACCCTCCTGCCAAGACCCTCTCAGCCTTATTGCAAAGGTGAGTAAATGCGTGGACAGACACGCAATACAAATTGACACATAACCACCGTGGCACACTCATGCACACACACACATGCACAAGGAGCCACTGCACTGCACTCGTGCACGGAAAAAAAAAAATCAGACAGCTTCCCCCGGGTGTGTTTGGATGGACCCCAGCATGTATGTATAAGATTTTGTGAACATCTGTGATTAGATCCCTGTGTGTGCTGTTTGTGTGTGTGTGCGTATTCCCAGAACAACCTCGGGTCTTACTCTTAAAACACACCAGATGCCTTCACTAGAATACAAACCACAAATTGTTATGTGCAAGGACGTGTTTGGATTCCACTCTGTGATCTGATGCCTGACTCCTCTTTGAGACTTCGTGGCTCCAAGGTGTTTAAATTTCAACAAGTGTGTGTGTGTGTGTGTTTATGTGTTGTGTTTGTCCCATCACAATGATTGTGAACATTAACTGAGTGCTTGTGTTAAAACAAAGGTGAACGTTGTAAATGAGAAGTAATCACCCATAAGCTCCATGATGGGACTGAGCTGTACTCAGATCAATAAACCATCGACTTATTGCATCTATTTTTCAATATCCAAAACGTTATGATGTGTTTTCACTCTCTAATGATGACTATCAGCTGGTCAGTCCAGGCTAAGATATCTCAACTACTCTTTGAACTGCCATTCATGCCTTTTTACTACACTTTGATTAATGATCAGACATCTGCAAAAACAGTGGTATATTAATGAATCCACTAGGGATGCACGATATATCGGCATTAATATCGGTATCGGCCGATATTCGTCATTTTTTAACATATCGGTATAGGTCCAATGTTTAAAAATGGGCCGATATGCACAACCGATGTATATCCGTCTAGTTGCTGTTTCGGAAGAAGGAGGGGGAGGGAGAGGGGGATTTGGCCATGTGTAACCTGTAACCTTGTTATTTGAAAGTAAAATACATTCTGAAAATAAAGGAAGACATTCAAAAATTCAGTTTATTTATCATCTCAGAAACTTAAAAAAAACAACAACACATATCGATATCGGTAAATATCAATTATCGGCCATAACAGAAAAATTCATATCAGTATCAGCCAAAATTTTGGTGCATCCCTAGAATCCACCATCATTTTCATTAACTTCACTGTAATGATTACAGATAACACAAACCTGCGTCACATGATCCGGTTTACAATGAGCACTGCAGCCTCACAGAGCTGTTGTCATGGCTGCTGAGTCAGCATTGTTGTTTCAAACTAAGACACATGTTACTGTGTGTGAATTTGTTTTTTGCATGTTTTTACATGGTAAGAATTGTGTTGGTTGAGTGGAGCAGTAAGAGAGACACAATGTTTAATGTTAGATGAGATATGGGTGTGTTTGTGTGTGTGTATGTGTGTACATGTGAATTCATGGGACTGGATTTGAAGCTGGGAAAACTGGAAAACTGCTGATTAAATGCGGTTCAAGATCCCGTTGGGAATTTCGCTCCAGTTCGAGAGAGATGAAGAGCCAACAACATTGAGTGGATTAAAGAGAAGAAGAAAGGGACGGAGATTGTGTGAAACAAAACGAGAGGGGAACGGAGGGAGGAGGCAGGGAGAGGAGCACAGGAAGTCACACAGGGAGGGAGAGATTAAAGGAGAGCAGGAAATGTACTGTGTATCACAGTTACTTTGTCAGTTAACATAAATTGTCACAGGGTGATATGTTTAAAAAAAAAAAAGAGCCAAGGGCATGAGATTCGAATCACGTAGATAGTTTAACAGACTCTCTGCCGTTTTGCCTGGTTCTCAGCTTTTCAGCCTCTTTCAGGGACACACGGATTAACATGGACACCTCCGAGCCTCGTGATACATTACTTGAAATTAGCAGGCCCTTGTGTACTTGCAGATGTGCAAAGTGTAACATCAGACTTGGCCTCTTATATGACCTCATAATGATGTTGTTAGTTCACATAAACTGACCTCCCATGTGGCAGAAAAAGAGGAGGCTTTGGGATTCTACTGCATGTTCACATTTTCTGTATTTAATGTATACAGACAGCATGTTATGCCATTCGAAACATGTTTGTTTTTCAACCAAGATAACAAAAAAACAATTGCTCTGGTACAAGAACAAGTATTTCCCCCACAATCATGCTTCACCCAACCAGCCCAACCTTCAATCTCACCACCCTCACACAGCCAGGGCAGAGATAGACACAGACAAAACCCAGAATTAAGCACAACAATAACAAAAACACAGGGACCTCCAACGTGCGTGTTGTGAAGATTTGCCCACATCCGAGATATTCTGTTGATTGCCAATAGGGGGCACTGTTATTGCATGAACAGCATGTTGCACTGGTCAAGTGAAGAAGTGAAGTCCTTCATTTCACTTTCTTTCTGTCTTCATCCTCTCGGCTGTCTTCTATCAGTTTCCCTTATTGTTATCATTGTTTCTCTCATCTTCTTTAAGTATCATGATGACTCTTCTGATTTTTGTTCTCCACACATGCTGCCCCCCCCCCCCCCCCCTCTCATTCTCCTCCTCCTTCCCCTTGTGCTCTCTCTCTCTCCTTAATGGCTTAAGTACACAACAAATGAGGAGTTTATTATTGTGTACTGGGAATGTTCACTGTGCTTTACAAAATGGGTCATTAGTGTGTGTATGTTTGTGTCCGTGTGTGTGTGTGTGTTTTGAGGCTCTAGTCTTTTTTTTTTTTTTTTACAGTGGGGGAGTGTTGTGTGCTATAAAACCATTCTTTATGTTAATAGCTACTCTGTCCACAACACTAGCACTGTTAAACAAACACATGCATGCACACTGGCACACACTATCAAGTAATGCCACAGCATCGTTACTGCTCTTAATAGAACAAGGGAAGCAACGAGGGAGGGAATTTATATGTTTGTGTGAATTTCACTGTGTTTGTCTGTGTGTGTTTGTGTGTGTGTCTGCAGCACTGTGCAGTGATGCAGATAGACTGCCGTGGGATGTGTGTGTGTGTGTGTGTTTGGACCAGGTTCTGCACTGTTGCGTGTTGCTCCGGTCTACAGTAGGGTATAGTTTGTGTGTGTGCGTGTGTGTGTTTTGGTCAGACTGCAGTGCTGCAATAAGCAGTGACAGATGAGATCTGGCCGCAACACATTTTATTGCTTCCCTCAAGCAACTTCCACTCTCTGGAGTAAGCCTGTGTGTGTGTGTGTGTTTAAGCTAACATTCACATACAATTACGTATTTGTACATTTTTGTGCACAAACAATATGTGTATTCCTGTACCATGTGCAGTTTTTCTATGGATCCTTCCCAACACTGTGTGTTTATATTAGTCTGGGTGAGTCTACTATACGTACGCCTGAGGGCCAAAAACCTGGGTGGAGGTCCCCATGAATGTAGGAAGACAAGGGTGTGTGCTTCACATTGTGTCTTGCATGTTCATGTGTGCACTCTCTGTTATGCTGCATCAGCCCTTGCTGGCTTGAAACCCATTTTTCAGACACACACACACACCCCTCACATGGCCAACATGCTGCTGCCCCATAAAACACACACACACATACTGTCTGCTCTAAACCTGCTCCCGTGCTTCAGCCTCATTCATTTTCTCTCTGCTGCCTGACTGTCATTTTTCTACTTGACTGACTTGTTCCTCTTCTCAGTGGATCTCAGATCAACTCTCTTTAACTGCATCTTTTGATATGTGCGAGTTGTAGGACTAATAGGAGCTACAGGACTAACACCACTGCTGCTGTACTTGAGAACAATCAAAGGGAAGTCCAGTCGCCTCCGCTTCAACACTTAGAGATAATCTTGAGGTTTTTCCATTTGATGGTACTTCATTCCACTCTCTTACATTTAAGAGGAAAATACTTCATTCACCTTCATTACCTTTATGTGACAGCTCCTCCTCCACCTCCAGGAGCTACAACCTTAAATGGAGCGCATTTATATGACCTCGCAAAGCACCTTACACTCATTCACAACCATTTAAACAACGCTTTATCCTGCCATTCACATACATTCACACACTACTAATACATGAGTGGAGGGGAAATTTGAGTGAAGTGTGTTGCCAAGGACATTTCCACATGTGGAGTGGAGGAGCCAGGGATCGAACCGCTGATCACTGTGGACAACCCACACTACCTCATGAGCCACAACCTTAAAGGGATAGTTCACCAAAATTCAAATTTCACTCATCATCTACCCACCCTCATGTCGACAATGTCCCTCTTGTATTGAAGCCCCGACATGAGAAATAGTTTGAAACAAACTTAAACAAGTCTATATTTTAAGCTTGTTTGTAGCGGAAGCTCCCAGTGTCTTGGTTCACTGCTCTTGCTGTGTCAGTGCAAATCTCACGTGATTTGCACTGATCGGCGGAACAGTTTCTCATGTCTGGGCTTCAATACAAGAGGGACATACAGACGAGCAGTATGGAGGTATCTGGATGTCTTTTCGTGTGTCTTTTTGGACAAAGAAACCTGGTGTCCATTGACAACCATTATATGGACAAATACTGCTGCGTGGACCCCCCTGTAACTCAGAGAAGGAACAGAGGACTCTGAAAATTCTCACAGCTCTTAGTCGACATGAGGGTGAGGAGATGAGTGAAATTTGAATTTTGGGTGAACTATCCCTTTAACATCAAGAGATGAAGAAGTAAAGACCAGTAGCTGTATTTTAGTACTTACTCCTTGATTTTTTATTTTCCAATTACATATGTACCTACAGTACTGTACTTTTTTCATGCAGGACTCTTACTCAATTTATCATTCATTATCATATTGATATGTTTACATTTCCTTACTGTGTTTAAAGAGGATCCAAATGTTTCCTCCACCACGAGAATCAAGATGCTGAAAAGCTCAGCAGCACGCCTCATCTGCTACAAGATGTTCACTGTGAGTTTCCAGTCTGTTCACTGAGACTTGTGTGCAATGCTTTCAGATACAGTCTGTGATAAATACTTCATTCAGTGCAGGAGAACAAATACAATCTATGACTTAACATTAGACAAGATGGTTATTGCGTTATCTCAAGAGGACGTGTAGTGTTTCTCCAAAGTTGTCCTGTGTGAAAGTTTATTAGTGGAAGCTTTTGGAAACTAAGTAAGTACTGTGAATTATTGAAGCCCTCTGATGTGATTGATGTGACAGATTGAATGGAAAGTGTTTGTTCCTCATTTGTAGTTGTGAGGCTTTTCTGTTGGAAAAGCAGAAGGCAGCGGGGAAGAGGAGGGTGAAGAAAAGAGGAGAAATACAGTAGATGATGGACTGCAGAGGGAGGGAGTCTTGAGCAGGATGCAATACGGTAAAATCACAGAGGCAGTGAGGACAAGGACAAGAATGAAAGCACTCGTTGGGGAATTGACAAAAGCAAAAAAATTGGGTATACAATAAAAAGAGTGAAAGAAGAAGAATGAGGGAAGTGAAAGGGAGGAGAAGGATGGGAAGATGGAGGACGTAGTCTGCTCAATGAAAGGTTTGAAGTTGCTGTATTTATGTATCTGTGTGTATGAGGCTGTAACTGGGCCTCTTGGGAAACACACTCTCTCTCCCTCTTATATACACACGCACATGCACACGCACACACACACACCTCATTTGACCGTACTGGAAGCGCAAGGCATCTCCCCATTGAACAGTACGCTGTATTGTTTATTACCTTTGTAGAGACACGGTGAGACGATTCATCACAGATCGGCTGCACAACACACACACACGCACAACTACCTGATGTCATGTGTGTCTGTGGAACCAATAAATTTACACCCCTGCTGAAAACTGTTTTGGCTTCAATTACACGAGCAGAAATGAGTCTGTGTGTTTGTGTGAGGAGGAGTGTTCACAAAAACGTAACTTTCTATTTGTGTGTGTTGCCTCTCATTTTCGGGGTTCTTATAATTTTCCACGTCGGGTTTGTCGTGATATAACTTGCGCGTATCTGTGTAGGTGTAATTTTCTGTGTGGACAGATGTGCGCTGTAGATGTGTGAATGTAACTTTCTTGTTTGTGCGTAAGAGTAATTTATTCTCATGGCTTTCCTTTTATATTTATCGACCATCTGTTGAGCAACTAAATGAGATGCAGACGCTGTCAAACTAGCGTACTTTAAAGGTCCCATATTATGAAAAACAGGTTTTTTCTGGTCTCTACATACATAAACTGATCCTCCCTGAGCCTACCTACCTCTAGAATGAGGAAAGCAAACGAGTCCTGCATCGACTCTGCAGCCCAGCGACTGGTAAAACGCTGCTCGTACAGGCTGTTCAGACTCAGCTCCTGTTGTGATGTCACGATGGGAGTGAGGCCCCTCAGCGCCATAAAACGCCTACCACGTCTATTTCTATGGCTGCAGTGCACAGCAGGAAACCCCTGAGCTAAATTGATGAAATACAGACCAATTTTAAGTCATAAAGTGTTAATAATCTTTGCCGTGTACAGTTACTTAAAGGTGCATTGCACAGAAACAGCTCGTTCTCAGTAGAGCTCATTTGAGCAACGTTTAGACAGCCCACATTCAGGACCACGGATCAGTTTGGGGCAATACATTTTGAATACAGTTTAGTTGGACGTCTGACAGCTTAGTGAAACTGAGTAAAAAGAGTATAATGTGTAATCTTTAACAAATGCAAAAGTTTTCACTCACCCAAATGTTTTGCTTGGGAGAAAGAATATCTTGGACAGAAATACAACAAAGTTTTAAATGACCTGAGGAAGGCAGAGGTCAAGGAAATGGGGGGAGGAGGATTACTGAATTAATTAAAAAATATCAGTGTGAAAGAAGGTGCAAAAAATGCCATGATTTGACCCCCACATTAGAATATCACTGAGCCTTTGCACATGTGTGTTTGCCTGAAGTCATTACAATAATCCCTGTCTCTACGTGTTAGTATGTTCAGCCTTATCTCACTAACATTTCCCCGGTCTGCCATTGTAGCTGGCAGTGCCATGGGTGCTACCTAATTAGCTTAGGCTTTGCAGAATCACACACAGACACACACACGCACACTCGCGCACACGCTTACAGCTTAGTGTAATGACTTTAACTCCATCATGAATGCAGCGACAGACAGTATAATAGGAAGAGAGAATAAAAACCATTTCTTTAATTGACTTAGATTGGCTGCACGTTGCGTGGGCTCATGGGGAGAGGTGAGGAGAGAAAAAGGTGAAGAATGGAGGAGGCAACAAGCAAACTGGGTGATAAAAAGGGGGGGGAAAGGATGGAGAAATGGAAAGAGGGAACTGAGAGAGATGGATATAATCAAGGGCATACAAAGTGGTGTTACAGAAGGCAAGGAGATGGTGGAGAGAGGCAAGAAGAAGAAGAAAATGGAGTGATGGCAAGAAAATAAAGGGAAAATAAAGAAAATACTCAAGGAGAAACTGGAAATTTTAATCACTGAATGCAAATGTGAATGTTGCCTAATTCTGCAAAGTGGTTTGAACACACCAATATGTTGCAGGACATAGGCACGTACATGTAGATGTGTGTGTTGCATCCATGTGCTAATGTGCATTGCAGTGCCATGTGTGAGTGTGAGTGTGAGTTGGGGGTGGGGTTGGCTTAATGAACAGCTTTTGGCTCCAGCTGCGACAGCCACTATCTCTCTCGTCTCCTTTATCCTCCCTCACGCTTTCTCTGCTCTCGCCTCTGTTGCACCGACGTTTACAGTAATTACTGTTCTTTGGTGGTTCAGAGGGATGGAAACAAGGATAGAGGCTGATAACATACCAACGCCCGAGTATGGATTTTGTCTAATTTCCTGAATATCTTCCAGTGGGATGTGCCAGTGAGTGTGGTTTCTCATGACAGGTTAATCTCACTGTGACCTGGGAAGGACCTTCACCTGCTGTTGGGGTGAAACGGTCTGAACAGGTTCAGTTTTCCAGCCTGGGATCATGATCCTTTTGCTGTTTTCTGACCCTTAACAAGGATCTGAAACTGCTCATCTTTGGGATACAAGGTTAAAGACAGCTCGTGTAGCAACAGTAGGATCGTGATAGATTTATTGTGACCATGTAGGCTAGTGGTCAGTGACTAACTTCTAGGGCTGTTTTAACATAACGATGACGTGTACAGTAAATGGGCCCATGCAGCGATAACAAGGTGCCCAAATAAAGAATACAGACGAAGAAGTCATATCAACCAGACTTCTACAGTGAGGACACGATAATCATACACATTGTTTGCTGGTGCATAGTGCACTGGTTGGTCACCCCCCCCTCCTGCCCAATCCTCCAACACCTCCAACTCTGCTTTTTAATTTATCATCAGCCTTTAAATTCATCATTACTCAGCGCTGTGGATTATCAGCTCTTGTCCTCATCATCCATTTATCAGTCCTCTCACACAAAGGCTGGGTGTTTAAGAAGGGCTCAGGCGTTCACTGAATGAACTGCGTACCTGTTCCACTGCAAATACTGTGTGTCCCACATCATCTGCTTATGGTGCTTAATGTGCTAAATTGACATATTTGACACTTGTTAATAAGGTCAAACTCCATAAGATTTGTTTATCCATCTGACATGCAGCACATTCAGCCTGCTGCTCAATACCAAAAAACAAAAATTACAATACTAAAATACAAGAAGTGACATGAGAGCAACAACTTAATTAAACAGCACAGTTACAGATCTTATCTTTGGGACCTATATTATACCCAGGCAGCCCCTGTAGCAAGAGTAAATTATTAGCAATCTAATATTTCTTAAAATATTTAAAATCCTTCTGTTTCTTAATTTATCACATTTTCTATATTGCACGCTTTGGACTGAATCTCTAATATCAGGGACGAGAGATGAACTCATGAGATTTAATGAATTTGTATCCCTGCTGTAGGGGCACACACACACACACACACACACACCTGTCTAGAGCTGGCTGGCCGGCCAAACTAATGCAAGCACACAGCATGAGACATTTTTTAATCTTTTCATAACAGTTTGAGTGGCCCATCAGGAAATGTGCAGGTACTCCAGATGGCCGGTCTGCCACTGATAGCAGCATTCATTTGTTATATTTTTCACAGTTTATGTTTTGGTGTTTTCACTAAATTATTGTTTCCCAGCTGATGTGGCATTAATTACACAATAATAATAACAATCAAGATAAAAATAAATGACTGCCTCAATCCTGAATATGTCTTTGCTGCCAGACATCCATTATCTTTTTTTGGAATGGATAACATGGATGCTGGTGCTCTGGTTTTTATTCTTATACAGTTTAATATGTGAATGATAACCAACATATTTCAGTCCAGACAAGAGCCAAACAAACATAGTGTACAGTGTTTCCTGCAGGATCCCCCATCCTAATGAACAAAACACATTATGGTGCATTCAGGGGAAAGAATTTGACACTTATTTCAGCCTTAAAAGGAAGTTAGTTTGAGTAGCTTCAGTAATTCTTTAGTACAATAAAAACTCAAAAACTCTCATGGGATGCTCTTTAAGTAAAAGAGACAGACGTTGTGCTGGTTCCTCCTCGCCACAAAGCAGAAAATTTCACATTTTTCTCCTTCAGTGTCTGGTAAAAGCGTCTTTTTCCAGCTTTTTGAGAAAACATATTTCGGGGAATACTTACCCATATCCTATAAATCGGAGGTGACACTTTTGTTTAGTGATGCTGTGGGCTGCTCTCTTCAAAGTGTTGTGATGTCTCTGCTGTTTAAAGTTGCTGGAGATCATTTTCAGGAACAACACAAAGTGTTGAAGCAAGGTGTCCCACATAATCTTGTCTTCATGACAGAAAATAGAAGCACCCTGGGAAATAGCTGGAAGAAATGTTTACCACTGATTTTAATTTCATTTGTTTAGTTGATGATGCATTCCCAAGATTAATGTGTTTGTACTGTAATGCTGAAATGCTGCATGTAGGAGAAACAAAGTCATAGCCAGCCATACACATTGTAGCTTGTTCTGCTCTGCTCAGATTGGCTAAATATCCTGCATTTAGTCTCAGTTTTTTCTGCAATGTCGAATTGAATTTTATCGTATTTCTTTGACATATGCAGAGAGTAATGTGATACTTTGTTAAGCAAATTTAGTTTTCTGCCGCTCCAGCGCCATGAGGTCAGAACAGAGGGTCGTCCTCAGAACGGCTGAACAGAGGAGTATAAACTGGCTGGAGATCAGTGTTTTGGTTCATGAAACGGGTTGGGAATGTTTTCAGTGTTTCCTTGGCTGTCGGTGTGTCTGTGCCTTCAGGGCCCATCACAGGTTAGAGTAAGCACTCACCCACCCACTCACCCATCCTCTCTCTGTCCGCCTGCCTTTCTCTGCGGGTCATTAATGAGTTACGTAAAGCTTCCATGAATGATGTCTTGTGAAACAGAGACACAGAAGCCTGTAAAGTATCCCGCTGAAGAATGCTTAACCATCAATCCTTTTATTTCCATCCTGAATATAAATTAGTTTCCTCAGGGTTCATTCCCTCGTCCCGCCTCTCATCTGTCTCTCATCTCCCACTCTCTGTCTCCTCTTCTTAAACCACAGCCAAGCACGAAACCCTTAGTTCTGTTCAGGGACAGTGAGACGCACCTCGCTTTCCACTTTCAAGTTGTCACTGTGAGTTTGTGACATTTGTGTTTTCGCCGTCCTTTAAAGTGCAAATGTGCACGCAAAACTTGGAAACCCAAAATGCCTGTTCGCTGCAGCTCATTAAGAGGAGGATTATTTTTAGGGTCAGGGACCAGAAAATAAATGTGTGCCTGCTTTAGTTTTAAGTAGGTTGAATTGTTGTCCCGCAGTGGCTGCAGAGATGAGCGCTCAGTTGCATTTTGTAGTTGTGGTTTCTGCTCTCTGCTTTTTAATGGGCATTCATGCTGTGCTTCCTCTTGTTAAACATCAGCAGCTCATTAGGAACACAAATAAGACTGTGTGAGTGTGGATACAGAAACATATGCACGGGCCTCAACAAAAAGACGTGTTAATAACTGTTAGCCTACAGGAAACTATAGGCTGTTTCTGAGTCGCTGCAAAATGACAGTTGTTAATTAAAGATAAAATCACAAGTTTATATTTACACTTTGTTTAAAGAATATAGCTACTTTTTTGCTCGTCCACTTCTGCGCTGATGAGATTTATGAGGAGACAAATACGACTCTCGTGTCTGTTTGCTGTTTGTAAAGCTCCGGCAGTTTAGCTCAGCATATAGAAGACTAGAAACCGGGGGACACAGTCGAAAGGTCACAAAATACCTCTAAAGTTCACTCATTTCATTTCTTTTTAGATGCATGGCTCTGGATGAAATGAGAGGAGATCCCTAGACCACTCGGTTGCCAGGGCAACGGCGTCTGAGTGGTAGTCATGGGTGCTGTAGTTGCTAAATATAATCAGGTTACTGGTGAGACAATAATGCACAGCCAGGTCAACATCCTATTTACATTATTTATTTTACTTTTGTTTTATTTTTTGCACTGACAGGAAAACAATCATTAAAAAAAGAGATCAGCAAGAAAAAAACTGTTAAAAACTGTGCAGGAAAGACCATAAAGCCTGACGGCCGTAAAGCTGTGGATAACTTTTCTTAAGACTTTACTCCCCCCTCCCCGCAATCACACATGCACAAGCATACAAGTGCATATCTTCATCTCATACACAGATATACTGTATATAATACAACATTTAACAATAGTATATAGCGAAATGAAGATAAAATACATACATACAAAACCCAATGACCCCACCGCACCTTGATAGACAAATGAGAATTTAGCAACAGAGGTCCTACAGAAAGGAATGTGTAAATCGGTCTTTCTTCTTGTAAGATGTGCACGATAACGAGAGTTCAACTCGAAGTAACTTTGAAAAAAAATGGGTAGAGATGCAGGAAGGCAAATTACTTTATACATAAGAGTGTGAACACAACACTCTTATGTCAAGCTTTTATCAACTTTTATGAAAAAGTAATGAGAAAAAAAAACTCAGCAACAAAAGAAGATTTGAGTAAGTTTGCAGAAAAAAGGTTTATTATGTGCATCTATATATGTTTATGTTTGCAGTTTTGTATCTTTTAGGAACAATAGTCTCTCTGTGACTGTGCTTCTTTGTAGTTTTGACAATACAGAATTGTATGTGTGTGTGTGAAGGTCAACAACACAGTGTTTCTCTCTCTTACACACAATAGTCATTTATTACACCCACTCGCTGTACACCTCTGTGCTTGGCTCATCTCCCATTGGCCAGTAGCTAGTGTTTCCATGGAGATAAAGAAAGGCTGTTCGTAAACTGTTCTCTTGAATTAATGTTAACAGTTTACTCCTCCGTGAGACATTACTACTACACGGTAAAGAGCATCAATGGAAGCAACGACGGGCTGAACCTCCTGTGTATCCATGTAGCTACCTCGGCTCAAATTTAAATCAGGGCCGCCAATTAAGACTCACCATTATCAGGCAAACGTCGCTTTTGGTTTTTGTGCATTTAATGAATGTGACCACATTTACATTTGGTAAAAGTAATGCTACAAATTTTAGAGATGAATAATGGCTCCATAGAGAAACATCACTGTTATGAAGCTTGTATTGACACTGGGGGTTTCTCCATAACCGACTATGCAAAATGAAATTGCTATTTGGGTAAAAAAAAAAAAAGCTTTCATGCGAAAAAACATGGATGTCAGTCAGCGCTCCGTTTCCAAAGTGTCTGTCTGTGCACCTGTGTGTGTGTGTGTGTGTGTTGGTGTAAGATAGTGCTTTTGTATTGATTGAATGTGGCAGAGCAGGTTTAGACACGTCAGCGTTTTTTCTGACCCAAAGTGAACAGGATGAGAAAGAGGAAGAGACAGAGGATGAGACAGATAAGGACGGAGGGAGGGAGGGAGAGGCAGGGTATTACATTTTTATGTCTTCAGTGTGTTGGTGCAAAAATGACTTGAACAATAATTGGTAAATAAATTAATTACTAAAATGAAGCAGTCCTTGTTTGTTTGGCTTGTCCTCCAATTCACTGCTGCTGTTTATTTTCCGTCTGTTCTGTATTCATTAAATTTACGTTCCTCTTGACTTCAAGGGATCATAACAATCAAACAATCACTGTATTTGACCTCTTATTTAGAGAGATCAAAGGGGAATTTAGAGTTTAATGAGCCCCTCCCTCACAACACCCCCAGGTGTAGATGAAGAGAGAGCAAAAGAGTGGGAGTGGAAGATGACAGCAGGAGGAAGGACAAACAAACACACACTCGCGTCCCAGTGGACCAGTATATCTAACACAGTGTAATTACAATGGGGAGCTCCTTTAATTGACTCCTACTGCAAACCCCCTGAGTCTGGTGTGTGTGTGTGTGTGTGTGTGTGTGTGTGTGTGTGTGTGTGTGTGTCCCTCATGAAATGCTTTAATAAACAACTTCAGGTTAAGCAGTATGAAAATGTATTTTGTGTAATAATTTTAGTACAGCAGTGCTCTCCTCAGAGGATCTTCATTTCTGGCTCTATATTTAGACTGTGTTATATCTGAATACAAGGTTGTGCAGCATGTAGGTGTGTACACGCTACATCAGCTGTAATTAGTGCAGCCTGTTTCAATATTTTGTCTCCAGCCGGTCACACTTGGTGTGTTGAATCCGTCCTACCTGACTTCGATTGTCTCCTGTGACCTAAAAGCCACTTTGGACGACTACTGCACATGTCCCCCCTTGCTCTGACATGGCTGCAGGTGTTAATGTTAAAGAGGAACTATGTAAGATTTGTAGCTTAACTTTGCTACATTTTACCTTAATTAAAGCTTATCTTAGCTTTGGAATAATTATGACAGTTTAATAAATTGCTTAACTTGTTACAGGGACAATGGAGGCTCTCTGCCTTCCACGTGCGAGTCACTTATTTGCGTCGCTTGGCTGAAAAATCAAATGAAATCAAATCAACTTTATTTATATGGCACATTTCATACATTGCAGTAACACAAAGTACCTTACAGAGGATCAAAACAAAACAAAACAATACAACCCCCCCAAAAAATAACTTTGTAAGATCATGGCTTCCACCACAGCGTACCAGCTCTTGTCTCTGCGCACCGCGACACAAACGTGCCCCCTACCCCGTACTGTAATCTCTTGTTCATGACAGATAAAACTACACAAATATACACATCTTAAAATCGTACATGATGTGTAACGTCACCTACCGTTCTGTTGAGTGATTTCTCACCGGGTTCGTTGTAAACAAATGCACATGGCCAGGAGGAGCGTTAGCAAAACAGTGGAAAGGTGACCAGACTTACGTTGTTCCTTTTTATTGTTGCCTTTTGCCCACATGTCGGTCCATACACCTCAGCAAATGTTGAAAGAAATCGCGAATCAAATCCAAGTTAAGTTTGAGGAATACAGCCAAATACACAACTATCAGATAGCTAGAAAAAAATTGACATGTGAAAAAAACAATTAGTAATGTTGTCACATTTTCCGCTGATGCCCCCTCCTCACCTTGTGATTAAAGAAGGTGATGTGTTGATCAATGGTCAGCCCCACAGGCAAAGTGTGTGTGTGTGTATGATTTTGTTTGGATAGCTTGTTGTGAATATACAGGTTTTATTTACTAGTTGTGTAAATGTCATTAGCTGCAGGCTACATGTAATCTGATTTTAACCCATGGCAAAGGTTTCTCATAATGACATTGATAATCACTCTGATATTGACTGACTGTGTGTGAGTGGCATGACAGATGGCATCAAAGGCGTGTAACGTAGCCCTGTTTATACAATGTACTCCTTTGTACCAAACACACACACACAGACAGCACAGTGAACAGCGCTGCCCTTGTGAGTCAAGGACATCTCTGAGTTTCACAGGTGAGGGAACACAGACTCCAGTATTTCTGCCAGGGATGAGAAAGAAGAACAGTTTAGAGAGGAAGAAGAAGAGTGGAAAGCTGGAAATGGAAAAAAATTCCCCCTTAAAGATCGACAATCGTCAACAAATATTCCACCTTGCTGAACTGAAATTGTAGTGGCCTATTTCCAGCTGAACAGATGAGCAAACAACCATAGCAACCACTTTTTGAGCCAATTAAGACAGTTTTGAACATGCGACGGTGCAGTAGTGACTTAATCAATGTCGCATTTCATCATCTCAGTCCAGTCCTCAGTGTCGGAGATGTAACACGGATCAATCATCTGTCCTTGATTGAAACGACTGTAATCCAGAACTTTATTAAAACCTGTTCCATCAATATCACAATAATGTTCCTTCTCTCTCTGTCTCTCCCCATCCCCCTCTCTCTGTGGGTGGGCTTCCCCCTCCGTTATCTGACATTTCAGAGATTAGAGGTTCTTGATCTTTTATTCCACTTCCCAATCTCTGCTCACCACACCCTTTTTTTTTTTTCGCTGCCTCTGCCCCCCCCCCACCTTCCTTTTACTCCTTCATCCTTTCATCATCCCGTGGTTACACCATCAGATGATACTTACTGTGAGCCTCCTCCACCTCTCTGAAGGAATGGGCAATGAGCTGATGAAGAGCAGGAGGAACGGGGGATGGGGAGAGGAGAGGAGAGTGTGGAACAAGGGAGGAGAGAAGAAGGGGTGTAAGAGAACGAGGCATGGGGAAGATGAGAGGAAAAAGTAAAATGAGTGGCTTGAGGAAAGAGGAATGGGGGAGAAGGTGTGAGACAGAGGGAGGGGATGGGGATGGGGGGATCAGAGAGAAGAGGTGATGAGGATGAACAAGAGGTAGTTTCAAAGTCTTTTTTTTTTACACTAGTTTATTCCACATTTACAGTTGTAGCTCCCATACATTTATTCAATACCATTTTTTTATATCCTTTCTCCTCCTTTTCCTGCTTTCCCAGCAATATTTGAGATGTGAAATACTATACGGCAGGCAGAGTTTCCTTAAAGCTGTTACTCTAAGATTAGTTTAAAAGAAATCTCTATTTTCCCCCCTCTTTGTATTCACGAGTTGTTTAGTTATTCAAGCCCATACAGTAAGAGAGCTCCTCTTAATATTAGGAGGATTGTTTTATATGACTGTTCTCTCCTCCTTCTCCTCCTATTTCTAACATCTCCCTACTTATTTGTGATTGTAAAGCTTCGAGACACAAGGTACCTATGCATAAAAAGTAAATGTAAATGCCGGGTTCTTCCATTTTCCCCCACCGTCTCTCATTAGTCCCGACAGTTCCTGGTTATGGTGTTTGCTGTTTTGTTGTGAGCCTGATGGGATGCGATGATGCTGCGCTGTTGCAGCTGATTGATAACTGAAGCCACAGCCTCTTTTTCCCCCAAGTGTCCACACATTCTGTGTTTTGTGTGTGTGTAAAGCTGTGGAACAGGGATGAATGTTTTATTTACCAATCACAACGGGATGTAAATGATGAATATTCAGTGTGTGTGCCGGTCCAAATCACCCATCATCTATCTCACTATTGCTGCTTGCCCTGCCTGCTCCATAGATCCACAGATACCACTTCATATACCGTGCATGCACTTTCCTTTCCTTCCTTTCCCGCTCTGCCTCCTTTTCTGTAGAGGTCACCATTAATATCCTATTCCTTTAGGGGATCTATGAATCAATAACTCAGCGCACACATACACACACATGCACATACATCCCGTGCAGAGCTCACAAAACACGGATGGACATAATTCTCTCTCTTTTTTCCACCTGATTTTCCTTTCCCCTCATTTTTCTCTCCAACTCATCTGTTTCTTTTTTTCCCCCTGCTCTGCTTCACCTCCACCTTCTCCGTGTCCACCTGCATCGTCACCCAAGTTTTAAAAACGTTGTCACCGTGGATTACTATGCACAACCAGACACACCACTTACCCAGCATTCCTGGCGATGACAGGGTGAGCCGGGGCAGATACCTCTGTGCCATGTACAGCTGGTGTGTGTGAGCTCCACTGAGCAGAAAAAATGCTCTTACAGATCACTACACACACACACACACACACATATGCACACACACTCACACTGGTTGCTCCTGTGTTGACAAGCTCTTCAGCGTTTTATATACAGCGGGGAAAATAAGTATTGAACGTGTTAAGACTTGCATGGTGAGCATGCATAGATGCCATGGCGGTTACATGCATTACTCATTACTCATTGTTGTTTTTTTGACTATACCTGCTGATTGCAGGTCTCTCTATAGCTCTCTGTCAGTGATCCTTGGCTCTTGGACAACTCTTCTTTGTGCGACACCATGGTGATGAGAAGCTTTTTTATAGGCGGCAATTTGGACTAAACCATCTGAAATTTCTTTGCACAGATAGAGAACAGGTTTACTTTTGAAATACTGACCGACTCCAGCTGCTTTCTTGTCTTTCCGAACCTCTTTGCACCTCCTTTTCTTCATGTGTTCAACACTTATTCCCTGTGTCATTTCACTTTATTACACATTACTGGACATAAATGTTTGGATGTGTGCATTACTTGGGTTGTTGCCGACATTTTCATGTTGACATTTTCAAATTTAATGTCAGTATCTCTAAAAAAAAATGTTGACGCGTTCAATACTTATTTTCCCCGCTGTACCTTTTAACTATATTTATATATAGGCCTAATGTGCCGTACTGCGAAAAGTAACACAACAGCACGAATCACCAGTTCACTTTCACCTCTGGTTCACTATAGAGCGCTGAACGCCAAGCCCAGATCACTTTCCTCTGCATGATCTGAAGTGAAATGTCCATTTTAGACTCATGTGAAGCTTCCACACAGTGGCAGCTCATTTCATTATGTTGAGGAAGAGACAGAGAGAGATGTATGGTCTTATTTTCTGGAAGAGGATTGAAGCTGTGACTCTGCTGAGACTGAGCGGTTATTTGTCTGACCACTGAGAGCTCGAGGTATAGGCGAACCCTCCCTGCAGGAATAACTGTCTGTGTGTGTGTCTCTCTCTGTGTGTGTGTGTGACATTTCTATCATGCTGTTTGATGCTGCCGGGAGAAGCTAGCTTTCAGACGGTCACCTGCTGTTGTTGATTTCAACCCCCAGACCTCTGTGTGTGTGTCCTCATTCTTGATTTTCTTTGTCTTCTCCCTCTGACATTGGACTTTTTTTGTCTCATTTCTAGTCTTCGAATCCACTTGACATTTTAGTCTCTCTTTAGCACCGGAGGATTAGTTGACAAAGATGAAAATAAAACGGGGATTAAGATGCACAGAGAGTGTCAGGTCTGATGTTGTTATCTTGGCCAAGGAAGTTGTGTTTTTCTGAACTGGGTGGAGGGATGGGGCAGAAATGCAAGAACACACTGAAAATCTCAGTTTCTTTACTACATTACTACCATGAAGTCTGGTATAATATGTTGTTCGACTGTGGCCATGGGTGGAGACATTTTAGCTTTCATTATTTTTATTTTCAAACCTCTTATGAAGATTCATTGAAATATGATATAAAGATTTCAGTTTAATTTTGTCAACATCTCGTCTTTTTTACAGGTGAAACGGTTAGTGTCTGTCTAGCATTATTTGTTAAAGGGATAGTTCACCCAAAATTCAAATTTCACTCATTATCTATTCACCCTCATGTCGACTAAGAGCTGTGAGAATTTTCAGGGTCCTCCGTCCCTTCTCTGAGTTACGGGGGTTGGATTTGTTGTCAATGGACACCAGGTTTCTTCGTCCAAAGAGACACACCAAAAACATCCAAATACCTCCATATTGCTCGTCTGTAATGTCCCTCTTGTATTGAAGCCCTGACATGAGAAATTGTTCCGCCGGTCAGTGCAAATCACGTGAGAATTGCACTGACACAGGAAGAGCAGTGAACTGAGACACTGGGAGCTTTCGCTACAAACAAGCTTAAAATATAGACTCATTTAATTTATTTCGGAACAATTTCTCATGTCGGGGCTTCAATACAAGAGGGACATTACAGACGAGCAGTATGGAGGTATTTGGATGTTTTTTGGTGTGTCTTTGTGGACAAAGAAACCTGGTGTCCATTGACAACCATTATATGGACAAATCCTGCTGCGCGGACCCCCCGTAACTCAGAGAAGGGACGGAGGACTCTGAAAACTCTCACAGCTCTTAGTCGACATGAGGGTGAGGAGATGAGTGAAATTTGAATTTTGGGTGAACTATCCCTTTAAAAATTTCCATCATGAAATTCACATTTGGAACTAGTATCATTTCCATAACAATTTTTTTCTGCAGTTTGTTATGTGTGAGTGTTAGGTGTGTGTGTGTGCTGCGTCATCGACGTCCTGTTTGTTGCTCCTCCTCCACGCTCCCGGAAGCGGAAGCGGCGGGCCCTTTAAAAGCCGCCAGCTGAGCCAGATCAGTGGACACAGTCGAGCCCGTGACTGTGGTCCCCACGCTTTGTATTTGTTTGAGTTTCGTTTGTGTTCTTACCTGGGGGAATAGGCAGTGTTGGGAGGGTTACTTTTAAAATGTATTCCCTTACAGATTACTGATTACATGTCCTAAAATGTAATCTGTAATGTATTCCCATTACTCAAGTAAAGTAATGTAATCTAAATACTTTTGGATTACTTTTAAGTTACTTCAAAATAGTCCAGCTGAGCGTACTTATCTGGGACACTGAAAGTATTTAACACTTGCTTTAGAGAAAAATACTGTCTTCAGAGAAAAAGCTATGCAAGTAAACAAAACACACATGTAGCATGTTTGTCCTGCAACTGATAGCAGCTTCGTGGACGGGAGGCAGAGTTTGCACTGCACTGTAATGTTTCGGCCGTCTTGGCCAGGCTTGTAGGCAAAATGTTCTTTGAATTTCCAACCCACAAAAGCATTTTTGTCGAGTCCTGGGCCTCATGTGTCCCGTCCCCGGTCCCGTCCTCTGCCATCTCGGCTCGTGTGGCATGCTCGCGAGTCACGCATTGATTTGCAGCGTACCTGCAAGTGCCGTAGTGCCACCTTCACCCGCACAGTGCAGCCCGCTGCCCGTGCGGCCGGCGTTCAATGCAGTAAAATAATCCCTGCAAGTAATCCGTTATTAAAGTAAGTAACTGTAATCAAAATACACCTATTTAAACTGTAACTATAACGGAATACAGTTACTCATAATTTGTAATTTAATTACGTAACGCCGTTACATGTAATCCGTTACTCCCCAACCCTGGGAATAGGTTTAGATTTATGTTTATTTTGGGGATTGATTTCTCCCCTCGTTTTTCTCTTTTCTTTGAGGCTTATGGGTGGCGTCCTTTTTTTCTACCTACGTTTGATCCTTAGGGATCATCTTTTGTTTGTTTGTTGATTTAACGCCACCCGCTACTTCCCCCTTGTGTTGTTTGTTACTCTTTACTTGTTTTTGATTGCACAATAAAACCACTAAAACGCGTTCACAGTAGCACAGTTTTTATTTCTCTTTGTTACCTCCTCCACTTACCCCTAGACACCAAGGGGGTCGTAACAAATTGGGGGCTCGTCCGGGATCGTTCTCTTTTGTAGTTTAGTCCGAGTTTAGTCTACTGGGTAGCGTAGGGTAATGCCACGCTTTGTTCTTGCCCAGTTCGTTAGAAATCCCACACTCGATCAGATCGAAGTCTGCAGGAGGAGAGACTTAGTGGCCATTGCGAGACACTTCGGCTTCTTGGTAGCGGTAAAAGCGAAGAAATCAGAGTTAAAAAAGCAGGTGGTGAGTCGGCTTGTGGAGATGGACGTGGTGCCGTTGCCTCCGGTAGTTCCAGAGCAGGCGGATGGCGCCCAGCACGTCCACGTGACACTGGCGATGCTGAGGCCCTTTGTTGTCTTCGAGGGAGGTGCGCGGGGTAAAACGCCGGTCACTCTTCCTCGATTTGAGCCCTTGTCTCCCGGGTCTTCCAGTGGTCGAGACGAGGCACGGGTGAAAGTCCGGCTGGCTCGTCTCCAGCTGGAGTCCCAGGAGCAGGCCCGCCAGGCCGACCGTGAGTTCCGCCTGCAAGTCAAAAAAATGGAAATAGAAGCAGACACCGCTGTCAGGTTAAGGCAGCTTGAGCTTGACGCACAAAGAGCAGCTCAGAGTGTGTCAGCGCCGGTAAGTGTGCCATCCACATCTCCCAGTTCAGCTCACAGCCAATTTGATATCAGTAAACATGTGGCTTTAGTGCCACCTTTTCGGGAAGCCGAGGTTTCGTTGTCTTCAACGCGTTCGAGAAGCTGGCCATTGCGTTGAAGTGGCCTGAGGAAATGTGGCCTTTGTTGTTACAATGTAAACTGGTGGGTAAAGCCCAAGAGGTGGTCGCGGCGCTCCCTCTTGTGGGTAGTTTAGATTATGGCATGGTAAAAGAAGCTATACTGCGTGCCTATGAATTAGTGCCTGAAGCGTATAGACAAAAGTTCCGTACTTACCGAAAAAACCCCTCTCAGACGTACGTAGAGTTTGCACGAGACAAAAGCACTCTGTTTGACAAGTGGTGCTCCGCCTGTAAAGTCACCGATTTTCCTGACCTGCGGGAGTTGGTGTTAATTGAAGAATTTAAGAAGAGTTTGCCAGACCGTATAGTAGTTTATCTGAATGAGCAAAAAGTAAAATCATTGTCGGCTGCAGCAGTTCTGGCCGATGAATATGTACTTACTCACAAAGTAGTGTATCCTCTTTCTCCTTCTCCAGGCCCAGACCGTCCGCGTCCGGTTCCCTCGTTCCAGGGGTCTTCCTGGTGCAGCAGAAGGCTTCTACTGTCACAAACCTGGACATGTCATTGCCAATTGCATGATGTTGAAAAGAAAGGAGCAGTTGCACCCAGGTCGACGGGGCGACCTCCAAAAGGTGTTGGTTTAATAAAAGTAGCTCTTCCACAGAGGGTTGAACCAGCACTGGGCAAGACTTGATCCGTGTTTCCAGCCGTTCATTTTTGATGGGTTAGTATCTCTTCCCGGAGACCCAGGAGAGAAGCAGCCCGTGCGGATCCTGCGCGACACAGGTGGGTCTCAGTCGGTCATTCTTGCCAGTGCGTTGCCGTTTTCTGAAAAGTCTGCTTGTGGCTACAGTGTAATTCTCAGTGGCATTGAAATGGGTTAAGCCACTGCATTTTGTGATTCTAAATTAGTCTCCGGTGTTTTTCCTGTAGCCATTTGTCCTGCGTTGCATCCGTTTACCATGTTGTTGGGAAACGACATTGCCGGGGGTAAAGTTTTCCCTCGAGGTTTTCAAACCCGGCCGGATAATGCGGTGTCTTTCCCTCATGAAGATTGACAACTCTGCCAATGTTGATTTAAATGACTCTGTGTTTGTAAAACTTTTTGCAGAGGAGGCGGATCCGGATCCAGCATCAGGTTCGGAATCTCCTGCATCAACCACGGTGATGAAGGTACCCAGCACTCGCTCCTCATCGTCCACCAGCACACAGGTGCCCATTACACGAGAGAGGTTAATCTCGGCACAAAAATCTGACGCGAGTATTACTAAGTGTTTGGCCTCTGCAGGGGACGTAGGCGCTCTTAAGCCGGGGTCCACGGCGTTCTTCATTGACAACGGTGTGTTGATGCGTCGCTGGTTTCCATCATCGGGGGATGAATTTGACTGCGGGGTGGTGGATCAAATTGTGGTTCCTTCTGTGTACCGTGACCAAATCCTAAATTTAGCGCATGAGAGTCCCTGGGCGGGTCATTTGGGTGTAAATAAAACCTATGATCTTGTCCTGAGGCATTTTTTCTGGCCCGGTCAAAAATCTGACGTTGTTAAACATTGTCGTAGCTGTCACACGTGCCAGTTAGTGGGAAAGCCGAATCAAGTGATTCCTCCGGCTCCACTACGGCCAATTCCTGTGGTGGGAGAACCGTTTGAAAGAGTCTTGGTAGACTGCGTGGGCCCGTTGCCTAAAACAAAGTCTGGTCATCAGTATTTACTCACTATAATGTGTGCGTCGACTCGTTTTCCTGAGGCTGTGCCGTTGCGCCGGATTACAGCTAGTGTTGTGGCAAAAGCTTTAACCAAGTTTTTCGCTACGTTTGGTTTACCCAAGACTGTACAGACAGATCAGGGAACCAATTTTCAGTCTAAATTGTTTAAACAAGTGCTTCATTCGTTGGGAATCAATCATGTAGTTTCAAGTGCGTATCATCCCGAATCGCAGGGTGCGCTCGAGCGTTGGCACCAGACTCTCAAGTCCATGCTGCGTAAATACTGCTTGGACACGGGCAGAGGTTGGGATGAAGGCGTCCCCTTTGTCCTTTTTGCTGCTCGCGACGCCATGCAAGAGTCTTTGGGTTTTAGTCCTGCACAGCTGGTGTTTGGACACACCATGCGCAGCCCGTTAAAGGTGCTGAAAGAAAAACTATTGTCCACTGATGCGTCTCCAAAAGAAAATGTGTTAGATTTTGTTTGTAAATTCCGTGAGCGGTTGCATCAGGCTCGTTCCATGGCGCACAGTGCCCTCGATGGGTCACAGGAAAAAATGAAAAAACAGTTTGATCGCGCGGCTGTCGCTCGGCACTTTAATGTTAATGACAGTGTTCTCGTTCTGCTCCCGTTGCCGGGGTGTTCTTTATCTGCGCGGTTTTCGGGTCCGTATAAAGTTTTGAAACAGTTAAGTGAGACGGATTATGTGATCGGTACGCCAGACCGACGGCGGAAAACGCGCGTGTGTCATATAAACATGTTGAAGCAGTATCACTCTCGTGGCGATGACGCGCCTTCATCTGGAGAAGCTGGAGCTGTCTCTGTAGGTGGTTCTGCGCTCATTGTAACGAAAGTTGATTCTGGTGATGAGGACGGGTTACCCTCTGTGCCATCGTCGCAGCAGAGTGCACGGTTGCCAAATTCCAAAATGCTCCAAGTGTTGCCAGATCACCTGCAGCACTTGGAACCCGCGCAACAACGTGACATTGTGGAACTAGTGGCGCAGTTCCCATGTCTGTTTGGTGATGTGCCTGCGCGCACTACAGTGGTTGAGCATGACATAGACGTGCAAGGTGCTAAGCCGGTAAAACAACACCCGTACCGTGTAAATCAGATCAAAAGAGACTTAATGAAAAAAGAGGTGGAATATCTGTTAGTTAATGGGTTGGCTGAGCCCAGTAACAGCGCGTGGTGCTCTCCGTGTCTGTTAGAAGCAAAACCCGACGGTTCACAGCGTTGCATTACAGATTTCCGGAAAGTATGGTCCTTGCTGCTCCTGACTTCTCTAGACCGTTTAGCCAGGATGTGGACGCGAGTGATGTTGGTGCTGGAGCGGTCTTGGTGCAGGAGGATTCCCTTGGTGTGGATCATCCCGTCAGCTTCTTCTCGCGTAAGTTCAATATCCACCAGAGTAAGTATTCTACCATAGAGAAGGAAGCTTTGGCATTGTTGTGGGCTTTGAGACATTTTGATGTTTGTGTAGGGTCGTGTAGTTTGCCTCTTGTCGTGTACACCGACCACAATCCCTTGATCTTTTTGGCGCAAATGTATAACCACAACCAACGTCTCATGCGGTGGGCTCTCTTAGTTCAGGATTATAATTTGGTTATTAAACATAAAAAAGGGTCTGAAAACATTGTGGCGGATGCTTTGTCTCGTGCTGTTTAGCAAACTTGGGAAGTTTGCATTTGAGGGGGGGGGTGTTATGTGTGAGTGTTAGGTGTGTGTGTGTGCTGCGTCATCGACGTCCTGTTTGTTGCTCCTCCTCCACGCTCCCGAAGATTTAAAAGCCGCCAGCTGAGCCAGATCAGTGGACACAGTCGAGCCCGTGACTGTGGTCCCCACGCTTTGTATTTGTTTGAGTTTCGTTTGTGTTCTTACCTGGGGGAATAGGTTTAGATTTATGTTTATTTTGGGGATTGATTTCTCCCCTCGTTTTTCTCTTTTCTTTGAGGCTTATGGGTGGCGTCCTTTTTTTCTACCTACGTTTGATCCTTAGGGATCATCTTTTGTTTGTTTGTTGATTTAACGCCACCCGCTACTTCCCCCTTGTGTTGTTTGTTACTCTTTACTTGTTTTTGATTGCACAATAAAACCACTAAAACGCGTTCACAGTAGCACAGTTTTTATTTCTCTTTGTTACCTCCTCCACTTACCCCTAGACACCAAGGGGGTCGTAACAAGTTGAATAACGGGGGTTTTGTGTCAGATGTTGATGGCTGCGCCAGATTTGCAGCTCCATCCATAAAAGGGTTAGTATATTTGAAAACAGTCCACAACTTCTTCCTAATGGGTATCCATGTGTGACGCCAAAAGCCTGCAGATAAATGAAGCTGCCGGTAGATTTCTTGTCAGAAGAGGCTTATGTGATGATGGATATCCAGCTCATGCTGCTAAGTCTGTGGGAAAGAGCAGGAGTTCAGCTACAGTGGTTCCTCTGCTGTTTTGGCCAAAGCCGTCAGTAACTCGTGCCCTGATCACCAGAAAATTATTGTGGCACTCGGTAAATTCCAATTAGCCTTTCTGTGTGAGCTGCTAGTCGACTGTTGGCAGGACCGGTGAGCGTGTGAGTGTGTGTGTGTGTTTTAAGTGTTAGATGGAAAGGTCAGAGGGTTCATCAGAGTGGAAACAAAATGAGAGAGCTGCAGGTACTGGACTCGCATGTACAAACACACAAACACACGCACAATCCTACTGTGACCAATAGACAAAATGCCAACGGCCACAAACACACACACACACCCACACACAGAGCTGATGGCACTTGTCACACAGTTCAATTGGAGGTTATTTACTCATGTATTTACAAAAAAATAATTTTCACCACTGAGATGGATAATCCCGTCCTGGTTACGACATCCAGGGCAGCGAGTAAATTGAATAACGTCTGTAATGTTGTTGTTGTTGTAACTTCTTTTTCTCATTTAATTTATTCCCTTCCTGCTCTTCACACATCCATGATTCTGCTTCCTTTTCTGTTTGTCTTGGTTTTAAATCTATTTTCTCACTGCTCTCCATCAGTCACTGTTTTCTCCTTTCCTCTCTTTGTCGTTCTTTTTGTAATATTTTCTGTCTACCCCAACTCTCTGCTCTGCCCCTCGGGCTCATGGTTTGTTCCTGAGACAAAAATATCATCCAAGGAGTTTCACTAATTAACTACTTGTGTGTGTGTGTGTGTGTGTGTGCGTGTGTGTGTGTGTGTGTGTGTGTTGTGCTGACATGACTCTCTCTCTTCCCAGGGTAACAATCAGTATGAAGTTAGCTCTATTTGTTGTATTTGTTCTGTGTAGTTGAATAAATACATGGGAATAAATAAATGAATTATTGAATAATATGAATTATAAATGGGACAGTGTTTCTATAGACAAAACACACAGTGAATAAATGATGAACGCTTTTCACAGTTCTGTAATTACACAGTCGTAAAGGAGCCATGTTGACTGAAAAACAGAATACAAACAGGATTGTAGTTCATTTAAAAGGTTAAAACAAAGCATTTCCCTCTTGCCTCTCATCACTTTGTGGACAACAGAGGGCAGTTAAATTGTACTTTGACTGTTTTTATGTTTAAACTTGAAAAAGCTGACACTACTAAATGGTCAGCTGCACTCCTGAAGTCCCTAAGCTGTTGAGCAATTTAAAGGAGCAGTTCAACCAATAACAGTTATTCCATAATCACACTGGCTCACAGTTCTTTTGCTGCTTGATAACATTTAGCTTGTTTGTATCGGTGTGTGTTGCACAGTAGGTTTGTTGGTTTTTCATGTGAGTCTCAAAACTGATACTGACAGGGTTATGTGCTCTTCATCATGTAACTGTGTAAAGGAACAAAATTAAACACAAAATGTGTTGTCGGTTAAAAACTGTAACTATGGGCGTTCATTGACATCACCAAACAATGTAGCTTTGGATCTGCTGGTCGACCAAAATAAGTGCTAACTTCTGAAGTCATCAATCAGGACATTGGGGAATTTTACATTATAATGATGATGAGAAACAACATTATTTGTCACCTTTTTATATTTCTGAAGGGGACATAATGGTTTGTAAAAACAAAATATTCACACTGAAACTAAACTAGATGCTCTGTGAGATAAAAATGTAATAATAAATTGCTTGTATTCCCACAGTTGCATCCGTTTTGCTTTGTTTGTGTGTTTTTCAACACAAGTTGAAGTTCTGTGACTCATGTTTAGATGTTGTTTCAATGAGCTGCATTAGTGTTTGAATTAATAGCTTTAAACTGAGGTCTGCTGTACATGTTGTTGTTGCTGTTCTCCGGTCAGTCCACCATTATATCACTGTCGCCTCATTCTGGTGCCTGTCTCATTCAGAGTGTGTGCGCTTGTGTGTGTGTGTGTGTGTGTGTGTGTGTGTGTGTGTGTGTGTGTGTGTGCACATAGATGTGCACTTTAGGAGATGGATGAGGGTAATTTCCATTGGCTCAGGCAGTACTTTATCACTGTGGTGTACACACAAGCACACATACATCTGCACACACACATACTGGACACATCCTGCGTATACATACACATGTAGCCCTGCTGCCCTGCAGCCACTACTTTGTTACTATAAGCAAAAAGCACACGGTTTTAAATCAAAAGTAGATTACATTACACACACACTTGCAGAAATACATAGTCTGTGAAACCTTTTGCACAAACACATGTGAAAAAAGCATGGACACTTGTGGTTGGCAACCACAAGGTCACAGTGAAAGCCATAAATGCACACACACCAACTAACAGTGACATAGATGTTTAGATTTTATCTGATGAATCTTTCATTTATTTTTTTGCCGTGTCAGTACAGTGCATCGCTCTCATTCTCACAGTTGTGAAAGCAAAGTCCAACATTTTTCTAGCCAACACAGGACAATATTGAGCTAAAGATGTGCAATTAATATATATTTTAGATTCATTTTGATACATGTTTGTCTTTTCTTTAGAACAAGCCCACTCATATTCACATTTTCCACTCTTATGATAATTCCCTGATTGCGCGTCTCTGTGCTAATGACACCAGTTAAATTAGGCGCCTTTGTTCAGTGAAGGACACACACAGATGGATGAGAGAGAGAGCATGTTTAAATGTAAAGGAGCTGCAGATGACAGGCTGACATTGAGTGTTTTGGTAATCTACATTTAAGTTCTGTTTGTTATGTGATTTATTTAAAAGTCAGAGAAAATGCAATCACGCCTAAGAGAGGAGAATAAAGGTCAAGTTAATCACTTAACTTACAATAATGAGTTATGTTTCCGCTGCATTTCTAAAAAAAATCCCAGTTCACATCTTGTTAATAGAAATATAAATGTTAAAATTTGTTGCTGAAAATGGTATTTTCTGAAGCTTATCACAAGCTTCACTATATTAACGCAACTTCTGGTAGCTCTAGATGAACCAATGATTTCTAGACACACTGCGCAGCCCTCGACAACACGCACTGTTTGTACAGCTTCTGCAGAGAAGTGAAGTGTGATGTGACGACAAGAGTCAATTAATAGAGAGAAATGATAGAAATTGTTGATTGCTGGACTTAAAAGGAGGGCATTTCTATGGTAACGTAATCCCACCCTGCATGAAACAATAAATCCCATCATCCTTTTCACCTTAATGGGAAAGTCCTATAACACAGGACAACAGCATCCACTTGTGTGCGGTATGCAAAAATATCACCAACACATGTTTGCACGAACACACACACACACACACACACACTAACTCTCTTAAACACAGCTGTAATGGCTATGTTGTCGTTATTAGGATGACTATTGATTAAACATTAACTGCGCCATAAAAACACCATTATCACCATCATCATTACAACTTAGCATGCAGGAGCACACAACGTGTTCAAATGCACAAGCTGTGTTATTGTATTGTAATGTATAAGAATTAAGGTAATCCTGAATACATTAACACACACATACGCACAGATATACACTTGGATATTGGATGAAGCTTTTGAACTATAACCTGACATTCATTCTGGAGTGGGAGATAATTGTAGTTTAACAACCTTGGAGATTGTGTGTGTTTGGAGAATACAACAACAGAAGACATTAATATGTGTAAACCCATCACACAGGTTGTGTGCCTCGAGTGATGTCAGAGTATCTTGAGTGAAGACAGACATAAGTCGTCATTCCCCAGGTAAAATATACAGACAGGTGACAGATCAGAGGAAAAACCTGACGAATGAGTGGAGCAACAAGCCGACAATGCCTCTACCCACTGGCGACGAGGGGTCAGTGAAGGGTTTGATATGAAAATTGTGTGAATATGCTGTCGCCTTCACAGCCACTAGATCCTGGACACCTCTGGGAGATTTTAGACGTGTTAGACAGATTTTGTAATGTCGATATAATTTGCTTGCTAGAGTCACACAGGGCAGTGACGGGCAGAATAGCGGGAACACTTGACAATATTGTGACGCCCAAATGCAACGTGCAGTAGCCTCAGAAAAATGACTCAACACCTCCCCGACACACTCAAGTATAACGTACGCTTCAAAGGTTAATGCATTGTCTTTCAAAATGCACACATAAATACACACTCGCCCCAAGGTTCCTGTCTCCTCTGAATCATCACCGTCTTCTTTTAGACATTTGTCTTTGTTGTGCAGAAGGCAGAAAAAAGCTGTTATTAGTCGAAACTGATGCAAAGGAGGAGGAAGAAAGAGGGAGGAAGTGCACTGATCGGGCATAAAATCATACTAGATTCTCCATACTTTATCAATCTTAGTGATACAGTATCACAAAACCCCAACTCACATGATGTGGTTGCCATGGCAATGTTCTCTGTGCACTTGTCCTGCCTGAAGATGCAGATGAGGTCTGCGTGGAACAAAGCCAAAGCACTAAAGTGATGCAGGTTGTTTTTTTGTTTATTGTGAGCCCAGTGGTTTTTCTTCTACAGAGCAGTAGCTGATACACAAACACACAACAGACTTCAACAACAACAACAACCTTTGGCAAAAGCTCAGCAGCAGAGATAAAAAGGGGGCTGGAAGTTGGAGATTTTGGCTTAAAGAGTGCTGCACCAAGCCACGGACTAGAGTGCCAGTGTAACATGTCTTGATTAAAAGACAGAAGTTGAAAATACCCAGAAGTTGGAAATAATTGGGATCAGCAGTTGCCTGAGCGTCCTTGGACAGGTTAAGCTGTACTGAAAATGGATGAGAGGAGAATTACAAGTCAGTCGGCAACCATCACAGTGTTACCATTTTTACCCTCAAAAACCTGTCCAGACTATTTGTATGCCCCAGGGCTTATACTCTGCAACGCACACAGCCGATGGCCTGCTCCCAATACACCGCTGACATCTCTCTTATGAGGGTTAGAGTCTCCCAAGGGCTCACGTGTCAATCACAGAGACATGCAATAACGGCAGCTGCTAGCTGTTCGTCATTTATCAAGTTCAACAGAGAGAAAGTGAACGAGGGGAGATACGGGACTTATGAATATTTGAATGAACATCGTGGGCGCTGTCTAACTGCTGAGCCACATTTATTAAGTCTGTTGGTCTTTTCAAGGACGATTTGAATGATGTAGCACAGAAAATAGACAACATTGTTCCACAGAGGGCCAAGTATCTTCATTATTTACTGTACCTGCTGTTCAGCTGGCAGAAGACACTGACTTCATTAGTTTAGTTGTCTTGTTAGAGGTGAGTTTATATCGGCCGTCCAGTGTCTGACTGGACTAAAAACTTACAGACTCTCCCCCTCCACCGCCGTCCTTGGTGTAAGAATTAATTAGGTGTGTCTGTCCCTCTTGGTCTCTTTGTTTGCTTGTCTGCATGAATTTAATGGTGCAACTATTTTTATACATGTCAGAGGCATTGTACCAAGAATATGTGACTTAACTGTGCTGACTTTCAATTTCCAAGGTAACACTTTATATTAAGTATTAGTTGAGCATTAATTAATACTGAATTCTAATTATAACACATACATAGGCTACTCATTAGTATGTAGTTTGTACATACAGTTAGTGCTTATCAGTGTTGTAGCGTTATAGCTAAGTCAAGACGTAAGGAGGCAGGAGCACAACGGAGACACACCAGCTGTTAGGTCCAGGAAACGTTGGTCTGATTTATTGTCACCATGACAACCTTAACATGACAACGGTAACATTCTAATGTAACCTAGCAGGACTTATCTCTACATCTCCCTTTTCCAGTTAGTTTCCGAGGAGACCTTACTTTGAAAGCGTCTGACTAGACATGAGGAAACTATCAAATAAACACAACTTTTCTAGCTGTTACATTAAACCAACAATCATATGAATAACTGAAAATTCATATATAAATTAAAGCAAACTCTAAAATCTTTTCATTTAGGTTTTTCAAACGATTCTTCTCTAAAGTCTCATAACAAATCACTGCAGATAATAAACAACAAATTCTAAGTTAATAATGTCTTCTCTGATATTAAACTATTATTACTATTTTACACATTATACAATCAGTCACTTTTTCTTTTTTCCTTTTTTTTTTTTTTTTAAAACACACACATATATACATTTCTGTCTCAAGAGCCCAGGCTCTTCCACTGAGTGAGGGAATTATTGTTACCCGGCATTCACTCAGGGTAGGTGTTCACATTGTCTCATAGTTCAAGCGAACTGGAGCTTTCCTTATTCTGACTGGATAGCGTCTCTCGTTCACTGGAGTGTGTTTGTGACTGAAGTCACGCCTCTCAGGTGTGACGGATGTGTCCGTAGATCTAGCAGGATCTGTCGCTGGAGTGGTGTTTTCTGATGACAGGTCAGGGATCTCGGTGGGTGTGGCAGGCGCCACTGGAGTCTGCGAGAGGTGGAGTCTGTTCCTCCGCAGGCTGCCTCTTGAAGTCTCCACGATGTAGGATCTGGGCGTTCCTGCAGTGGACACCACGGTGCCTCTCTGTTGCATGTCCTTGATCCACACATGGTCGCCGGGTTGCAGTTCTGGCATGTCACGTGCTGCGTGGCGACGGTTGTAGTTCTGCTGCTGTTTTTGTCTGTAGCTTTGCTCCTTTCTTTTCAGATCCTCCATATCTGTATGCGAGGGGTTGAGCTGGGAGGGAAGGACTGGAATTGTTGTACGGATCTTCCTCCCCATGAGTAGCTCTGTGGGACTGTATCCATTGGCCAGAGGAGCAGAGCGATAGGCCATCAGGGCCAGATAGGGGTCACTGGATTTCTTGAGGAGATTTTTAATTGTCCTCACAGCCCGCTCTGCCTCTCCATTGCTTTGTGGGAAGTGTGGACTGGAGGTGACGTGGCTGAAGCTCCAATCCTGTGCAAACTTTTGAAAAGTCTCTGATGCAAACTGTGGGCCATTGTCTGTGCGCACCACTTCTGGTATGCCATGACGAGCAAAGATAGACTTTGTGTGTTCAATCACAGCCTCTGATGTTGTGAATGTTAACTTTGCTATTTCAAAGAAACGAGAGTAATAATCCACTATGACTAAATATGGTTTGTTTTTGATCTGAAACAGGTCTGCTCCTACTGTAGACCACGGCCTTTGTGGGAACTCAGTGGGCAACATTGTTTCTCTCAAAGTTGTTCTCTCTCTGGCACATGTATCACAACTCTCTATCAGTTTTGTCAGTTCTTTGTTGAGTCCAGGCCACCACACTGAACTCTTGGCTCTCTCCCTGCATTTGGTTATGCCGAGATGACCCTCGTGCAGCTTGGATAGAATATCTGCTCTGAGCGATGGCGGGATGACGAGTCTGCTGCCGTAGAGAAGCAAGCCACTTTGAACTGTCATTTCTCCTTGAAATGGCAGATATGGCTGGAGCATCTGGCTTATTGAGAACTTGTCTGGCCATCCTTCTGCACAATACTGTTTTATCTTCCTCAGTATGTCATCATTGTTCTGCTGTGTCTGTATTTCTTTTAGTCTTTTCTCTGTTGCTGGTAGGCTAGCAATGATGGAGTCGGCGTACAAGTCGATCTCCTCTTCTGACAGTCCTGCAGGCGTGCTGTTTTCAGGTGCTCGGGACAGCACATCTGCAGTCGCTATCTCTTTTCCTGGCACATGAGATATAGTGTAGGAGAATCTCATGAGCGCATGCGTAGACGCTGGATGCGTGGTGGCAACTCATCAAGGCTTTTTGAGCCCAGCAGTGGGACGAGAGGTTTGTGGTCTGTCTCTATGTGAAAGGTTTTCCCGATGAGGAACTCTGCAAACCTCTCACAGGCCCATGTGGAAGCAAGAGCCTCTTTCTCGATCTGAGCGTACCTCTGTTCAGTGCTGCTGAGTGCCCTTGATGCATATGCCACTGGTTTCCACTTTGCTGTGCTGTCTTGCCGCTGGAGGAGGACAGCACCCATGCCATATGATGAGGCATCTGCTGAGACAAGCGTGTCAACATTTGGGTTATACAGAGCTAGACCTGGAGGAGTAGTCAGGTCCTCCTTTATGCTGTCAAAAGCCTGCTGCTGTTGTGGCCCCCAAATCCACATATTTGATTTTTTAATCAGTTCTCTGAGTGGGTGAGTTTTCTCAGCTAGGTGAGGCATGAATTTACCAAGGTGATTGGTCATCCCCAGGAAGCGTCTCACCTCACTGACATTTCTGGGCTCCTTCATGGATTTGACAGCGCTCACCTTGTCTGGGTCTGGACTGACCCCTGCTGACTCGATGATCTGCCCCAGAAACTTTATCTTGCTTTTTGAGAACTCACATTTGTCGTTCAGTGTCACTCCTGCGCTCTGCAGCCGTGAGAGTGTCTTCCGCAGCCTCTCATCATGTTCTGCCTGACTGGCTCCCCAGATGAGCACGTCATCCATGTGGCACACAACGCCATCTATGCCCTCTAGGATCTGCTGCATGCGTTTCTGAAAATGTTCTGGTGCTGATGAGATGCCAAAACATAGACGATTGTAGCAGTACCGTCCGAACGGAGTGATGAACGTGGTCAGCAGAGAAGATTCCTTGGAGAGTGGAATTTGCCAAAATCCTGAGTTGGCATCCAGCTTTGAGAAGACTTTGGCCCCGGTGAGCTGTCCAAGAGTGTTTTCCACCGAGGGAAGTTGATGTCTCTCTCTTTCTACTGACTTATTCAGTTCTGTGAGGTCAGTGCAGATCCTCACAGCTTCTCGTGCACGTTTAGGAACGACCACCATGGGTGCACACCACGCTGTGGGCTGCTCCACTTTTGAGATGACACCCTGCTGCTCCATGCGATTTAGCTCATTTTTTACTTTGGGTAGGAGGGGAAGTGAGACTCGCCTAGGTGTTGACACTGCAAAAGGCTTTGCATCTTTCTTGAGTATGATGGTGTACTCACCCCCCATTTTTCCGAGTCCAGAGAAGAGCTTTGGGAATTCTTGCTTCACCATCTCGCTTGTGTCCAGGCTGACGTTGTCCAGCCTGACGACCAGCTGCAGCTCTGTGGCAGCTGCTCGGCTTAGCAGCGGTGTCCTCAACCCATCCACAACATATACAGTCTCTTTCTTTGTTTTATTTCTCTTTTTGAGAGTGGCTTTGAACTTGCCGATCACTTTCAGCGGGTTTCCTCCTGGCCCTTTGAGAATCAATGTAGCTTTTGATAGCTGACTGTACTGGCCTTCGTCATACAGTTTTTTGGATATGGCTGTCACATCTGCACCTGTGTCAATTTTAAAGACTGCTTTGTGGTCATCCATTTTTACCTCAGTCATCCAGGGACCAGCACTGTCTCCTGTCTCTGTCGACATTGAGCCAAGGAAAGATACTCCATATTCTTCATCACTGTCTGTGTGTGACATTGTGGCCATATTCACTTCATGTAATTTTTTTGATCTACAGACTCGAGCATAATGTCCTTTTTTCTTGCACTGGTTGCATGTTGCATCTTTTGCTGGACATTGGTCTTGGCTGTGTCCTCTTGTATCCCCACACCTTCTGCATGGTCTGTTCTGGGCTTGTTTGGACCTTGGCTGAGCCTGCTTTGTTTTTGCACCACCGCGCTGCTGTGCGTGCATGCTGTCCAGCTGTGTGTTCACCATGTCTCCTTTGATGTTAGCTTTTAGCAGTTCGTTTTGCTTCTTCACCTGTTCACTCTGTTTAACTAGAGTAACAGCTTTCTGCAGTGTCAGTTCAGGATCCAGCTGTAATCTCTCTGACAGACGTTTGTCTCTCAGACCCACGACCAGTCTATCTCTCACCATCTCGTCATGTAACGCGCCGTAGCCGCAGTGCTCCGCCAGGCAATGTAACGCAGTGATGAACGAGTCAGCTGACTCGCCCGACTCTTGCTGCCGTTGATTAAACATCGCCCGTTCATAAATGACGTTCCTGCGAGCGACGAAGTGAGCGTCCAACTTCTCCTTGACTCTGTGGTACTCACTCGCTTCATCAGCCGTTAGGTGCAAGGACGTTAGAATATCTTCCGCCTCCTCGCCCATTGTGTAGATCAAAGCATTGACTTGATTTTCTTCTGCTTGGGTTTCCAAACCTGAAGCGATGCGAAATCTGTCAAATCTTTTGATCCATTTCGGCCAGTCCTCTGTTTTAAACGAGAATTTCTCCGGTGGAGCAACTTGAAACTGGTTCATGACGAACGCTGTAGATCCGTTGCCTTGGTAACAATGCTCTTCAGCTACAAAGTTACTAACCGTTTCCTTCCGCGCAGCGGTTGGCAACACTAACACTAAAAATACACTTTTTTTTCACGAAAAAATAACAAACCGCCAGCTGACGACTCACTTGGCAACTAAATAACTTCTGACTGATTAACTTCTGACACCATGTTGTAGCGTTATAGCTAAGTCAAGACGTAAGGAGGCAGGAGCACAACGGAGACACACCAGCTGTTAGGTCCAGGAAACGTTGGTCTGATTTATTGTCACCATGACAACCTTAACATGACAACGGTAACATTCTAATGTAACCTAGCAGGACTTATCTCTACAATCAGTGATGAGTAAAACATTTTTCACTGTGTTTATAAGCGACATACTAATGAGTATTCATGTGTTATAAGTGATGAATTCAGTATTTAAAGCTTAAGTAATGCTCAATAGTCTGTACTTATTAAAAAGTGTTGCCAAAGCTGTTTATTACACAATATTTAACAAGTGGAGTTGGGTTGAAGTAGAGGCACTATAGTGAACTCCTGCACACAAGCCTTTGGTCGCCACCTGTCTTACAAGTGTTTATGTCAGGTGATAAATATCACCTGACATAAACACTTGTACGACTCGTGTTCCAGATACTTTACTTTAACTGATATACAAACACAGATCACACGTGTTCCTGTCCAAACATCTTCACAGGATGTTTTGTTAATTCATTTTTACAGCGTGCTCTTCATCTTAAGTTAATATTTAGGTACTTCGTAGATGCATAATGAGCTTGTTCTTTGTTCCGAAATGATCAACTTTTTGAGATGGAATTTTAATGATGTGAATCTAATGTAATTACCCACATAGTCACTGCTTTGCAATTCATAATCCAGACCTTAATGCTCATGATCACTGTCTCTTTTTGTTAAATGTAATAGTTATGGGTGCAGCAAATGCACAGAGGAAAACCCACTCAGAGCTGACTGACTGCTGCCATCAGAGTGGAAGGAGGAACAGCTATTCCCCCGTGACAAACACCCTTTACTTCAGACTACAGGAGAGCAGTCAAGCAGTGAAAAACGATTTCCAGCAAAGAATACCGCTCTGAAAACAATAACCAGTTCTTTTTTATCTTCTCCCACCCCCATCCTCCGGCTTTAACCTGTCTGCAGACTGTCTGCTCGGCCGAACGTCACTGTTTTCCTTTTCCTTTCTTTTTTTTTTTTAAGATTAATTTCTTGCCTTCTTGTTTTATGTAACTGTCTTATTTGCTTTGTTTCTTGCCTCATTTCTTTCCTTCCTTTCTTGTTATCATACAGAAAGTCAGTGGTCAGAGAAATAGATTAACAAAGAGGAAAGAAACAAACTACTTTGACCTCTCAGGTCACATCTGTAAATGAGTTACACTGCAGCTGTAGGCCAAACTCACCTCAGCACTTTAACTACTGTATCTGTGCATCGTTGGCTCTGTGTGTGTTGTGTTGAAAATCAGTGTCTGCGTTTCGTAATCTTTTCTCCTCACTGATCAAACAGCTTCACATTAGAGAGCTCCTCCACACTTAGTACTTGTTAAAGTCCTCTATGTTGGCCACTGAGTTGTTGAATGGCTCCTCGGCATTTGCCATTATGGATGGGAAGCCTCAGTTTGTTAATTTTATGCACCGAGATGACATAATTACGCAGCATTTTGCATTATTTGTCGGAGCCCAAGGCTGGAGCTGTAATGATGCTGTGGCATCTGTTGCATGATGTAGAGTTTATCGATCTGAGCTGCCAAAACACACAGGGATGCTTAATCCATGTTGCTAATGATAACCCAAAAAATCAACCTTTATTGAAGAAAGCAGCTTAGTGAGAAGGAAATGTGTTTACAAAATGCCTTTTGATGGGCAACAAGAGAGCGAAGGAAGGAAAGAATGGCCGAGGGATTAATTCAGCAGTCATCATGGGAGATTTATTTGTTACTGCTTATGGAAACTGATATGATTTCAACACATTTACATTCACATTTGTTACGTCTCACAGTAATGTACAGAGTAGCACCACTAGAAATATACATCCTAATGTGTGCGTAGGTGTATGTGTGTGTGATATACAGTATGTTCCATAAATCTGCCTCCATGTGCTGGAGATCTGGATGTAGTGGATATGGGGGAAGTGTAATGTAGTGTGTGTGTGTGTGTGTGTGTGTGTGTGTGTGTGTGTGCATGGGTGCAGGAGCTTAGTAGCTCATCAGCTGAAAATGTGCCAACTTGACAAAAACACATGTCGACTTTCTTTTCTCATTTCTCGTAGAGATGATTGGGTATCAGCATGGAAATAAGTCATTAGAGAGCAGGAGGCAATCTTGTGTTCGATTGCTTCCAGCCTGGGGCTATTGTGTGTGTGTGCGTCAGTGTGTGAGAGAGTGAATATGAGAGAGTTAGAAAGAGAAAGGGGGAGAGTATGAGCTCTCTGTATGGACCATATAGTGTTTGTTTACGAGGATTCAAGTGCACACAGGGGTGTGCTGGAAATTTAAGGTGTTGTTTATAGCTGTATGTAAACTGAATTTCTATGTTTGTGTGTGTCAGGTGGTCGTCTTGGGGCTTGACCACAATCACAATTGAACCAACCAAGGATAGAATTACTCTGTTTTAAACAGTGCTATAAACAAGCCCCATACAGCCACAGCAGGTTACCTGGATATTGTACTTTTAATATAATTAGAATGTGTTTTTCATTTATTAAATGGCTGTAGATCAAATAATACCATGACGTAGCTGCAGCTCTTCCATGGTGACTCTGTCCAGTGTTGGACATACTCTAGCTCTTATGTGAATACTAGTGGTGTCGTGATATATGATACTATATTGTCATGTACATGCATGTACAATGAAATTAAGGTGCACAGTCAGGATGCAGACTAATAAAAAAAAAAGAATAAATGGAATAAACAATGTACATCACTCGCATATCAACATCCATTCACTGACCACGCAGCAAAACAATCACACACATCAGTACCAGTTGTTCCGGGACCAATACCGAAGTACGATAAAACGTCTGTTAACCAGATACAGTATTACACGTTATTAATAAGTTGCTTCACTGTTCAGCGTGGTCATGGTTGTGGGGTAAAAACTGTTCTGGATCATGTGGTGCATGTTTTAATGGATTTAGTGAAGACATTAATATTGTGTTAATACACTAAAATGATTGCAGATCTAAAATTGGACTTTTGAGCTTGTTCAACTGGTTTCCTTTCAGTGTTCTGTTGGATGTTTTTTAGCCTCGTAAACCAGCCTCCCCCGGAAATGCATTCAATTCATTTCTCAGGGGGAGTCTGGCCTCATCCCCGTTGAAACCGTTTCGCCAGAAATCGGCCGTCTACCGCGCCAATCAGCGTCGCCGCTGTGATTGACACAGCACGTTGGCCAATCAGGGCCTGAAAACATCACTACATGGACTGGACTTACCTACAACAAACATGGCGGAGCGTCAAACAGCGGCGTAAAAACAGCAGTAAGGGAAGTTCTAAATGAAATACCATCAGAACTTAAACTAGAGCAAGAGTCGGCGCTTGTTGAGTTTCTTGGAGGAAAAGACGTTATCGCTGTTCTTCTTCGGTCCCTGATTGGCCAACGTGCTGTGTCAATCACAGTATGTTGGCCAATCAGGGACTGATTGGCTCGGTAGGCGGAGTGTTTCGGCGAAACAGTTACAACGGGTATGAGGCCAGACTCCCCCTGAGAAATGAATTAAATGCATTTCCGGGGGAGGCTGGTTTGGTTTACGAGGCTAGATGTTTATGGTGTGGCCACAAGAGATGCAAAACAAACAATAAACAAAGTTAAAGATTAACCTCACTGACAGCATTTTTTTCCTTCTAAATATATGATAATATACTTATATATAATTTACTTTTGACAATCATGTTGAGGAAATCTGATATTTTAACAGGTTTGTGTGATAGAAAATAAATCGAGCCAGACAAAGCACACTGCAGTGATACGTATATATGGTAGAGTAATTATCCCCCCAAAAATCTGACACAATGAGGATGTAAAAACACATTGAAAAATGCTTTCCAGCAGCTTTTCCATCTACATATGTGGTCCTCCACTCAATACTCTATACCCATGTTTTCCCAGGGTGCACCTTTCTAATTCAGTCCACCTGGTCTTGTTCACGCTCACAAACTTCACTAGTTTAAACACATTCCTGCTCCACCTTCCTCCTCCCTTTTCTGTATCGAGCCTTTTCTTCCTCACTTCTCTGACATCAGCCTTGTCCCACCTCCCTCTGCATCCCTCAGACCTTCCTGCTGCTTCTTAACTGTCTCCTTCCACCTGTGTCCCTACGTCTTATCTCTTCCTTTCCTCCATTTTCCTGCCCATGTCATTCTCTTATCCCCAGTCTCTCACACTGTCCCCCATTTCTGCAGTGGTTGGGCAGTTTTATGCTGATTTTAAACAGAAAGGCGTATGTCTATGTGTGTGTGCATGTGTGTAAGGGATGCAATGGAGCAAAAATAGCAGCTACAAAAAATTAAAGGAGGGAATGAATTTAAAATCTAGTAAGAAATATAAGAAAATATGTACAGAATATACATAACACATTTCACCATTGCCTCTCCTCCTCCTATTCCTCTCCTCTCCATATTTCCCTACTTTGATTGAAGACTTACAGGTTTTCAGAGGTAATCTCTGTTTGGCATTTGCCGAGTTTTCAGGTTAATTTAAAGAGCAGCACTTTGACAGATCCAGATCCTAAGATGGATAAGAATCATACCCCTAGACCAACGAGCCACCTATGTCCTGTTGAGTCTAGTTGTTGGCCCTGAGCATCTATTATGATCTATGAGTGGTTAGCATTTTTCCAAAAGAATGCAGGCCTGAAAAGCTTTATGATCAGTGGATTCATAATGGCTGCAGAAGCCTATGAAGCATGAGACACTTGTGTTAGGACAGAGATTCACAGGTCACGGAAAGAACCTGCTGCAACATACTCAAGATGTTCATTTAAGGGCTTTGTATTCCAAACAATGGGCTCGTCCGGGATTTGAACCCGGGACCTCTCGCACCCTAAGTGAGAATCATACCCCTAGACCAACAAGCCACATGTGAAAGTTAGATAACAAGCAATAACATAATCTTTATAGCATCAAGAATGGCACTGCAACATTTTGTATTTTACTAGAAGTCTTGTGGTTTTTCATCAACTTTCAGTTATGTATAAGTTGGTCACATTAATTCACTACATTTCCACCCCAAACATCAAAGAAAGTTTTTAAATAATATTTTGTGCATTATGTGAGTGTCTATAGGAGAGTAAATAAAAGAAGAGGCAGATGGGGATGACACACACTGACCCTCATACCTGAGGTCTTGAGATCTCTCGTTTTTTGTTGTTGTTTTTTTTAATAAACAACCAAAATAGTTGCTGCAATCAAACAAAAACAAAGCTTGCCAGTTCTGTGCTATCACAAATGCACCATAAGGGATCAGGGTTAATAATAAAGTTAAGTGCACTGTCAGCTATCCAGTCAACAGGGGAAGTGGATGCTGATTAAGTTGGACATGTCCTTCAGATGATACTTTAACTCCGCTTCAGACCTCAGGACACAAAATAATGTTGTGGATTTTAACCGTAGCTCTTGACAGGAGCTTTCTGCCTGTGGTGTCGGAGCACATCAAAAAGCATTCACACAGGGCGCTCTGCAGCAGCTGGTGCACACAGAGCAGTTAGCCGCCTGCTCCTGAGGGGTCATCTCCTCTGTCACCCACAGACAAACCAGTCTGCACTGCACTCGGGGACTCTTGTTAAGCCCCCATTCAGTCAGTGGGGAAGGTGAACTTCTGAACTGCCTTCCTGCTCAGTGTGAAACCTCGTTTTAGGAGATTTAGATTCAAACCCACAGATGAACTTGGTCCTTATTTTGTGAGTTGTTGTGGTGTATATGCAGAGAATATTTTAAGAGTTTTTGAACGCATATACTGCATGTGCACATGTGCTATACTTCAATGGGGGTTAGTAGCATGGGCTTAAATGGTCCCTGACTGTTAATCTTATTCAAGATTCAAGATACCGTTATTATCATTGTACTGGTGAAGCAATACAATGAAATTTAGTTTGGCAACAATCAAACCATAGCAGCATGTCTAAATAACAGTGATAACTTGTTGCAAAGTGCATTAAAATGACCTTATAAAAGAACTTTTAAATGGATTTGCAAAGGTCTCTTGTTTCTGCTGATGTCTCTGTGTGAGCTACAACAGCAAATGAGGCCGTCGGTGTCAAGATAAGCTATTTCTTAATAGTGTAACTCTATAGGAGGCGGTGGTCGGGTCAACATGTCCACGGATGACACGATTTATGGCACTCGGACCAGAGATGGCAGTGCGAGCCAGATAAGCGTCTTTACGGCAATACCAGCTAGAGCTCATTGGAAATGCAGTCTTCATTCTGGTAACACTTTTGTCCATAGGGGTCGTCAAAATCAACACAAAATGAAAGTTCTCTTATTTAAAAACGTTTAAAATAACATTAAAATGTTATCAGTTCAGTGTTCAGTTCAGTTGATGATACATGAGTTGACTGCATAATAGAGAAATATTTGTTAGTTAATGTTAGATGCATATTTGAGGAAAAAGGTAAAGACAGACATTAGGCTCTGTGTGGAGGTGTGTTATGCTAAATATGCAGTTAATTGTTAGGCTGATCAGCGGCCAAAGATGCAACGGTGCAAACAACCTTGATGAGATCGGTAAGCGTGAACTGAAAAAAGGCAACATTTGTGAGCCAAATAATGAACTAAAAGGTGGAAAATGAAATGACTGATTATTCTCAGAGGGTTTGCCACTACAAGCTACTCTCCCGTGATGCATTCTTCGTGTAAGAAAATACCGCCTATTGCCACTGTGAGGAGGAATGTGTACTTTTACGACCTATTTACTGTGATATTTGAGACAGAGAGTCACATTTATTATATTAAATCCAGAAAAGTGTGTTGATGCAACAGTGTACGAGTGAGGAGATGATGTTCAGCCTGGGTTTTTTTTTTTTCATATTTCCTCAGTAATTCTGAATATGTTTGTCTGCCTGTCTATTGAGAGATGAAAGAGCCATGATTAGGTCATAAATACTTTATCAAAGCCTTAATAGTGCTCACACACACACACAAACACACATACTCACTCACACACAGATGCGGCCTTTGATGGTGTCTGATGGCCTTTGTTGTTTTCCCCTGATTGACAGTAATTGAACCGATTCCAGCAACATTAAAGACATAAACCATCCAGTCGCAAGGTTTTTGAACTGACATGACAGGACAAAGCAAACCAATCCAACGGCTGCGATACGAGATGACAGGACCTCCGCGCTCCCCACCGTCCCAAACCCCCCATTCATCCTCTTAGAAACGTGCCACCCATATATGTTTCCAAAATGTCACTGAAATCATTTTGATCTGCCCTTCCCTCCATGAATACTTAATGTCAGCAGCACAGACATCCACAGTGCAGTCCTGTAGCTGAGTTTACCGCGAGCGTTACCGCCTCTCAGTGTTCTCCTACTCCAGACTTGTACCTCGACGGGCAAGTTTTGGTTTTGATCTAACACATCCATCATCACATACATCACATTCATCTTCATCTGGAAACTAGTGCAGGATGCATTTCTAAGGTGCCTCTTATCGGCACGTTTTCAATGTAGGCGGCAGAGATAAAGACCAAGAGAGGAGACAGTTTTGTCAAGTCTGCAGAAACTCACCAGCTCAGTTATCACTTAAAGAAAAACTTGACTTTGATGCTGAAGCTATGGAATAAGCAGATTAATTCCAATATCGTTTTATCAATTTAATGGTGGATGGATGACAAAACTAACCTATAACATACATTTTGTCTATTTGCATAGATAGATATGGTGGAAATAGATGTAGGCACAGAGACACAGGCAAAGAGATAAATCAGAAAACTCTGACTAAATCCTGAAGTCTTAAAGTATAGTATAGTAGTACATGTATAGTCTTTACTTATCTCTGTGTATGTCTCAGCTGCTTGGTGTTTGTTTGCCTAATATAGGTGTTTTCAGACTCTGGTGTCAAGTCCAAAATTTACCATCAAACACCATCAGTTTCTTGTGTTTTTTCTTCCCCCCTACAGAAGATGACATTTTTGGATACAGGGGGTGTTTTTGATCTTATTTTCCATTTTCCACATCACAGGCTGCTCACCACACCCTTCAGTCATTCGCCTGCCTTTGCTTCTTTTTCTTCTATCCCACATTTGTAATTTCTACACATTCCATCCATATCAAATCATCAGAAATATTGGGTGTGACAGGCAGAAAAATAAACGAGCAAACAAATGAATGGAAGAAGGGGCTGACGTGTTCTGTGCCATCGCCACAAGATGCACACTCTGGTGTCTTTTGTACGGATGCAGTAATTGTGTAAATCTTCCACAAAGGCAGAGACTGAATCATACGTATCAGGCCTCTAATCTCCATTAAGAACCTGCTGTTAAGGATTTCTTCTTTATTATTTGCTCGCAAGCTCCTTTGATTTCATTTGGCGGAGTACAATTCATTCACCGGAGATGGATAGAAAGTAGCTCTCCACACGCCGTAACGTCTCTCACTCACCTTCTCCTGGAGCCGGATCCTCCTCATGTCAACCTCGTCTGAACCCACACTCGCCCCTATTTATTAATGAGGAGATTATAAATAAACAGGTTAACTGTGGGAGGCTCTTATCGTGAGAAGGAAATGGCCATCGCCATGGTTACGGGGGGATGATGTTGTTTGTCCAGCTGTGGTGGTGGGTAGCCTACTGTATGTTACGTGCTGTTTCTCTGAAAATGCCTCAGAGAGTATCTCCTGTGGAATAGATGTTCAGCTGATTAAAAATTAAGCTGATTAAAAACGCATTCATTTGATTGAAAGAATAAATAGATAAAGGCCAGGAAGATTAGGAACAAAGTGACATCCTCCCATTAAAACGTTTAAAACCTCACTATAGCCCACCTTCTGCAGCAAATTATTATTTTCATTATTAATCTGGTAATAATTTTCTCCATTTATAATAATCAAGTAATAGTTTAAAATGCCCACTGACATCCCAGAGCTCAATGTGACATATTCAAAATTGCTTGTTTTGGCCAAAAGTCTAAAACTCATCAATATTAATGTACTATATTTGTATCCCAAATAACTAAGCCCTGTAAATATTCATGTTTTAGAAGCTAGAAAACATTTTTACAGCATCTTTACATAAAAAAATATGTAAATAGTTATAAGTAACAACACAATCATGTGTTCATAGTTTGTTACAGCAGTTCAGTGTTCAACAGTGGTTCACGACATCTACTGTTGAAGAACTTTGTTTTCCACTTCACAAAGAAGCAGAGAGGAAAGAAGATGGGGGTTGGAGGGGTCGAGGAGGAATCAGATGAGACAAAGACGGGAGTCAAATCGAGGCATTTAGGAGTTTATTCATCAGTAGTTTTCTGCGTGGTGTCTCTGTGAGACAGGGAGACCCACAGGGGTTAGGGTGCATGTGTTCGTGTTTATGTATTGGAGATGCAAAAGGCGTCCACCAGCCGGCTCTGCAGATGTGGATGTTCTGCCAGATTGATTCTCATCCCCCGAGAGAGAGATAGGAAGAGAGAGAGGGAGAGAGCAAATGTGTGTGTGTGATAGAGAGAGATCTATACCCTGAGTATCCTACAGCTGTTTGTTTAAATTCTGCCTCCCGTTCCCTGTTTCCAGCTTCTCAAATATGAGATCCTCCTCCTCTGTTTTGCATGAAACAGACAAACAACTGTAACATGTTTACTACAATTTATGAAAAATTACATCTTGCAAATTTCCTCACAAAATGGTTTCTGGAGCCCAGACTCATAACCACCCACGTGTTTCTTCTAAAGGTGACGACTACTTCATAAAATCCACTTGAGAACACTTGATGTATTGTTATTTGTATTTAACACATTGCCATATTATATGATGTATCTGCCTCCTGCACATTAGCTTCATGGCAAAGACGATGGATGTCTGTGGGAACAACTGAATAACAATCAAGTGTGTGCGTGTGATGAAGAAAAAAAAGATTTATATGTGTGCGTATTCTGGGTTTTTGTGTCACCGTGTTTCCTCCTCAGCTCTGCGGTGAATAAATGAAGTAAAAAAAAACCCTGATATCCCACGAGGACAGACTCTAATGGTGTTTATTACGAGGGCAGATTCAAGTCAAATCAGTTTGACGGGGTCTGGTTCTGGTGTGAATATCAGCAGGATGGAGAACATCTGTCTGCAGCTCACTGTAAATCATCCCCTCCCACTCCGCGCACTTCTCTGTCTGCCTCCGTCTCTGACAGCCTGAATACTAATATCACTGAAGTTACATTTATTTATCTACTTTCTGCAGGGGACGGAGAAATAACAGCACCCACTGTAACATACGCAAACACACCACAGCTGCAGAAAAACACTTGTTTACCAGCACGAGCTCAGTAATTGACACATCAAAGATTTTTCTAGTGTTTCTTTTTTTAATTTTCACATCTTTGTTAAATTCTGTCAAGTTTTTGTGTATTTATGGCTGATTTCCCCGTCTTTTTTTATATCAACTCTCACTGCCTCTATTTTATTAAACAACTTCTTCAGACACCTTATCATTAAAAACCATCTTTGCACCAGCTCAACGGAGAAAGCCAACCCTCACGCTCACTTCTCCTGAAAGCTTTGGCTGCACCATTAATTTATTTCTGAAATGTGTCTTCTAAATCAGGCAGACCACCCAGATGCATTGTGGGAGGTTTATTCGTGGAAGTGTTAAATCTTATCCAATGTTTAGACATGTGATAAACTAAAATTGTCTTAGTTCTAGATGTAGATTTAGGAGGCACAGTTCTTGACGCACTGTGTAATGTTTGTATTTAATTAATAATATCCTATTCATAATTAAATCCAATAACAAACAAGAAAAAGCACCAGAAAATAAACACTGGTGGCTTTCATGTGTCAGTTACTGAACTGGTGCTGGTAAACAAGCATTGGCAATCCTCCAAGTACTTGTGGAGATTTTTGTCTGGACTAAAGTGGTGGAGTCACAAGACAAGTGACAAATTGTGCGGGGATTGGGAGGGAATTAAAATATGCCTGGATCTTGTTCTGCGATTTCAGGCAGCCCTAAAATGGACTATACCATGTTGGCTGCACATCTCACTCTCATATTGGTTCAGTAATTGAACTGCGGTGTGGAGCTGCTGGTAATAAAACATTTTCAGCTTTGATATAGCTTATTATTACATTTCAATAGCTGACTTTTGTACCTGTGTTGGTCTTTTACTTAATATTAGCTTCCATAGTAGCCAGGCTTTGTTGTTTTCTTAGAGGAATTCATATTTAATGTCAGTACTTGTAGCTACATTAAGGAGCATTTACATCTGTCTTTGTTCATTAGTAGGGAAAGATACAGATGTACCGATTGATACATAAATGCAGATTATTGCTATGAGCTATTTGGTCAGCCTCATATGTTAGATTTAGATTTTCTTTTCTTCAGTTTATTTATTTTTACCGAGTTTAAAATACATTCAACAAAGTGCTGTGATTTGTGAAATTTTGGTCTTTGTCAGAGTCACCTCCTCTGTCCTGGTCTGTCCTTCACCTGTTTCCCCTCTTTCTCCCTCCTGTCATTCATCTTGTTTAAGGGGATACAGTTTCACACCATCTCTCTTTCAAAGGAATTTCTGACTGTATTTATTTATTTGTGAAGTGTCATCTAAACCCATCTGTCTCTTCTGTGTAGTTTTTAAGGAATACTGTCTTTTAATTTATTCCTTTCCCCTGTCTTTCTTTTAGAGACTCTTGCTGGAACGAACGTTTTCCATACTCAGTTAATAATGATTGTACTGTATGTGGTGGTCATTGAAAATGTGTCTAATTCCAGGCAATAAAGAGAGTGTCCTTTACCATACAGTATACTACAATATCAGAGAACCCAGCACGTCATGTTAGGTGCTGAAGACGTGCAAAATCCTTCAGATCATGAGATGAAAGTTCCTGTTGTTGCTTCCCTGAGGCAATTTAACAAATAATCCTTTTCTCTCTCTTGTCTCCTCTTTCTCTCCTTTAGGTGACATGTAATTGTTTCACCATCAGTGACGCAGAGCTGCAAGAGATTGGAGTTGGGCTGTATCCCAGGTAACACACATACAAAGGCCAAGGTGTAAAGCATACACATCTAGGAAAAAAAAAAACATCATTAATTTCAATTTAGCTCATAATCCTTGTTATATGGTGTCCCTGTCTCTCCAAAAATGCCAAAAATGTAAATGTAGCTCCATTACCTGGCAGTTCTTTCAAGTACAAAGAAGAAGAAGGGGATTTTTATTTTGAGGCGAAAACTTAAAAATAAATGTTGACAGCACATTACAACTGTGCGTCTATGTGTGTGTGTGTACACGTGTGTGTGTGTCTCTTGTTTGGCATGCAGGAGTGAACCACACACTTGCAGAGTAAAGCGGTATGCATGGTAATCCTGGTACGGAGTCCGGGGTGAATGGGGTGGGATTTGGCCGGTCGTTGCACAGTTGCTAGTGTTACTATGCGAGCGCGCACACACACACACACACACACACACATGCACACACACACACACACACACACACTACAAGTATCCCAGCCAGTTTATCTGGCTGGTGCTGAGATGTCAGATGGTCACAGTGGCTTTACCAAAGCCCAGCAAAACCATGTGTGTCTGTGTTAGTGTGTTAGTGCGAATTGTGTCGTAACTCATCCATAAATGATGGGCCCGTTTGCAGGATGGTCCCCTGCCTATTCATATTTTAGGTTGCCTAGCAACCGTGGGTTTGCTGAAAAGAGGGGGATTATTCTGCTGAGGCTACACCTCTGTTCACCCCATCAGTCTGTTCATTTTTCTCTCCTCACTATACATGTCAAAGATTCAGTTTCTTATTTGCTGACTTTCTAACTCCCTGTCTCTGCTAAGCTCATCCCCCTCCATGCTTGTCGTCTTCTACTTCTCATTCTCTGCTAATTGGCCCTAATGAAACTATGATGTAAAATCCTTTTCCTCTGAGCTCTTTATCAGAAGTGAAGCGATTTACAGCTGGATTGATAACACACAAATGTACTCGCTGGTTGTAATCTAGCCCGACCATGTGCCTCATCTCACCTCTGTGTCACCTAAACCCATGTGTGACTGCAGCCAAATCCTCACACAAATACATCCAAATGAAAACAGGAAGAGGAGATTAGCTGACAATGTGACACAAAGACCAGAGAGATGTTTTTTGGGTCGTGCACCAGTCAACAGTTTTTATGCTGCGAGAACATCTGACTGTTTTTCGTAGAATTGTTTCACTACAGTCTCGGCTCCACTGGAGATGCTTTAAGAGCATTTCTCACCATGACAAAGGTAGAGACATATTCAGACGCCCACGCTGTGCTGAGAAGAGCTCTAATTAGGAGACGGAAATAATAACAACCATGTGGGTCAGCCCCATTTAAACACCCTCATGCTTTTCTGTAATTAGGGAAATAACATTCAAGCCTGTGAATCCATCAACAGTTAAAGACAAGATGAGTCCCTGAGAATTTAATTGACTATCTGTGTGGTACGTGAATGGTTGAATTAGATATTATTCCATTTTTGTCTTTATGGATAGCATAGTTGAGAGAGACAGGAAACAGGGAGGCAGAGAGAGGGGAATGACACTGGCGCCCAACGAGGAACTCGAACCAGGGCCGACTGCAGCGAGGACTGTGCCTCTATACAGTACATGGGGCGCCCGCTCTAACCACTATGCCACGTGACGCCCCGAGTTATGAAAACATTTAAAGGAATAGTTCAACATTTTGGCAAAATGGCCCATTGCGATAATCCCTGTAGTTGTAGCAGTAGGTTTGTTACTTAGCTCTGAGCAGCTCACGGCTCTGCTCCACCGTTCTGAAAATGGCGACAGTTAAAGGTAACGAACTTACTGCTAAAACTATAGGGATTATGGCAATGGGCCATTTTTGCCAAAATGTTGAACTATTCCTTTAAATGTTATTTTTATTGTCAACTTCTGTGAGTCATGAAAACATTTTACATAAAATCTATTGTCAGTGCTGCTACTTTACAACAGTATCACAGTAATAGAGTTTTCTTTCACATTATTGTAATGATTGACAGTCAGAGAATCCCTGAGAAATAAAGATGCAAACAACACTAAGAAAGACGAGTACTGAACCTTCTTCTCTCAGCAGCTGTCAATTAAATTTAAACACAATAGTCCCGTATTGTCTGCACTCTCACAGCAACAGTTAGTCTCACTTGTGTGATCAGATATTGTTAATGTGAGATGTGGTTTAGTTAATTAATCTAATTAGTATGCTAATGAGCTGCTCTGCATCAGATAAAAACATTGTTTGGAGGGCTTGATTTCTAGTTGATATTCAGGCTGCAACTTCTCCACTGTAGAACAAAGCCAGGGGGTTACTGATGGTTTTTGCAGTGCACACACAAACACATGCACACACGCACGCTTTATCTCTTGCACCCGTTGTTTTGCTCTATGAATATGATAAATGAGAGCCCCACCATCAGTAGAACAGGTTATAAAAAACAGACAAACCTCTCCAGTATTTTTTCTCAGCCATGTGAAGAGTGACAGTAAACGTCTCTTTCCAGGTCCAGGAGGTGTTAACACAAGCACGCCTGAACAGTCTGGAAGATGCACATCAAATACAGCCTGCAATATGCCACTATTCAGGATAGTAACATGATCTAAGTTTCTTTAATCTTTTACGGTGCATTAATTATTATGTGTCAGAAGTCTGTGTTGTGACAGAAGTCGAGTACCCGTTGTTTCCTAATTTATTTGTGTGTGTGTCTGTGGGAGTGATGCTGAAAGGCCGACGAAAACGAAGAGCCACATGTGTTATGACAGGGGCAGAGAACTCGTTTTGTCACACTGTGCAGGGAATTAGCAGTGTTTGTGTCTCTGTGACTGTGTGTGGCTCATTGGAGCTCTCAGTCACATTTTTTGACCTGCTGCGTGATATTTAACTTCCTCACAGCACTTTGGATACAGGGCATAAAACACGTGGCGTCGCTCGGCCGTCGCACACTAAGCTGAGAGATCTTGAGGGAGATGTATCGCTGATTGTGTTTTCTCTCTAATACCAAATAAGCTGGTACAAATAACAACGTAAGTCAACACTGAAAAATCCCACAACAGTCGGACGTGATGCTTTCAGCGGCTCGGCAAGAGGAGGCTCCTCTTATATTTTCCAGCCACTGACAAGTTAAGATTTCTCTCAGCCTTTATCACCGTGTCGTCTCTGCTCATTGATCATGCTGCAGATGTGCTGTGATGCTGAAGATGAGAAGTGATGATGTGTTTTGCTTGTTTTGCTGCTTTGAGGAAGGGAACGACGCACACATGCGCTGACTCCCGAGGAGGAATTTGTAAGATTCACAAGAAAGTTTAACATTAAATCACAGATACATTTCTTCTCTCTATCTCCTCCTCCCACTGTTCTTTTCTGTCTTCCCTGCTACTGATTTATCCCTTCATCTTTCTCCTCCATCCACTCCCTCTCTGTCTCTCCACCTTCTTGACTTTGCTTCATTTATCTTCTCTTCCCTCTTCACTCCTCCATCTCTTCTCCACTCTCCACTCTTTCCCTTTCTCACTTCTCCCCCTCCCCACCCTCTGGCTCTCTCTGTATCTCTCTCTCTCGGTCTTTCTCCCTCCTGCCCTTCATCATCCCGTCTGCTCTCTCTCAGTCTATCTCTGTTAAACCATGACTGCAGGCCAAACTGTGTGATGGTGTTTGAGGGAACAAAGCTGCAGCTCAGAGCCGTTCGAGACATCAACCCTGAAGAGGAGGTATGAACAACAACAACAAAACCCCCGCTTCATCTTCATTAACAACATAGAGTATAACTGTTTTTATTGACTGATGTGTGCTTCATTATTTGAGATATTAATTGAAGGTTTTTTATTCACTGTTGTTATTGATGGAGCGGCCACTGCCAAAGGCTGTTTATTGATGCATAATCTGAAACCATATTATATTCCATGTACTTAGCACCGCTGCGCTTATCGTCTGTATTTTATTGTGCAAGCAGTAATAAATGTTGATGGATGCCTGGTGAACTTGACTTTATTAAAGAGTTTGGAGCCGAGTGAAATATCGCTGCAGCACAGACATGACACATCGAACTTGGCAGCGTTTTCTCCAATTTTCCATACTTCATCATCCCTCCTGACTATATATGTAATGAGATGCATCCATGCCATCTGGACAAAGACACAAGCACTCTCCCTTCTCTCCAAGATCAGTTTACATAAACTCAATTGCAAATATCTTATTTGTTTGCACACTGAACTGCAGATAACGCGATCTGCAGTGTAGCAAACATAGCAAAGTAATATATCAAAGACGCCAAATGAAAACGTAGTAAAATGAAAATGTTCTCTCTGTGTCCAGCTCACCATAAGTTACATTGAGACGACGTCCCTGAATGAGGATCGACAGAGACAGCTGGAGGACCAGTACCACTTCACCTGCCGCTGTCAGCGATGCGACTCTCAAGACAAAGTGAGACATGATTGTTTAGTTAATTGCATTTAGAAAAACACAAACTAAACACACACAACAATACAAGTATGACCGATAATGAGAGTAAGCACATAAGAGCATTAATTAGATTTTATTATTTATACCAGTTTCTTGCTATGGATCTCTTCAGGCTGCTGGTGGATACATTTATGAATGAAATGTGGCGAAGAAATACAATCAACCTGTTTTTGTTCATCTCACCTGAACATGTACTGAAACAACCATTATTCAGTAATGACAACCTGTCAGTAATGAAACACCATGGTTGACACAGTGATGATGTGACTACAATATGCAATAGGAAAAACTCTTGGCTGATAAGAAATTCACATTATGTTCCTCCTCGAATCAGTTCTAACCCAAATTTGTTAATATTATAACTAAATATTAAAACTCGTGGACCAGAAATCCAAATATAGACACATGGATGCTCTCTCTCGCCTCGCTCTGTCTCTGCCACTGTTGGTTTAAACAGTGCATCGGTGCGTAACATGCTACAGTGTACCTTTTCTTGTCCTCTCCTCCTTTCCCTCCTTCACTCTCACATCCTCTCTTATCTCCTGCCAGTCCTCTTCCTCTCTGTCACCGTGTCACGCTCCACCTCTTCACCCGTCCACGCATCCACCCTTCCCTGACCGCTTACTGAAAAATGAGAAAAATCATCTTGTCTTTCAGCTGCAGTTTTCTCTTCCATCCGTCTTCATCCGCTCCTCTCTTCCTGTTCCAGTGTCTCAGCGCTTTGTTCTCAATTTATGTTTTCATTCCTCTCTCTTTTTATTTGTCTGCCTTCACTTCCACTGCTCGTTTTTTTTTCTCCCTGTGCTCCATATGGCACTTGGGTCTCTCTCTACTACCACAACACAACCCACCTTTGTTCTGCATACAACACACACACACACACACACAAACGCTTTCTGTCATTCTCCCTTTCTCGCTTTAATCTTCAGATGATGATGGCAGGCTGCTGGGCTGTGACCCAAAGTTGTCATGCCGACAGATGATTGTTGACATCAAACCTGTTTGTGTGTTGTTTTTTTCCCCACTGTGCACATGCATGCTGTGTTTGTGTGTGTTAAGATGCACACAAGAAAACTTTTATTACTCAGACATGTTTGTTGCTTCTTGACTTGACAAGTCCAATAGGTGTTGATCCAGATGTGCATGACTACACACACACACACAGACATTGCTCACTCTGTGTATTCCTCATAACGCTGCTGTATGAGCCAAGTATGTGCATGAAAGTTATTGTTTTAGACATCGGCGTCTACTCTCTGCCCAGGATGGACTCATGCTGTCTGGTGAAGAAGCAACATGGCGCCAGTTGAAGGAGGCGCTACCCAGACTGGAGGGGCAGAAAGCAGATTCAGGTATCCTTTACATCCAAGATCCACTACATGATAAGTTGATGCCTCTTCACTAATAGTATTTCATAAGCACTGTGTTGTGACTTACAGTATTTCAGGGATTCAGGTCTGGATGGCAGCGTTGAAGTGATGAAAGGTTATCAGTAGTACCATATTTTTAAAAGGAAAAATGTGCGTTAGTTCAGTCACTATTGTCTTAGATTACAAGTTAATGTGCAAAAGTAGATCCCTCTCATTGTATCAGTATTTCTAAAGCTCCAAAAGCAGATGATAGATGATTTAATCAGTAAATTTGAAGCAGTGCAGCTCAAATATGTCGCATGCTTTCATATACAGTAGGTAAATCTGACCCTTTTCGACTCTAATTCTGACAAACAGTGAATAATTATGTATCCAGTTGTCAGAGTACAGCACGGTCAGATTTATCTGTTTTAATATTAGAGGTTTTACACAAAAATAGAGACTTAAGATTTAAGGTTTTACCTGCACCAGTATAAATGTTGTTCTTACTTAAATGACCCTTCAGATTGGGAAGCACTTCTGCAGAGCTGTAGTGATTTGTTATCGACCGTTGGTGGTGACGTCCCTGAAGAAAATCTCTACAAGCTCAGACTGACAGACATGGCTTTAGACGCCTCCATCAACCTGGGACGCTGGGAGGAGGCTTTGAGATACGGGATGAAGACACTTCCGGTATACAGGTGAGATTGTGTGTTTCAGCCATGTATCCTCAGGCTTAAAGGAAAACATCCCCTGCCTTTAAATCTAGATATATGTTGGAATTAGAGACTTTCATTTTCCTGATTCCAGTATGGACGACAGTGTCAGGAAGAGGACAAGCGTAATTCTTCCAGAGTGCATCTGAAGTGCAACTCACGGCCGCCTTGCGTAACTGTCTGTGTGGATTTATCACTTCAAATAACTTTAAAGAAATAACTTGGGCTGCTACTCAGTTATTACACCTTCATAGTCATCATAAATCTTACAGATTATGTTTTAGTCTCAGACAGATTACTGGCAGAGATCCAGAAAGATGTGGGCAAGGTAAGGGTTGCTCGGTATCTCTGTAATCTGTTGGGATAAAATGGATGCTTTGCTTGTTTCTGAGGTTGAAGTTCGGAGAATCAGTGATACGGAGCGTTGAAAGACTGAGAAGATCCCCAAATGAAAAGCATTTCACTTCTCTGACCTGAAAAGGAGACGTGGGTCTGCTTGTGTTATCCCTGTGTAGGCGAAGTAAAGTTAATCAGGACTGGGTTCATAAAGTTAGCGCAGAAGATGGAAAAAGCTGAAAGAAAATTTCAGGGTTGAAGTGGGTTCACTGAGAAGAACTTGAACTTATTTATGTTCACATCATCACATATCTGTTGATCAAATGATGAATGGAGTTGCGTGGACAGGCTTCGTGTTGTTTGTTTATGGAGGCCTATTGTCCATTTTATTATGCTGCTGGAATTAATTTTACACTCTATGATGTGTATTTGAAGAACATGATTTTAAATAGTGCTTTATTCTTTAGCCCAGCTACCAGTGTCTTCAAATCTCTGAGTGCTGCATAGCCACCTATCATTTTCTTTTTCTGTGCATCAATTAGTCAGCGCCTAAAATATGTTGTACTTTAAAAGTTCAAAGGGGAAAGGAACAAAAGAAAGCCAGTTAAAGTGGTGATTTAATGAAAGAAAGTGTTGGTAAAAGCAGGAAAACAGTGAAAGAAAGATAATTTACGTGGGAACAAGAGAAGATGAAAGGGAGGCTGTAAGAGCACATGTGATGAATCAACGTAGAAAATCTATTAATGAATGAAACAGAGTTTCAAAAAGTCTGTGGTCTTTCAACCTGCGTGTCAGATTACAGTAAATTGCATCAACATTTTTCGCCTCTTTTTCTCCGGTTTAGGTTGTCCAATCCCCAACACACCCCAGACTCCTCTTCCTGCAGTGCATTACACTTTTGTGCCTGTGTGTATGTGTGTGTGTGTGAGACAGAGACAGAAAGAGAGACTAATTGATCTTTTGTGAGGGGCAGAGCTCCAGTGGCACAGCCTTGTTCTCACACTGACAACAACATATCCACAGGAGGGGAAACAGCAGCGCAGCCTATCAATAAATAACTAGACAAGAGAGCGACAGAAAGAGAGAGAGAGATGGTGATGAGAAGGAGGGGATGGAGAGTTCAGTGTCATTTGAAAGAAAGTGAGAGAAATGCGTCTGAAGGAAGCGCAGGCGAAACCAAAGTGAGGGATGGTTGTGGGCGGTTTTAGGGAGGGAGCAGAGAGAGAGGGGGTTAGGTGAGGGTGGGAGTGAGCAGGAGATAAAAGAAAAGTAAGGGCGGGGCTGAGGAGTGTGGGGTGAATCACTAACAACGACCTGGCGAAGAAATGAGGAGGGGGAGACAAAAAAGTGTGCAAAAATGGGGAGAAGCGACATTATAGTGGAAAAAAAAGTTGTATGGAATAATACAACAATACAACAGAAAAGCGAATGATAAAATGAGGAATGTGGTCATGAACGGGATGAGAGGAATGCACCGAGCGTTATCCTGGCAAGGAGAAAGAGAATATGAGAGAGAAACCGTTCAGGAGAAATAAAGTGAGAGAGTGGGAGGAGGATCTTCCATATTCATCTCCTATCTTCCTCTGGGCTCTTCAGATGGCAGAGGAGAAAGATAGCTGCAGGAGTTCTCAGTCTCTCTCTTTCTCCTGTCCTTCCCCTCATTCTGTATTCCTTTCTTCTCTCTCTCTCTATGCAGGTCTTTTTTCTGCTTTTACTATTCACTTTGTGATGTATAGAGATGGTTTTCCTTCCGCATTGGTGCACAAATAATGCTCAGCAGCTTATTGAATATATGCACGTACTGTGCATATTGTACTGCCTCACACACAAACACAATACAGTGAACGCATTTTCTGTGTATCAACAAGTGTGCTGTGCATTTGCACGAATAAAATAAATGTTTTTCTTTCTCCTGTTCATTATCTGACAAGGTTTTCCTCGGGGCTGCACTGATAGAGAGCAACAGCTAAAACAGTTTCAGCAGCATACAGCCTTGATGATTGAAGGCCTGAACCTGAGACACTCGGGGTTCATGGTCGATGAACCTGCTGCTGCATTATTACAGCACTCCTGCTCCATTCTCTGGATAAGCTGGACAGCCGCTGTGGGAAATCACTGACAAAACAAATGAAAATGCTGCATTCATTTCGCATTGCGAGCAAAGTTTTGCTGAGTGAAGTTTTACAAAAATGCTGAATCTTACTCTTCCCACGAAGCCACCGAGAGCACACTGATTTGTTCTTAATTCATGCGCTGAGATGCAGAACTCCCCTGGGGTGTCAGCCATAGTTAGTGCTAATGTTTGGATTGCACAGTCTACATTCTTACATTGCTTTAAGGAGAGGCGTAAAGATCAGTGGACTCCAAGCCTGTCCATCACCACCAGCCCGGGAGGTGGCAAGATAAATATGCGGGGGGTCACAAGATTTACAAGTTTGGAAAAAGAATGAAAAACATTCAGGCTTTTCAACTCTTGTCGTCTCAAATCTTTTTTCTTGCTACAGTAGACAGTGGATAGATTTACTATTTTAACCTTAAAATTCAACAGTGTGAAAGGGGAGCATCCCTCTGTGGGTCATATCAATTCATATCATCAATTACCTACAGTAAATAGGCAAGAGTGATTTAAATCTTACTTAAAGCAGATATCAGCGGAATGTTTTTGTTAATATAAGTCCTAAATAGTCCTATTTTCAAATCACCTGGAGTGTTTCAGTAAATAGACAAGAAAATTTTTCTTGTGTGATTTAAATCTTGTGTGTGCAGCCAAGGGGTTAAACATCCATTGTTTTACTTAAGTCATACCAGTTTGATCTGCACGCTGGTTATAGCTAAAGGACCACATGCTACGCGTTGCCTGGAACGTAAACTGAAAATACAAACCTGAAATTACTGTTGCACTGGACAGAAAATAAAAGACAACTGAGGATAATACTCATTTTCCTTCATGTTTTTGTTCTCCTTCGTCAGTTTTCTGGTTAACAAAATAATCTACGTTTCACCCTCACAAACAGCAGACTGTGGGTCTTTTGTTCCAAACAAGAGCCTCATTAGTTCCACAGCATTTGCCTGGAAATGCTACACTTTTCCACAACTATTAATTTCTCCTTCTTGCCCCCTCTCATGCTCATAGCTGAAGGCAATGGCTTTCTAACTAGCTGCATACAGCTAGACTATATTTCTCTTCAATTTACTCTCCCGGGGAAGAAAGGAGGGGAGAATTCAGGAGACAGCACGTTAATGAAATTATTTTAATTGCTGCGTTGGTTCTATATGCAAAGAGGAAATATAATTGCAGTTTGGTCTTGATGTGAATGTGTTTGCATGTCATGGCTGCTTGAATCACTGGCTTGGTAATTAAATCAATATTTTAACTTGTTATTATTCATGGAGGACTAATGTTGTTGGTTTAGTCTTTGAACTTCCTGTTTAATGATTCAATTTTAAGCACAGAATCAGGGACCACCTCTGTAATTGGTAGGCTTGTCAGTCAGTAGTTTAGTTCGGCTCGAAGGTATGAACAAATGGGCTATTAGCTCTGTGAGTGAAAACTGTTGGAAAATTATCAAAAAAGCTGCAGAGTTTGAAATGACTCTGGTTGTGGCCACTACGAGTTAATTAACTTTGATTGTATTGGATTTAGAAAACAGACGTTTCTTTTTAAATTACAGAGAGTGAAAAAACTTTTTAGCCTCAGGAAGTGACTGTTTTCAGGCCGTGAAGAAATAATCAAGATGGATCCTGTGCTAATAGGAGATGCAGAGCGGTTTCTATTTACAGTTGATTGAATTGAGAACATATTGAACCCTCTTGTGGTTTGTTTACTCTGGGGAGAAGTGAAATCTGGCAAATACACCAGATTATGGAGGGTGAAGTGGATTCAGATTGACCTTATCTTTGTGTGCATGCATGCTCATACATCAATGCTGGCATTCATGTGTGTATTCATGAGTCTGTGTTTACTTACAGCTCTTTGTGTTGGAGAGAGAGAGAGAGAGAGAGAGGGGGGAAGAGAGGGAGAGACCGCGCTACTTAAACGGAGTGGGGGGAATGGAAGTAGAGAAGGGTTTCTGCTTTGTCAGAGAGCATTTTAATGCCATCATTAAGCAGTTATATAAAATTAGAGAGAGAGGAAAAAAACATACCAGGAAGTAGAGAGAAGGTTTAAAGGGGCAACAGAGGCACGAAGAGCAATGAGTGCAGAGCAGCAGCGGAGAGACGGCCGACTGATATCGCCAGCGTTAATCCCTGCAGTTAGCGGGGCAAAATACACAAATATAAACAGGTAGGAGCAGAGCAAAGGAGATGTGAAATAGGAAGAGGAAGCAGAGATTAATGGAGGGGAAGAAGAAAAGAGGATAGATGACAAGCAGAGTTGAGTAAATGTGTGTTTTGAAAATTCCAGTGTTTACTGTCAACAAAGCTGCTTCCTAAGAGTCCCTGATGTGTAGTCGTCTTTAGGAGTAGGAATGTCCCAGTTCTCTGTCTCTCTCTGTGTGTGTGTGTCCATGCATGTGAAACATTGATGTTTTCATATGATTAATGGCATTTAAATCGAACAAATTTCAAAGTTCCCTTATGAATTATAGATGCAAGGGTTTTTTCTGTTTGTGTTTGTCCCTCATCCCTTAATATGAGTTTTCAGAGACACTGAAGAGCAAAGAGTTGAATGAAAGTGGTGCCAAATATAGACAAGTGGAAACTATAACAAACATACAAACACACACTCAATACACACGTGAATATCCCATTTTTCTCACTGTTGCAAAGACAGTTTCTCTTGCTCACCCATCCTTACTTTGTCTATGTATCACACGTGCACACAGACACTGAGCAGCAAAGCAGATTAGTCCTGTTCACTGAGTCATCATATCGTCGCAGGTCTGTGCTGCGAGTGTCAGTGGATTGCCTCAGGGATCAGAGAGACACAAAGCGAACTGACAAATTCAGGGAAACGGTTAAGTGCATATTTCTGTGTTGATACTTTCATACGAGTTTGATGTCGAGTGAACATGAATGGTCTCAAACCATTCAGTCTGATTATTTATCAATCTGATCTCATAAAGCTGCACACAGTAAAAAAAAAAATCCAAACTGTCAATCCAGGTTTATTTCAAAATGTCCTTTTCTCATTCTCATGTTGTGGGGAGTTCAAGGGTAGTGCCAAAAATAGGACGAGAGAGTTTGCTCCAGTTATCACAGCATCGCACTGCTCGACTTCCTTGGTGCTCGGTGGGAGATTGAGGACGATTATTGAACCAACCGCAGATTTTGTAGCTCATGATTGTGACCCTCAGGGTGTCTTGTGTGGGTTGACTGAACTTTTGATATCAGCCATCCAGCTGTGTAGAAGCAGAGGGAGAGTCGCTGCTGCATTTTTGGAAGTGGATCATAATGAAAGCTCCAGGTAAGGTAATGCAATGTAACCTTATGACCAGGACCTGGATAAGTGACGCAGAGTAAATAGATAGTGGTTCTGATTACTGATAATTACATTATAAAGCCATTTTGATTTTATGCACTAGTTAGAAGAAGTGTCGGTTTAGTCTTTTTCAGCAAAATAAATAACAATTCATAGGGTATCATGAAAACATCCACATGACAGGAATGAAACCATAGCAGATCCGTGGGAAAGTTTGGTCGAAGCAGCAGAGGATGATTCTGTTCTCTGACTGGTTCTCTTTCTGTTTTCATCCTCTTTCTCTCTCTCTCTTCTTTCAACAGGCAATACTACCCCGATCCCCATCCTGTCCATGGAGTCCAGCTGATGAGGGTGGGGAAGCTGCAGCATTACCTGGGACACGTTAAGGATGCTTTGGACACATTCAAACAGGTGTGAGGGATGAAATACTCAGTACGTTTACATGAACAGCTTAGTCGAGCTACAGTATGCTCACAATTCGATTTTAGCATCTAATCTGACTTCTGTCCTTGTCCCACTTTACATGCAACAGAGAAAATTGAATCACTGATGGTGTCTGCCTCCTCAGGAAGCAATATGCATTGTTACTCCCCCCTCCCCTGTCCTGTTGACTTTTCTGTCACTGAGTAAAAAACTGAATAAAAACAACTTAATAAGCTTAATAAATTCTCAGCTACAGTCCCCAACCCGACCCGCCAATCTGGGCCTTTCCTTCGCCGGGTTCGGGCGGCTTCTCTGCTCCACTTTGTGCCGTCTCTAATGTTGTGGAACATGTGCACATGCATTGTCCAGTTTCAGTCCGATCGAGGCATATGCATGCAGAAGAAAATTGATTTCCAATCGCATTATCCGGGTGTCTTAATCAGAGTTGGAGAACTAACACGTTTACATGCACTTCAGTTGTCCAGTTATAGTCGGCAATTAAGGCAATAATTAATTTTTTTCAAGTGTCATGTATACGTACTGACTGACAGGTTCATCCATTGTGCTTCACGTGTTCTTGGCCAAACAGCTGGCGCGCTCTGTACTGTGAGTGAGTGATGTCATTTCTCGTCTCTCCTTTCAGGCCTTTCAAATCATAAAGCTCACCCACGGCGACGACCACGCTCTGACCTCAGATCTGTCGATGAAGATGGAGGAATGTCGCGCTGAGATGGATCGTCACTAAAACACAGACAAACTGATACTTGACTTCTTCTCATGCAACTCAATGTACAGATTTTACTTCCTGCTGTAATGATCATTTCATCATTTTCCTAATCGACATCATTTCTGGTGAATAAAATGAGTGTTTCATAGCTGTGTTTGCAGTTTTACATTGAAATTCTGACTAAATACCACCAAGTGAGAGGTGATACTTGTAGCCTCTTCTTCTTTCTCCCTCTCCCGTCTCTCTGTTTGCAGGCCTGTGTGTAATCTTTAGAGTCCATCATGATGAATGATCTCACAGCCAACCAGTGTTTGGCTCCCTCACCGTATGTGTGCGTGTATGTGTGTGTGCGTGTGTTGTTTTTGTAAAGTCTAGTTTTCAAAACATCCATCTTTCCTCCATACATATCCATCACACACACTTCCCATGTTAATCCCTGTTTTTGTGCGTCGCTCTGTCAGTGTGCGACCTCCAAATTAAGCCCAGAGTGTGTCTGTGATGGAATGTGCTTATGGGTCTCTCTCTCTCTCCCTCACACACACACACTCTTTCTCTTTCTCCCTCTCTCTCTTTCTCTGTCTCACACCCACACACACACACACACTGTCTCCCCCTCTCTCTCACACACTTCCGATGTTAATCCCAAAATTCTAGCATTTGCAAACTGATGACAGCGCTTCCTCTGAGAGGGGATGGATTAGACTGACATTATGTTTTGCTTTAAGGTTAAAAATAATACGGTTTTTGCTTTTCTGACACTTTTTTCCAGCACTGTGACGTGATAAAAAAAAACCAAATCCTTCACCCACCCTGGATTAGTCAGCTGTTCAGCTTGATTCGTCATAAAAACACACTCACATGAGTAGTTTTTTCTTAATTAATGACAATACTTACAGTGTAAATTATGGCTGTAACAGCAAATCCTCCAGATTATTTCTCCCAGTGTGTGTGGAGAAAAGGAGCGAAACGTTAACGGCACCTTGGGGAGATTAAATGAAAGTAATCTAAAGACTGAATGAAGACGTGCGGTAATGACAGTCGCGGTCCGAACGGTCTGTCCTGCTCTACAATACTGCTGTGTCTACCTCCATTACTCACTTCATTGGCTCTGTTGCTTTCTGTCTCTCACTCTCCTCTCACCTCACAATGGCCATCAAATTTATCGTTTAACCATAACCGTCTCCCTCTCTGTCACTCACTGTCTCTCTCTCGTTTTCTGTCTGTCTGTCTCTCGCTCACTCCTCGATGGCTTTCATATTAAATTCACTATTCGTGCATGTTTCGTCTCTTTCTTTCACTTACCGTCCTGCTATTTATTCTCCCCCAGTTTCAATTTTCACTTTCATTCTAGTATAGAGATACTCTTTGTGTTTCTCCCCCTGCACCGCTTCACCTCTACGCTCTCTTCATCCCACCCCCCTCTTTATCTTCACATATCTCCTCTCCATTTGTATTGTGCCTTTACTGAAATTCACACTCAATGAAAATGCAACCGCACCACTGAAATTGAAAACCCAGGCGTTGGGCCTCAATTTCACTCCTTAGTTGATTGGCAGGTCTCACTAAATTTTCTAATTCTGGTTAAGGTTTTTTCAACATCTGTAATGTTGAGAGAGACAGAGTTTGGTGACATAGCATGGCACCATATTGGTTCATGGGAGTTGGCGTCACCACTGTTGCTGTAATTGCAGTCAGCTTCTTCCCGTCAGGAGTCGTATCTCTCCACAAAGGTCTCTTCCTCTCCAAAAGGGAGCAGCAGCTGAGATACTGTTAAACTTTCTTTGCTCAGCTTGTTTCTGTGAAGTTTAGCCTGATGACTCAAATCCTTCATCCACTCAGACAACCACAAGGCTTATGCATGTGCAAAGGGAATAATTACAGGTTTTCTTGAAACTGTATGGAAACGTTCGGGATGCTGTAGTAGGCACACAGATCAGCGGACAATATGACAAATTCTTTTTGCTTTAGTTAACTTACAAAATGAGCCTTTTTATAGGTGAGAGTCGCCACTACATGTAGTTCTTTATGCAGAGACATACAGTATAGCCTACTATGGTTTGAACATGAAATAACAACCAGAGACTGTACAGTAGATATAATCTGTACGTCGGTATCTCTCAAAGATTGTTATGCTTTTCAAGATTCAGTGATAAGGAGCGTATGTTTATGATTTTCATCTAACCTCTCTTTCTTGAATGAAAAGGCAAAAACAAACCATATTTTTTTTTGTCTTATTCATTATCAGAACAGGCTCTTCAGACTAGAGATGCTATGAAAACTTTACCATAACTGTTGTAGCTCATTAAAACTGTGTTAGTGGCCAAGGCTCCAGCAGAGGAGATGCTGGTCAAAAGTGCACTGCTCTGTTTCTGGCTGCCTGCGCTGCTCTGGCGCTGTGAAGGATGTATTCTGACTCACCGAGCTGCACTGATGTAGATTACTAGTCTTCTTATTACGGTTGTCCCTATAATGTTTTTACCACACAAAGACTGAACCTGTTTCTTGACCGCCACATCATTTATAATTTAAATTTAAAACAGACCTGTGAAATCCCTGTTTGTTGATCCATACTTAAAATCTCAATATACATAGAAAGGAAATCACTGCACTGAAGAGTTAATCAGAGAGACATATGAATCAATATATCCACTGCATGTCTTCTTCCTCCATTTTCCTCCTACCAGCACAAAATGAAGTGCTCTAAATCTGCAGATTCACCTCATTACAAATGGCCATTTTAAGTAGTTGGAGAAGGAAACTACCAAGAAGATTAACTTGTATAAAAGAGGAATTACTTGAAGACAAAGGCTAAGTGGACTTAACAATTGTCAAATTAGCTTCCAAGCTCAGGGACAACAACAACAACAACCTTCAATGCTCGACATCAGCAAATAAATTAGTCTTGCTACCCTGGGCAGAAAATTAAACTCTTCCACTTGCCTGCGGTAAATGATTTAGCAGACAGGTGAGATCAGAAAGGAGAGCACAAATCCATTTGTTGGGCCATGATTGCATATTATTTGTCAAAAATTGCAGAGGAGATCATTCCCTTGCTTGCGATTTTGCAAATTATCATTTTTTTCTAACCTACAATTTCACAAGTACTACTTGTTTCTCTGCCTTGTCTTCCCTAAAATCAACCATTTTATTTCCCTTGCACCACTTTTGATGCCTCATTTCTCTTTTCCCCTGTCTTCTAAATTGTAATTCTGTCTTTCTATTCCTTCTCCCTTGTCTCTCTCATCTGTTCTCTCCCTCCTCTTTCTCCTATTCATCCTTCTCCTCCTTCCTGTTCCCTGCTGTGCTTGGGTGATCAAAGCAGGCTCAACGGGGCAATATGTCACCTAGAAAGCTGCCTACAGGGTAGTAAAGGTCCACACACACACACACACACACACACACACACACACACACACACACACACACACACACACACACACACACACACACACACACACACACACACACACACACAGCAGCCTAGCTTTGAAGGTAACTTGCCAGCTATTGTCATAAAACAGCAAAATGATGTGACTCGCATCATGTGGTCATGATGTGACTGTGGTGTCAAGAGGAAGCTGTCGATTGGCTCGCTCTCCAACACAGTCACAGCAGCTCAAGGAGGCAATTTGACCAAATAAAACCTTAAATACTCCATAATATATAAACATACTTATCTATTCAGTTTGTCTTGCACTTCTTCTTCTTCTTCTCTCCAGTGCCTGTTAACTTGCAGATAAACATCCATGAGTTCACTTTCATATAGTAGGGGGGAAAAAATGCTTCAAATAGCAATTGTGTCTGGAGGCCAGGTGTCACGCTTTGAGAATCCCTGAACTAATGATAGTAAATAGACGAATGCAGCCAGTGATGAGATGACAAAAGCACTGGGATGCAAATACACCACACACAACTAGTAGCATCAATGTTTGTGGAAGATTCCTTGAAGCCACTGGCTGCCATCCTCTAAGTAGTTGTTATCCCACATTTGATGGGAGGTCTCGAATCCTCTCTGATTGAAGCTGGAGGCCAGTTGCATTCTCCCCGCTACACATTTGGCGTTGAGGACTAGTGACAACACAGTTCGCAGCAGGCCTGACCCCGCCTCTAGTGACTTCTCTCTGAAAACAAGAAGTCATACAGAAAAGTTCAAGTTCAGGCCAAACACACAGTGCATCCCTAGACTTTTGAACTGAAACTGAAACTGAAGCTCAAATTCATATTTATGGATTTATTCCCTTAGTCAGTTTGACAAGCAGGTTGAATATAGTTAACAATGTTTTCATCAAAACAAAATACCACATAAATGTTGTTTCATTGAATCCTCTGACATTGTGGAAAACACTAAAGGGAATTTTCTGTTTTAATTATATGTAAATGTCAGGGAACTATAAATATATCATAAATATTATTTCTATTTAGATAATTGTTTATTTTTATTTTGTATTTTTCTTCCAGTAGGCTAACTTATTTCAACACTTCAGTTCTGTTCTGATGCTTCTCAACCAATTCCCATCCACGATCATCACCTATAGTGTCCCCTGGAAACCTTTGTTATTTGTTTAGCTTGATGTTTTTGCAGCACATGTGATAACAAATGGATGAAGATGTTTTGTGGTTTTACACCATGTTTGTGTCTTGGTATATGTTTCCTCAAGTTGCAGTGTTTTGGGCTCTCATGGCCACCGTAGGAACCACCTCAGCCCCTATGGCACAGAAGAAAAAGAGCTCTCATGTGTGAGGTTAAACACACAGCTTATCCACTTTCGTTCTGTTGAAGAAAGAGGAAATTACATTGACTTATTTTTTGGTGTTTTCAAAGTGCTTTACAATATTTTTCTTTCTTTTCTAACTAAAATCCATTAGATAAAGTGAATATAATGCATGAATGTTTAATTCTTAATGCATTATAGAAAATAGTCCCTGTGAGAGACCTGGGGTCATATTTGAAATTAATATGTCATTTTACATAAACACTTACATTCATTCATTTGGCAAATGCTTTTATCCAATGTGACTTCAAGGTGAAGAACAACACTAAAGCTTCAGGAGACCTTCATACCACATCTATTTACCAAGTGCAAGATCAGGTAAAGAAATGCATGCTGAGTGCTAGTTAGGCATGTTTGGGTGAGGTGAAAGGTGCACTTGAAAGAGATGAGTTTTTTGAGGACATTCTTGAAGATACTGTAGAGAGGGACGTCTCTGCTCTGATAGCTTTGCTTTTCCCACCAGCAGGAACCAGACGATATTCTGTAGAGATCAAGAAGATGAGCGGGGAACTACAAATCACTTTGAAGGTAAGCAGTAGTGACGTGAATTTGATCGGGTGGCCATGGGTAGCCGGTGCAGGTTGATGAGCACCAGAGTGACATGTGCCCTTTTAGGCTGATTGAAGACCCACACGGGCTGTCAGACTCTGAACCATCTGTAAAGGTTTGACCGGCCATGAAGATGAAAGGGGAGCCCGCCAGGAGGAAATAGAAGCAGCTGGGTGACGTGCTGAGTCAGGTAAGGCATGATTTAAACAAAAAATGTTGTATAGAGTGAAGAATCATGACCTCGAGATGGATGCAACAATATCAGAGAAGGCAAACTGGTTGTCGGGGGAAGAGATGAGGAGCTGATTTTGACATTTATAGTATGATGGAGAGACTTATTTGACCAGATGAGTAAGAGTTCAGTCTCTTAGCAGGAAACTTTAAAAAGAAATAACATGATGCGACAGATATCTCAGCTGTTAGGTGTATCTGTCATAAGATAAAATATTCCAGGGAAAGTGGGCTGACTGCGGGAGGTGGCAGCAGTGACAACAGTTTCTCTGAGCTGATCAGTCATTTCTCAGGGTGACAGGGTTACAACCTGCCTGGCAGAAATAACTGGATCACGACAAATTTAGAAGTTCCCCGAGGAAACAATTAAAACCACTGAAGCTTTGTAGTGATGAACAGTAGACTACCTGACAGTGGCACATCCCAAAAAGTCAAGGACTGTTAAAATGGAGCCAGAACTGCTGTCACCTTGTGTCCGTTTGGCTGCTGTACATGGACAGAGGAACACAACAAACTATTGCTACTGTGGAAAAAACACAAGACTGAATGGCTTTAATTCATTTTCAGTATCGTATTCAAAGATAGTTGTTAAAAAGTAAAGATGAATTGTCCCATCTGGCTTATTTAACACGACAGAAAATGTTAAAGGGATAATTCAACATTTTGGCAAATTGGCCCTTTGCCATAAGCAGGCTGCTCAGAGCTATGCTGTGGAGGCTAAGGGAATTTCTTGGTTTCCCTCGTCAAACTCATCAAATACAAAATCCCAAAACTCCAAAATGCTTTCGTGGACAAGTTGTGACCTGCAAAACCACCACGCTGTGAGATAGTAACAGAACGTTACGAAACGGAGCCATTTTCGAGGTAAATACAGAGACTGCTTGCTGAAAAACTGTCCCTGAACACAACACGCATCAGCGGTTTTGCATGAATTTACCTCTAAAACAGCTCCGTCTCGTAACGTTCCGTTATTATCTCATAGCGTGGTGGTTGTGCAGATCACAACTTGTCCACAACAGCGTTTTTGAGTTGTTGGGTTGTGTATTTGATGAGTTTGATGAGGGAAACCAATAAATCCCTTAGCCTCCATAGCATAGCTCTGAGCAGCCTGCTGCTCCACTCCGCCGTACTAAAAATAGCTTACACCTACAATTAAAGGTAACGAACCTACTGCTATGACTATAGCGATTATGGCAATGGGCCAGTTTGCCAAAATGTTGAAATATCCCTTTAAAAGGCAAACAGGTAACTGTGCATAGTTTCAGTACCAGTTTGGAGCAGGTGGAGATGATTAGCAGTCTGGATTTACTGTGACTCCAGTTTGTTTATGTGCAATGAACATCTAAACAGAGACAAAGAGTGCAGCAGACATTTGTGTCACATTGTAAATTCATAGAGTTTCATGTAGATCTTTATTAATCTATGATGTTTGTCATCATGCAAATTGTGGGTATTTCATTGGGATTGGACAAGACCACATGCCAGATGTCTGACTGGGTAGTCTGTGTTGAAACAATGAAGAGTCAGATGTCCAAACTCTTTCAATACATTCCTTTATTTACATCCCTCCATCTTGCTCTTCCATCAACACAATGTGTCGGACCACATTTCTAAAAAAACAAACAAACAGTAAATCTGCAGAGGACAGTATGATCACAGGCTTGACAAGTGGAAACAACACACCCCCAGCGAAAAGCCTGGACTTCATCATTTCATCATGTTGTAAACCGACACAGACAAACTGGTTTTCATCAGTTCTGTACAGATTTTCCCACGCCCATCCTTTAAAACTGAGCAGAACTAAAATGTCCCTCACTGCTAGATTAAATCTGTTTTAGTAAAATGTGGCCTGACCCAGACGTAAACACACAATAGTCTTTGAAAGATGCTATGTGTCAAATTTCCAGATAACACATTATAATTCTTTACTTCCACAAAAAATTCAACAGCACATATCAATTTTCTCTTTACTGACTGTATATTGTTGTTGATGTTTTGTTGGTTTGTTTCTTTAGTTTTTTTGTCATACAACTTGACATAAAATATGAATGTTTTTCAATGCCCCTGGTACAGAGTGCATCTCTTTTTGCTTGGTTACCTCAGATGATGAAGGAACCCGTATTCCTGAAAAATCCACCAAAACCAAAGGTGTTTATTTTTAGAGTTATTGCTAGAATTATAAAGCGCTACCGTAGTTCATTTGGCAGTGACACATGGAGGGAGAAACCTCACACATAGCATTTTAAAACAGGAAACAAGTACAGGCCATTTAGCTCATCCAGAGGTTTGGGTTCCCAAAACATCCACTGCGAATTAAACAAGGCTGTAGTTAATACTGGTATTTCATTTAAGACAACACAGCTGTTTTCATGCTAAAACATTTCCATCTTCCCATGTAAAAAAAAATCATTTTAAAATTCTGCTGAGATCTCAGTCGAATGAGGCTTCTTGTGCTGGAACCAGATGATGGCCCTGGATGTGGAAGTTTATGGAAACCCAAACTCATTACAATCCCCGACAGGAACAGCAGGAGCAAATGATATCAACAGAAAATATATAAAATAAAGATGAGCGCATTATATGTTATGTGCACAGTATATATTTATATATGACATGGGCTCAGCAAAGTATGTACAGGTATTTTCCTTTTCTTTAATGCATAGTAACTTTTTAAGATCATAAGGTGTAAATAAATAAGAACATTAATAAGCAACTCTGCTCTCCTGAGCTCAAATAAATAAACACTTCATTCATGACTTGCACAGTGAACTGGGAGATAAAGGAAACAAGAGGAGACCTCACAGGAGCCACTCTGCCCACCTCTGCATCCAGTCTGTCAAAGCTTCTGAGTTTCAGGGGTAATTTCTCATTATATTTTTTTTAATGGCTGCCACTGCAGGTGTGCATCATATGCAATGAATAACTGTTTTAATAACTTCATGGAAGAATGAGAAGATCAAAACCTGAACCATTCACTGATATTTCTGTGTTTGTGTCAGTTCAATGGGAAACGTAAAAACTGAATTTGATAAATTTAGCACTACGAAGCTTTGACAGGTCATCTCGAGATCACAGCACTTCCTCTCCTGTGATGTCGACTTGTTCTTTTACCTCTCAGACTACAAACAGGATCTCCCAGAATGCTCTCTGCTACCCGGGCAAAGGGCGTTCAGAGGGGGCGGGTGATGGATGTCGACAATAATAGACAGAGATGTAGAAGAAGCATTCGAAGGGTATTGTTCTGTATTTCAGAGGGAAACAGGCTCTTTCAAATATTTATATTTGTACAAACATTTAGATCATAAACATCTCAAGCACCATAGATAATAATATGAACAAATTTTATGTGATGCTATCCATCCAAAATAATGGAACCAGGCAGAGATCTATGCCTCATAATTTGGTTATCACCCTTGTCTTTCTTTACTAAATTCCTTTCTTTATGCTTTTAGTTGTTCCTTTCCTTCTTTATACAGCACTGTAACTAATCAAATAGTCAATGGGAACTGTTCAGCCTAATTTCACTACTTCATCCCAATAGAGACAAAAGCCCTGAAAGACCTGACAGTGAAATATTTGGTTTGGCTGGATCATTTCTTTCTTTCATCTGCAAAAACAAAAAAGTTGTTTTTTCTTCATCTGCAAAAACAACATTTGGTGTTCAACAATGGGTAACTGATTAAATATTATATACTTTTAAGATCAATTTTATACATCCCATTATTAAAATGTTAAGACTAAATGTTCAATCACTGCTGACTTCCCTATTCTCAATTGTTATTGCTGGCTCAGTCTTTCAGGGCTTCTGTATATAAAATGAATATCAATGTGCTTTTCTCCTACTTCTGTCTTCCTCATAATTTACTATTAAATCTCTTTATAACTATTCCCGTTGTCCTACTATCATACATAGTCTCTACATGGTCCCATTGCACTCAAATAAAAAAAGGATACCTTATTATAAAACACACACATTGACGAATCATTCAGTTTCTTTTAGAATAGAGCAGAACAACACAGATACAAATAACAGACAGTCCGCCTGTCAGTCAGTCAATGGATGTACTCAACACTGGATCAGAGAAAAGCATTTTCTTTTCCACGTTTATGTGACTCAGATGTTTCATTGCTTTGTGAACATGAAAAAAGCCATCACAACTGTATCGAGGGGGGGGATATGTGGTTCTGTATGTATACCCCAGAGGGTCGAAATTCAGATGTGCTCTGTTTTTGAGTTAAGTCAAGGAATGAAACAACACCACAAGACCCTAGCGGCAGTGTTTTTTAATATTTTTTCTTCTTTCTTTTTTTGTTTTTGTTTAAATGCACATTACTCTGTGTCCTGGAAAAACCGTGTATATTTTTCAAAATTCAGGTTTTGGTCCTTGCAACAGTTTTGTTGTTTCGGACAGGATTTGATGTTGGTCTACACACCCTGTGGGTCGTCTTATAACATTTTATTTTTTTTGTTGTTGTTAGTGATCAAAAAGGTTTAAATTTAGCCTAATCTTTCATCAATATACCAAATACAGTTCAAACATTAACTATGTATTTTCTTATAATATGATAATATCAAGCACTGACCCATAGGAAAACACCATCACATTTAATAATGGCTATAAATTCAAAGATTTTCCAGGGACACGGATCTTTGTGTGTTTTTTTTTTCTATGCTAGCACCATACTTACTGCATGTACACATAATCAGAGAGAAGGAGAATTGGTCTTGGTATTGTTGAAATGTTCACAAGGCACTTATCTAAATCATTTTCTTTGTCCTACTGTCTTTCTCCTTTAGCAACTGCACAACAATACCAGGCCACTCTGTCGTCAGCACTCTGTATTTACAGTCAATGGCTCTCAACTGTGTGTACTCTAAAAAGTGCTCTTCCAAAAATGATGGTGGGGGTGAGTTGTTTTGTTTTTTCCTCCCCTTCATCTCTCCTTCACCCTTCTCTGTTTTTTTAAAAAAAAGAAGAAGTGGCAGTTTTTGTTTCTCTCTCTCCTCTCCTCTGCTTTCCATACATTCCTAAATGTTCAACTGAGTCCGAGAGGTTTCTCAGCGGTCCAATTATTCAGTTCTCAGGCAAAATGCGGTCACTTGAACATGTTTGATGTGTTTTTTTTTCCAGTCTTGCAACCATCTGTCTGCCCCTTTTTGAGCAGCCATATTTATCTGATTCAAAGTAGCCTGTCCATTAGATGCTGTTCAGCGGCTGTTTCTGAGGTTGTTTACAAAAATCTACAAGCTCATCTGTCTGTTGGCCTGTTAGATGTCCGCATTCCTTTTATCCCGCCATCTCTCCATCCATCTGTCCTTCACATTTGATGACCGGCATGATGAATCGAGTGGACGGTCCATCCCTGTGTCCCCTCCTCCATCAATCCAGTCATCCAATGAGATAGTGATTACTTAGGGCATTTTCAAAGTGTGTTTGATTAATCAATATCTAATAGAGTCCAGCCGTGTGTCTACCTCTCCGTCCTCCTGCTCTCCTTCTCTCCCGCTATCTACCGGTGTCTTGAGGACACGTCGAAGCAGGTGATCATCATGAGATGGGCTTTGCAGAAGTTGACTCTGGTCTCCAGTTTGTCCGTCACCGTCTCCAGAGCCTCTAAATACTCGAGGGAGTCCACTTCATAGATCTGCTGAAGCTCGACTGGATATTGGACAGAGAAGAAAACGTTACACAGCTGTATGTACTTTGGGTTGATTCATCAATTTAAAGAGACAGAACTGTTGACATTTGATATTTTTCTAATTATCAACAAATCCCAGTTAAAGGGATAGTTAAACATTTTGCCATTTAGCCATTGCCATAATCCCTATAGTAATAACAGTAGGTTTGTTACCTTTAATTGTCAGTGCAAGCTATTTTTAGAACAGCGGAGCAGAGCCGTGAGCTGCTCAGAGCTACGCTACAGAGACTAATGGGATTTCTTGGTTTCCCTCATCAAACTCTTAAAATACACAATCCAACAACTCCAAAACATTCTTGTGGACAAGTTATGACCTTCACATTCACAACGCTAACGGAAAGTTATGAGACAGAGTTGTTTTTGAGGTAGCGTGGTGAATGTATAGGTCACAACTTGTCTAGTAGAGCGTTTTGGAGTTGTTGGATTGGGTATTTTTAAGACTTTGATGAGGAAAACCAAGAAATCCCATGAGCCTCCGTAGTGTAGCTCTGAGCAGCTTGCGGCTCTGCTCCGCCGTTCTAAAAGTAGCTTGCACTGACAATTAAAAGTAACGAACCTACTGCTATGCTACCATTGTCTTTCAGTAAAAACCTCCATTCAAAAACAGATTCAGCTACAACGCTGGTGTGACATATTCTTTTATTATGACAAACGCAGACTATATTTAGTTGTTTTGAATCTACCTCACATACATCACACTGCTGCTGTAAATATTCAGTGGAGCACGTCATGCGTCAGTCAGCAGCTGAAAATAGTTTCTACTCGCTGTTTATTTCTATCTGAGTAACAGCCAAACACTAGTATCCAGCTTTTTTAGAGCAGGACTCTAAAACAGGTCTTTTATTGATGAAACTCTATATTTGTGGCCCATTTTAAAAGTGTGAGTCATAGTATGATGTCAAATATTGATACAGACCACTACACTTTTTGTTCTTTTCATTGCATCCGTTTACAGCATAAAATATATAGAATAACGTCAGCCTCATCCAGGAGTAAACATTGCATTGATTGGCAAATGGATGGAGGCGCCATTACCGTCAGATTACAAAGGGAGTATCAACAACAGGCTGACAACCATTGGCAGAAATATTAGAGATAAGTGTGCAGGATTGCCTCTAATGTGGACAATGTTTTCCTTACCCAAGAAAAATCGTTTTGTATCCGTTGAGAACCAGTCGTGCAGAATACAAAACAAGATCGCATGATCACAACATGGCTTCACTCTCTCTCCCTGACACAAACAAACACACATCTATACCTCCCGATGTGACAGTTCTTTACTTACACTCAGTGGTCCATTTGTGTGGCTCCAGCATCAGGTACTGTTTGGTTTGTTCCAGCTCTTTCTTCAGACACTGGTACTTGGCTCTGACTTCACTGATTCGCTGCTGGCGGTGCTCCAGCAGACGGAGCTTGGCACTGACGTACACCACCTCCTGACGCATAGGGAGCGAGAGGACACACACACACACACAGAGATATGGATTTTACTCACCTTTATTCATCCAGAGGAGTGTGTTGTGAAACACATGTGCCTCTCTATCATCAGCAGCAGCAGCAGCCTGCTAAATATTGAAACCAAATCAACATGCGGTGTGACGGCAGCCGAGCACATTCGGACACCGAGCAGCTTCACTGAAGCAGTTGGGGGTTAAGTGGCTTCTTAAGGCTGCTGTGGGGAAAATCTATACTTCATGCTTTTCTCTCCCTCCTTCCCTCCCTCCCTTCCTCCCTCTCTCACAAACCTCACAGTGCTGCTTATTCTGAATATATAAAGGTGTTGGAAAGGGAGAAAGAAAAAACTGCACTATGCATCCATTTACAGCAATTTCAGTCTATACTCTGTCTTAGGGATTTAGAGCGACACAGAGGAAAATAGAATGTATTTTTATTAAAAGTGCTCCCTGTTCACACATAGTGCAATGCTAATGTTGATTCATTCATTTTGTGAAAATCTTCACTCATGTTTTATTAAAATTCTTGGTTTTTCTGAAGTTTCCTTCTTCAGTGACACATAGAGAAGAAACCCAGAGAAGAAACACAAGAGCCTCCTCTTTTCCTCTCCAGCTTCATCGTCTTGCTCAGCAGCATTCAACACAGCGCTCGCTGCTTTCTAGTGTGTCCCACAGCTATTATTCATCAAATCACTTTCCCTGACATCAAATGCGACGTGCTACCTGGCCGCTGGGGCCTCTTTTTCTGCTCTTTCACATTCAGCCTTCTCTGATTCTCTCCGTGCACGCATCCCTCGTTCTCCTTCACCTCACCACAACACTGCACATCCTCACACACCTCCTGCTTTCTTGATCCTTTCCCACTCTCTTGGTTTGCTCTTTTTCTCCTTCAGTATTTGTGTATCAACAACTTTACCATTGAAACCCCTCTCTCTGAATTTTGGTCTCCCTCCTCTTTTATCCCTCTCACCTTGCTCCCTCCTTTGTCTCTCCTCTTCTGCAGTCGCTCGACGTCATCTATCTCGTACACCTTGATCTCAAAGGTTTCTGTCGTAGCTGTTGCCCCCCGTAGGTTTGAGGGAGCTGGAGGCCCCAGGGGGCCGTCTACCCAGCAGGCACCTGGGCTGGAGGAGGAAGAAGAGGAGGACGTGATGCCCTGTTTGGAGGAGCGGTGAGAGGGTGAGGAGGAGGATGACGAGTCCAGGGTTAGTGCTGGGATCAGACGACGACGCTGGAGGCCTGGAGGAATAAGTAAGATGAAGACAACAAAACATAGCGTTACACCAGATGTTAAGTAGAGATTTAGTGGTATTGGATTTTATTTACTTTTGTTGCTTTAAGACAGAGCCACAAAGCCAGGTGAGCTGTTTCCAGTCTTTATGCTAAGCCAGTGTCTGCCGGCTGCAGTCTTATTTCAACTGTTATTATCTCCTCATCTAGTTCTGCCAGAAAGCACAGCGAGTATTTCCCAAAATGTCAGACCTACCATTAAAAGTATTGGTTGGCCCATGTGGCTAATTGGCGTTTTCTCACCATTCACTTCCATGGGAGCAGTCAGGAAGGAAAGGTAACACATGAAAAAGCAGCTGTTTCCAGCTGTGCATGTGTCAATGTATCAATCCTGAGGCATACAGCAGATACAGTACAACACAAGTGCCTTTGAACTCAACAGGAAACCCCTGCTGGTTCTCACTTTACAATTTGCTTTTCATCAGTAATCAGGGAAAAACTGGAAGCTAGGACATGGGACATGAAAGCAGAATATTAGTGAGCTGGGGAAAAAGATCATGGGTGGGAGAAGAGAGAAGAGAGAGATGGGTCAGTCATCGTGGGAGAGAGGCAGAAAGAAGAGGACAAAAGAGGAGAATTAGGGTGTTTCATAAAGCAGAAAAAGAACGGGAAATAGATATTGGAGTAATAATCGAGATAAAAAGTTTAGTATTTTTTTCATGGAGCGCGTAGATAACAGCAGCAGGTCAGTCTCTAATCTGCCCAGTATACTAGAATGAACGCACACACTCAAACATGCTCCCACACGCTTTGCATAGAAATTGCAAGCCATGTCGACAGGAATGTGAGTTATTAGATTCATCACCGGGAACCGAAAGATAAGGTGTGTGATAGTGGGAGAAAGTGGTGATTTTAATAAGGTTGCAGCTGTCTTTTTTGGTCCCAGAGCAGCACAGAGGGGTCAAGCAGAGACATTTGTATTTCATTATGCAGTAGGAAGAGGCGTAGAAGGCGACAGGGAGAGAATGAGGGTCCGCAGGGAGGGAGAAGGTGCAAGGGGAGAGGGTTGAACGAATGAGGAAGAAAATGTGAGAGGAATAGATAAAAAAAAAAAGATGAGACCTGGAGGTAAAATAGGGAGAGAGAGAAAGTGAATCCCGTGTAATGGAAATCACGCACAAAGAGAAACTCTGCTGGAGATTTGATTAACATTTCGATCACACAAACAACTCCACACAATGCCTCTGTCTGTGGCACACCTGCCCTCGCTTCTTCTAGCTATTTATACTGAATTTGGGCCCAGATTATTGTTTTATCTGCTGCCTATCTATCTTGGAGGCAGACTCCATTGCTGTCCTCGCCTCCATGTAGAGCAAACACAGTCTTTGTGTCTTTTTTGTGACAGTGTGACAGTGAGTGCTCTCTCTCTAAGCGCAGGATCAACCGTGGTTAAAGTCAAATGAAAGTAAATCCAGACTTTTTGCTGCATGGCAGGAGGTGAGGTTACATCCTGCATGCATGGATGGATGGAAATGGGGTTTTTCCTAATTTAAATCAATAATCGGAGACACACCAGGAAGAGCTACCGCCATCCAAGCTGATTTTATGCACATATCCATCCTCGTGGTTAACCAGTAGACTGAAAATTGGAGACCACATTAGCAGGCTCTCTGTGTGGTGTTCTGGTGAATATATATTCATTACAGCTCACACCAGCAGAATCCCTTTACCATTTCACAGATGGGTGGCCAGGGTCACCTTTCCTACCTTTCTCCTTCTGCAACCGCAGCTTTTTCCACTTTTGCTTCACCTGCCCAGTGCTTCTTGTTCTCGCTCTACTGATGGATTTTCTCGATAGCTCTGTCTCCTGCTCTTTTTTCTATTAGTGATCAGTGGATTTCATATCTTTTCCAAAGCTTTGGGAGTCTTCTGATTACATTTTTCTCATGGCTGAGCTTGCCACAGTCAAGTGCTCAAAAGGAGCGCCTATTGATAACATCAGAGACTGAATGTACATTTCCTCTTGGCATTTGGTGTCTGCATCGTCCATTCATTCATCAGTTCATTCAAATATTATTAATTCCTGCAGCTTTGTTACGTTTAAACTCAGATGTTCCTCTTCGGCTCCACACACTGAGGTAAATGTCTGTACACAACAAAGCCTCTGTCACCTGCTGTCCGATGCAGTGAAAGTGTCATTTCAGTAATATTTAGGGAACAGATTGTTACCTGTGTTGCTCCTGCTCTTCTTGCTGCTCTTGGAGCTCCGTCTGGAGGAGCTGGTGGCTGTGCTGTGCTCGCTGAGGGAGTCCTGTGCGGAGGAGGTACTTCCTGTGTTCTCGCTGCTGTCTCTCAGCATGCTCTCATAGCCACTGCTGCCTCCGCTGTGGTAAAACAAGGCTGTCTTTCCCATGGCCGGGGGGAGCTCGCCACTCAGTACACTGCTGTTAGAGTCAAAATCGAGATCACATTTAATGGCATGTTCAAAAATAATGTTTTTTTTTTTTCTTTTCAGCGATAGTAAATATACTGTAGTGTGTGAAACTTTGCATTTCTCATTGAACATCAGTTCGTACCTGTTGTCGCTGGCGTGGCCGCTGCTGCATCGGTGTGGTTTTCTGGGGGCGGTGATCTTGCTGTAGGGAGATGGCAGCGTTTGGACAACAGCTGCTCTCTCCTCTCCCAGTCCACCTCCACCGCCTGCTGCTCCAGCTCCCCCTCCACTGAGAAATCAAGAGAATAAACCTATTATTTTCAGCAGAATAAGTAGCAGGTCCACATGTTAGATACAGTATGTTATTGATCTGTCGATCTGTGAGCAACACAATAATGGTGTTCAGCTCAAAATTGTCATCAGCGCATCTTATAAATTGCTGTTTCACGTAAAAAACTAACGAACCTCGCTCCTGCAACTCCTCTTTCATCCCCAGGTTCCGTGCCTCCTCCCTGGGAGAGACTCCTGGTGCGAGAGCCTGCGCTTCCCTGAAGCAGCTCAGAGATTCGACCGTTGACAGCCCTCAGAGGCAGCTTGGCTGTCAGGCTCCCCCCTCGACTGCGGCTCAGAGACTGTGTAGACCAGGATCCAGGAGAAGATCCCTGTTGCTGCTGCTGCTGCTGCTGCTGCTGCACTGGGCTCTGGACTGAGCTCTGGGGCTGAGGAAACAGACACACATGACTTAGGTGGTTGGCAGGAGAAATGGAAACCGTGGTGACTTGAATTGCTCGCAGCTATTGATGAATGTGTTGTGTGTTTCCCAGATCCCAGAGGAAAGTGTTGCTGAAACTGGTTGCATGGTTAATCTGGCTTTTTCTACTGTGTTATTGATGTAGTTAAAAAATGACAAAGTGTAAACGGAGAGTACAGAGGCATTCTTACTTTTCCATTAGGAGGAAGGCTGGAGCTGCGGCTGGTAGTTTGGCTTAAAGACTTGGTTGAAAAGCTCAGCGTCTTGGTGCTGGAGGCAGAGAGGCTCCTGGCTTTGGGGCTACTGGTCATCAGCAGTTTACTGACTGCTGAGATCTTTGACTGGCCACTGGTTTTAGCCGGTGACTGCGGCGCGCTGCTCGGACCCAGGCTGCCACTGAAACTGGGGCTGGTCATGTTTGCAGTTGGAGAAGACACCGATCCGGCGCGGGTGAGACTGCGCCCAGTACGAGGCATGGTGCTGTCCCCCCTCACTCCTCCTCCTCCCCCTCGCAGGCTCTCGCCTCTCTCCAGGGAGAAGCAGTCGTAGTGGTGGGAACTGCTGTGGGAGCCGTGCACCCGGCCCAGAGAGTTGGTTCTGTTTGCAAGCTGCTCCAACTTGGCACTGAAGAGTCGACTGCTGTCTATGCTGGAGCCTCGTTGTCTGGTGCCACCTGCCGGACCGCATCCCGAATCATCCGCCGTCATGGAGACTCCGTGGGCGGGTGGATGGAGAGGGCTGGCCGCCCTGTTGCGCTGGTCAAGGCTGGACTTACGTACCGGTGGCAGAGGCGGGATCCCTCCCTTCTTGTGGGAGAAGAAGCCTTGCTTTCCAGCTGATCCCCGGCGGTCAAGTGTAGCGCGGGGGCTGCAGGGAGTCGAAGTGGTGACACCGAGATTACGATACTCTATGCCGTTGTCTAAGCCGTCGTGCCGGTTGAGACGGTGCCAGCCACGAGGAAGACTGGCGGTACGGTGGATGTCTGGGCTGTACACGCTTGTCACGAACTCTCCCTGGGCAACAACCATCTCACATCCATCCACCACTCTCTTAAAGGAATCTGGAGATGACACTACCTCGCCGCCCGAACTGGGGCTGCAATGATCCACACCTGCTAATGGAGCAAGAAACAATGATTTAATTCAAGAATCACAGAATTTTTTTATTTAAAAAAAATCATGACTATTGTTTCTTACCATCCCTGCGGTGGTCGACCTCTCTTTTCTCTGCCTTTGCTTCACACACAAGCTCTCTGGACCTCCCATCCTCCATGCCGCGCTTCAACCAGGGGTCTTCGAAGCTCATCTCACTAGAAATGGAGGCTAAAAGCGGTGCACTGTATTTGCCTGTATCTTTCATTAAGCTACTCTTGGTGGGCGAGGAGAGAATAGCTGATTCCTGGATGGGTTTGACCGACACACACTGGTGAATGCTGATTGTGGTCTTGAAAGGCGAGAGGTTTCCAGGTCCCGCCAGGATCTGAATGTTAGTTTTAGCCATAGAGGGAGGCAGCTTCCTCAGCCTGTCTTTGGTTGGAGTCCCTTTATCACTCCCGTTCTCCTGCAGCACCACCTCTCCCTCCAGACTGCCTCTCCTCGGGCTGCCACAGCTCTCGTCACCGCCCAGCCCCTCGACTGCAAGGCTCTGGTTGGGGTCGGGGTCAGCCAGGGCCTCCCCTTGCTGACTCTGGGACTGGCTGAAGCTGTGGAGAGACTGGTCAGCCTCACTGCCCATGCTCAGATCGCTCATCCAGGAGGAGATGGGCGAACCACAGTTAGACATCACCGTGGCTAAGGCCTCACCGTCGACCCTCAGCTTGGCCATTGCCACCTGCAAACAGTTCGCCTCACAGTCAAATAAGACAAGTTGTAAAACGATAGAAAAGAGTTTAATTTCATGATTTGGCTGCTTGTTGAAACACATCACATCACATCTGTATTACCTGTGCAGTGTGCTTTAGGACACGCACCCACATACTAAATGAGTTGCTGAAAATTCAAAGCATTCACACTAACCTCTGCCATGGCAACAACCTCTGTAACTCCTGTAGTTGTTGCCAGACCTGCAGGCGTGTTATAATCCTCAACAGCTCCTTCTGCAGCAGCTCCCGTGATGCCGCTGATGTGCTGAGAGCCTGAAGCTAGGGCGTTGACGGAGCCACATTCGCTGTTGAAGCTGATGATGCACATTGGGCGACAGCTTAGGTCCTGAGTCTCCATGAGAGCTGCGACATGGAGGTCCTCCTCACATCCGGACGCCACGGTGTACACCAGTTCATCCTCCCCTAGTGAGGTATGTCCAACAGACAGTCCCAGTCCTGACGCCGCAGGTGGAGATGAGAGATGTATTAATTTCCTCGTTGTTCTTGATCCTGACTTGCATCTTATGCTACATATTTGTCATCACACTTCTCTGGGTTTGACTGTGACTCATGACTCATTTCTCATCTCACCACCACCCCTTTTTCCTTGTGTAAAAATAGCCGTGTTTTTTGCCGCAACTCACCATCCTTTTGCGTGTCCATCGGTATCGGTGGGACGTCGTCGTCACAGAGCGTCTCGGCTGAACCCAGGCTGGCAGACAGAGACGGAGTTGGCTCTCGGACCTGTGGGCTCATGCCCACAGGAGAAGTCCTGGACAGCAGGGACTCTGTGGAGGAACGGCCACTGTCTGCAGCCAAACTGTCTGCAGAATCAGAAACACATTTGGCATCGTAATTAATTTAATCTTCCAAGTGCAGAATACGTGCACCCACCAGTGCTCTGGTGAATTTGGGGAGTTGGACTCGATCTCTGAAGCCAATTTCAAAGCCCTTGGTTACTATGTAGATCAACTTGTATTTACTACCGTATGTCTTTAGTTAGTTATTTTATTGCGTCGTAGAAAGGTTAGGATAAAACACCAATATGATTTGTAGTTCTAAAAGAAAAGTTCTGTGTATGTCATAGGTGGGGCAGTTGTGAGCTCTGTTTCTATACAGACAGATACAACACATTCATTTAAAAGAACATATCCATCCAGGTATGAGTGTTTTTTCAAGTTAACCTTGAAATGCTGCACAACTTTCTAGAGTTTACCTTTAGAAGACAGATCATACACACTGAAAGGTAACCATGAAATTAGTGTGTGGCTTTGAAATATTCTATAACAAACACTGCAAGAATCATGTAAACGATGAGATACAATCAATATGACAACTTTAAAACTTCAAAAGAGAATATATATTGACAAAGTGGAAAAACTAAAGTTAACGTTTAAAAAACGTTTGGATTTCAGTTATAATTTATACAAAACAGGTAAAAAGATGCTTACTGTCGGAGGTTATAGCATCTGTGACCTGGCCATCTTGAGCCAGAGTGTGCGAGGACAGAGGGGGCGTTGCTGGCATCACACCCTTCTGCGTGTACACTTTACACCGCTGCGATGGCGAGGACGGAGGCCTGAGGAGGACAGAGAACGCCCATTATAGAGCTTGTCACTGGTACTTGAATAGAAAGATGTCAACACTAATGCTCATTGACACAGTTTGCATGTGCAGGTCACCTGTAGTCTGAGGTTTTGGTCAGGCTGGCGATCCCGAGGCGTGGTGATCCCAGTGGGCGCGCCTTCGGGTCAGCATTACTGCTCGCATTCAGATTCTCACGGCTGCAAAAGCGACAAAGTAGAAATCATGTCAACTGAAATGAAATGGATTCTAAAGGCTGAAAACTTTAAAAAAAATTCAATAGGGGGAGAGTGGGGTAAGATGAGCCACTTTATTCAGAATCACTTCATCAAGACAATTATAGTTTTGTTGCTAACTCATATAACTTCATATATTTCAGGGTGTCGTGCATCTCCACAAACAAATGTGTAAACATAACTGTGTTGATAATATAGCATGAAAAAAATGGTCTTGTGGCTCAGCTTGCCCCTACAGTATGCTCAAACTAGTCTCCCCTACTTGTTTTGTTCTTTTCTTCTGGGTCTCAGCAGCCCTTCCTGTCCTCACCTGTCTTGTAGTTGGGAGCCCTTGATCCTACTCAGCGGGTTAGAAGTGATGCAGCTGCTTCCTGTTACGCTCCTGGTGCTAGTAACGATGGAGGAACCAGAACTCTGAGTGAGGTTGTGGATCATCGTGTGTGCCAGCTCTGCCTCCTCCACCACCTCCTTGATGTCCTGCAGCTGCTGGTCATTGGTCCTCCTCCTGGGGGCTGCTGCTGCTGCTGCTGAGGAGATCTGCACGGCACCTCCTACTGCACATGCTGAGCCTGGAGATGGGAGGTGAGTTGCAAGCACAAAACTACATTTGAAGCCTTTGGATAAGGAAGCATAACAGTGTAACCAAGAGATGAGAAACAAGTGGAATAATAAATAATTATTTTTAGCGTGTTTTGCAGCTGATTTAAGACTCGGGTCAAAACTGGCCCCAACACATCAGATGGTAACAGAAAGCTGACAAGAGGAAGGTTAAATTTAAGCCAAGGGGTATACTGACAAAAAAGGCCCACACCAAAAATATTTAAACAAATATTTTCATGGATATGAAGCGTAACAATGTAACCAAGAGAAGAAAAACAAATTGGACGAAAAAAAACCCTGTTTTTAGTATATTTTACAGCTAATTTAAAACACGGGTGAAAACTGACCCTAACACAAGAGATGGTACTGTAGCAGAAAGCTAACACAAGGACGAAGGTTAAATGAATGAACTCTTTTACCTGTTACGGCTTCTGTATCCAACACAGGAGCAGCAGCAGCTGAGGCTGAAGATGGACATGACTCTTGTTTGGCACCTTGCTTGTTTGCAGGGACCTCCTCAAAGGGAAACTTTGCCACCTGAACAAAGAGACACAGCGATGGCTTTTTGTTATAAGAAAATAACCTTATCCAAGAGAACTCTACTGGGCAAACAGGGTCAAGTATAAGCAATTTTATGCATATGCACAATGCATTATTTTGTTATACAATTGAAAACCACACTTAGATACATGCAAAAAATATTAACCAACTACAAAGCATTTATGCATTTGAACAGACTGTTACTCCTCAATCTCTGATTTGCATCGCAAAAGAAAACAAAACTTTCTTTACCTCCTCACTGCCATCAATGCAGTCCAGTCTCTCCTGCAGCTCAGCGAAGGTGTTGCACTTCAGGCATTCAGCTCCTTCCTCTGGGACGGGTGCCAGCGGCTGCCCCAGCAGTGACTGAGAGGGCTGGGGCAGAGGCTGAGAGACGCCGCTGGGCTGGTCCTCTGACTGAGGCTGCACCTGTAGGAGCAGAAATCACACAGAAATAGTACATACTGTATCTTTCAGAGCAAAACTGGATGTCTGATCTCTGCTGTTGTAGATATATTTAAAGTACCTTGCTCTGGGCTCCAGCTGCTTGACTTTGACTTTGCGTTTGATGCTGCTCTGACGTTTTTCCTCGAAGCAGAGCAGGAATAATTGGCACAAATTCAGGCGGCCCCTCGTTGTCTGTGAGCTCTCTGTCTGACACTGCAGCCCCGTTCGGCCCGACGTAGATCACTGTGTCACATGACTGCTCGCTGCTCGAATACTCGTCCGGGTCACTGGACAGTCGCAGCAACGGAAGGTCAGAGTCGGTGTCACCTCGGTGATGGAAAGGACGCAGATGGGTCGGGCGACGCATGCGGCCCTCTTCGCAGGAGCTCTCTCCTCCAGAGGAGCTGGAGGTGTATTGCTGCAGAGAGATTGGATGACAGGGGAAGTGAAGACAGAGCAGGGTGGTGAGAGAGAAAATATTTCCCTTTTTAGATTTGCAGAGCTTTTAATTGACAGTTCGCTCTGGAGTGAGATGGGAAAGACAGAGAGGAGAGAAAATCCATGCAGATCCTCGACCAACATGCACCCTACCCGAGTGACCCAATTTGATTTTTTACATTTCTATCCCAGACTAGCACTTCTGGATATCTTATGACTTTACTTTTCTCGAGCTAGAGTTTTATTTTTAGAAGCTCTGCAGCCCTCTCTTGACCCCCTTTTTCTTCGACTGAATCATTGTGAAATAAGTCAGCGTGAGAAGTGAAAGGTGAGAGCAGATGTCAGCAGCACTTTGGGGACATGTGGTTTTGATGAAAAAGGGGGAGAAGAGGTGATAAAATGCACAGTGTTTTGAAATTAAATCAGCACAAATGTGTCATCACGTAAATTAAAGTAATTTCAACATTTTAGGGTAACGTGGACCCACTGATTAAAATCCAAACAAGTGAGTTATGTGCCCATCCGTCTACAGTACATTACCGGCGACTGTAGCTGAACTTAATGTACCTAAAGTTTTTTGTTACAGTAGATGAGATTAAGAGAAATTATCTCCCAGTTTTTTTAATCAAGCATCAAGGTTTGATTCAAACTCACCACCGTGACTTTAGTTTTCTTCTTTTTCATGCGGAGGACGCGGGAAGCAATCTGGATGGTGGAGAGGGTTTCTGAGAAATCTCTGGGTGAGGCAGAGATGTGAGCAATCATGGTGGTCCGGCAGTTCATGTTGCCTAGCGACTCCCTTAGCAACATGGTCAGCTTGCTGTCCCTGGTAACGCACATACACTGAGATGTGAGCACTGAAGACAGGTTGGAAAAAACGCACACAGTTACTCAAAACGTGTCACAAAACCGGTCGATTTTTCGACCAGACGCCCACATACGTCTGACATTTGATGAAGGATTATTACCGGCCTGTTTCGGTCCAAAGACAAGAAAGAGACTGCAGTAATAATGAACAGATGAAGGTAAGATATTCATGTAGATTAACCTAAAAGACTCAAAAGGCATAGTTAATGGTCACGATTGATTATGTTTATTGATTAATGCCATAAAAACACATGAAAGGTTGCTATTCCAGACTAAAGCTCATAAAGTCTCAAAGGAGGCACTCTGGATATTACGCAGTCTAATATTGGTAGATGATCTATCTCCCAGAGAGATTATATGAGCAGATGGGAGACTAAAACTAGGCTGTGTGTTTAAGAAAAGACTTTCTCCTGGGTGGGCTACTGCAATCATTCATAGCCTTTTGTGTATGTGTATGTGTATGTGTGTGTGTGTGTGTGTATGTTGAGGCCTGCAGGCTGACAGTGAGCACAGCTCCTCTGTGGCCTAATACCTCACGCTGCTGTCCCCCTTTTCTAAAAACACAGCCTGCAGGCACGTCTCACACACATATGTGTACATTCACATGCCTACAAACACACACATACGCATATACTCTCTCCTATCTTGACCTCCTCTTTCTCATCGATGCACCCTTCGTCTTTTCTCCTCTCCTCTCTCTCTTCCTCTTTCTCAGTTTGCCGCCCGAGGCTTCAACAAACCCTCCTCTCTCTCTCTCTCTCTCTCTCTCTTGATCTGTCTCTATCTCGCTGTATCTCTCCCTGAGATTAATGTAGGTAAATTCATGACTCATGAAGTATTCATTTGCAAGTTAATTCAAGTGCTGAGGATGTTGTATTAGAAACTGCACTTCAGCCTGTGCTGGATTTATTACCGTAGTCGTACTGGCGAGGACTACTGTATGTAACATGATGACTTTCTATTAAAACTAGCCCGTAATGAATGCAGCCTCCGAATTCCTCGATCACAATCATCACAGGAAGCTTATATAACGGACTGAGTGTGAAGTAGCTGCAGCTTGTAACATGTTGTTTGCAGATTTGTGCTTATTATTGACTGAGCAAACTGAGATAATCTAGAAATTTCCTAGGAACACTGGCATTTCTGTGTTTATTTTGCTAACACCAAGGACTGCAGTTGTCAGTTGAGTGGATACTGGAGTACTGACGAACTGACTCTGTCCCAGAATCGCGCTGACAGAGAGCCATCAATCAAAAAAAAAAAAAGTAAGTGGCTTTGCCAGAAGAGAGACATGGCAAACCAGATGGGAAGCTGATTTTGGACGAGAGGCTGTACTCTGCTTTTAAAGGAGGGCTGGCGTTTAGTGAATCTGTAATGAGCATTTAAATCTACATGTTGTGACTGAAACATGGGACCTGCAAGACTGTTGGCAGTTTGGGATCACACTGAGATGCTCGGTTTCTTCTTGCAAGAAGCATGGTGTTGATTTTGTGGTGACAGACGAAATAAATGTACAACAGGGTCCGACAGTCGACTGGCGTACAGTCACTGGCTACCCAGCAGCAGCAGCAGCAGCAGCAGCGGCACTGGAGCAGGACTGGGGCTGGAATGAGGACGGGATGAGACACTATTACTAAAAAGTAGTGAAGCGCTCGGGGGAAAACTCCTCATTTAACTGTGATGAAATGAATGGAGCTGAATTCTTGGACTGTGGCTAGAGTTTAACACATTTCTGCTCAGCGATTTGCGATTCTGTGGTGACTACTATGTTACAGACTTGCACTCAGCTCTCGGATGTACTGGAGCATCCATTATAAAACCTGTCCAAATCCCCTCAGAGTCTGACAACAGTCTGAGTCACCAGTGCCAAACCAGACTCAGCATAGCTTTGCTTACAGCTTCAGTGTTTTGGTTTGCAGGTTGTTTTGCAATGTAAATGCAAAAGCTGCTGATTAAATTAACCCAGGGAGGAGTACAGAGCTACACAGCCCCAAGGGGAGTGGCAGAGCGAGGAGGACGGAGCTGAGAAAAGAAGAATTAACTGAAGGGGAAGGTACAGCAAGGACATTTACAGTTTAGACCGTGTGCTGTATGTATACTGTGCATACTAAACAGCATTTATGATGATTTTTTTTTGCCATTGCATGTTTTCTTAATTTTCTACCAGTTAACCTTTGTTTTCAGCTTGTCTATGCTATCTCTCCACCTCTCCACTCCTCCTCTCTCTCTCCTTCACTCTCATTGCCAATCAGTTAACCAGCAAAATGAATGTGATGAATATGTAACAGCAGCTGTTGTTGTTTATCCTGTTTCCACTCTGACGGCCCGCCGGCGGGCCGTAGGAGTCTTATGGGGTGCTGCCTCAGGGAGGGGGGGTCAAGGAGGATATCACCAGTCACTTGAAATAGTCATGCCATATATCGTTGGAAAGCTAAAATTCTTGTGATTAAAAATATGCCGACCATTTCAAAGTACAATAATCACAGCAACCCCCAGCACAGAAACAATAAGATTATATAAAATACTATTTCACTACGTAAACGCTGATATAACTCACCATAAGTGTCGAGGCAGGCTCCTAATCACAAGGTATCCCCACAAACATGGTGTTGTTAGATTCAGAAACGTCCAGTAAATCCAATCCAGTAAAGTTTTTAGTCCAAACCACTACCACTAGTAGGTAGCCCCAAACCGCTGCTGTATTGTTCCAAATTACGAATTATATATCCAGTAAATACGTTTATTTCTCCTCCTAAATCCTCTGTATACATGCTGCATGCATGAAAACCATGTAAACACTGCTGGATAGTCCTAAGATGGCCGCTGCTGCTTGATTGACAGCTCACTTTGACCAATCACAGCTCCTCTTCCCAGACTGGCGTCTGTAATTAGCGAATAAGTGGCCGTTTTGGAACGAGCACATGCCCTCCAACAGGGCTGATTGGCTTCAGCCAGAAAGGGCAGATCTTACTGACAAGTGCACCAATGAATGGCCGAGGAGCACCCGAAAAAAACGATGTGCTGCATTCAAGGCCATAGGAAAAAGGCAACACTGCCGTTTTCATGCGTAAAAATGTAAATGCTGCACTTTGGTGCATGAATGGTCCTTCAATGGCAACTTTAGGAAAACGCCTAGATATACACTTAGAAAAATATGTATAAAATACTCATTTTATGCAGGATTGTTATCAAATTTGAAATGGGGACAGGTAAGGCTTCATGCTGCAGCCCCATTGTGTTTTCCAGCTATAATTTCCAGATACACTCATCTTCAGGCATCTGATTGCAACAAAAAAAATTCAGGCGAGAATAAAAATATTTTATTCAGTGTGTTCTAAATTAGATTAATCAATGGTAGTAGCACTTACAGTGATTCTTTCAGTTTGAGGAAAAACTTCAGAGTGTTACCTTTCAAAAGAGACCAAGCCCATCCATATACTCCCAACAGTTCAAGAACAGCATTCAATTTACTTTGGGTACATCTTGGATAGGCGAATTTGACAAAATTTAATAAAATTTACTGAGCGAAAAGGGGTTATAGCATTAAGTCCCCAAAACCTGAAGCAACTAAAGAGATCTGACGGCTGCTTTCTTTTCTTCTTCTCCTCCAGCTCCAAAACATCCTGTTATCCTCCTGTTCTTACTCGTCACTCCTCTCCACACTTCCAAATTGGACGCCTCATATTCACTCCTTCGATTTCTGCCACAGTTTCCTTTTCTTACTTTATTCAAAGCATATTTGCACTCTCCTCTCCTCTCCTCTCCTCTCCTCTCCTCTCCTCTCCTCTCCTCTCCTCTCCTCTCCTCTCCTCTCCTCTCCTCTCCTCTCCTCTCCTCTCCTCTCCTCTCCTCTCCTCTCCTCTCCTCTCACACATAGACCTTCGGACACCACCCTACTTGTATGGGATGTGTTTGCTCCCGTTGACCAAGGCCAGGATCACGTTGCCGAGGGCAGATAAAGAAAGGCACAGAGGCGCCGAGCTGGGTGAAGAGGTCTCCCTGCTCTTCCCGCCTCCACCTCCTCCTCCTCCTCCTCCTCCTCCTCCAAGTACTTTGACATCACAGCTGCCCAGATCAAGCAAGTGGAGGCGACTGCGTCCTCCTGACACTAGTGAGGTGGAGAAAAGGGAAAGAGGAAAATAACAGAGGAGGTAAGTGTAAGAAACATACCCATGCGTCATGAAAGTTGAATTTACCTTTTTTTCATTTGTGCTTAAGACAGAGGTTGATTGACACGTGAGGAAAGAAGCGCCCATTAGTCTGAATGATCGGATGAATCTGACAACACTTCTGTAGCAGCATATGTATTGATCTCCTCCAATTTGTTATTCAAAGCATCAATGCTTGGATTTACTGTAAAGGGACATTTTTGGCAAATTGCCATATTTTTTACCTCAAAAACAACTCTGTCTCGTAACGTTCCGTTATTATCTCATAGCGTGGTGAATGTGAAGGTCACAACTTGTCCACAAGAGCATTTTGGAGTTGTTGGATTGTGTATTTGATGAGTTTGATGAAGGAAACCAAGAAATTCCATGAGCCTCCGTAGCGTAGCTCTGAGCAGCTCACAACTCTGCCCTGCCATTTTTAAAATAGCTTGCACTAACAAGCCTAAGTAGGGATTATGGCAATGGGCCAATTCGCCAAAATGTTGAACTAAAATATGCAACACCAAGTATGCAATCAGTAATCAATTATCAATTGATAGAAAATATTGAGTGCAGTCTTCAAAAACCCTGCATTATTTATGCCAAAACGTTAGCAAAGGTTACAGCGGCAGTTGTTTTTATGTATCTTGTGGCCACACACTGGGAATCTGAGTTGTCTAAAGGTTAAGACCATTAACACCAGTAATTACAGCGTGTGAGCAACCATAGTTGTAAAAACAGTTTCAGTTCCCATGTTAGTTTGTTTATACCACCATTACACATTCACATTGTGGTGGGACAAATGCACACACACATAGTACACGCTCACAAGCGTCAACTGAATGATATTTCAGGCAGACATCTGTCACGAAGTCGAACACTACCTCTACTTTATCACCTGGGTATTAATATAGACGTGAGTGACTGTGAGTTAATCTAAACACGACTCTCTATAGGGATCACACAGTCTGTGATAGGTATGTCGACAACTCTGTCATGCATTGTGATGCTTAAGCTCTGTTTATCTGTGGTGACTATAGATACATAGATTGATCTGTCTATCATTATTGTTTACACCCCCTCTTTGCTTTGTCTCATGAGTGCTGAGGCATTATATTCATAGCAGCAGCGTGTTTGTGTCTGTCTTCATCCTGCTATGAACATCAGGGGAAGTCACAGCAGGCAAAGTGTGATATGATAACAATAATGCTAATAGTCTCCAGCAGCAGAGGCGCTGCAGCTTTAATTGTTGTTGTTGTTAAGTCTTATTGTCGACAATCACATTAGCTAAAGCACCAGTAATAACAGTAATAACAGTGTTGGAACAAACAGCACTTACTCCCTCCTTTTCCTGTCTTTTCCATGCGATACTGGTATATGTGTAACGTGAACAGCATGTGCGAGTTCCTGTGTTCTTCTTCGGTGGTGTTGGGGCGCTGGCTGCTGTGGCGAGCTGCGATGGCTGCATCCAGAAACCAGGCTGCCTTCTCTGGAGTTGGAGCACGCAGTTCAGACTGGTTCTGAAGCTGAAAAAAAAAAAGACGAGTAATTATTGTTCTTGAATGTATAAGATAAGAAAGTAACAACGAGGGTCCAGAGGGGAGAGAGAGACAGAGACAGCAGGGGAAGTATCACCTAATCTAATCTGGGTGGTTCTGGTTTACCCACGAAGAAGTTTCCAAATACTGATAATATTGTGCACAAGCACTGATTGGTGTATTCAAATGAGTCATTTCTAATTTGCCTGCAGGTGTAGGAGACAAAGATGAAGGAGGGAGGGGGGAAGAGAGAGAGTGGTGCTGCAGGATATCATTACTGATGAGATTATGTCAGATTAGTTAAGGATTACACAGATGTGCTTGTATCAGACCCTGTAATCCTATAAACATATAACTGCAGCCTCAGACACACACACACACACTAGCTCCCATTCATTTCTGGTTGGCAGTCTTTTCCTGCTGATTAGTTATTTTAAAACGACTTATGATGATGATAATTGTGTATTGGTGGTGATGATTTCAGATTTTTTCACGTTTTGTTGTCTGACTCTGTCCTGTCATCCAAGTGGATTGTTTATCAATCAGATAATTCTGATAAAGCCCAGAATGACACTGTACTTTGGTTCAAGTTGTTCTTTCGTTTTCATTCATGCACTCAAGGTTTTTGTTCTAGACGCTGCTCTCAGCCAGCTAGAAATTGCACCAACAGATAATAAATTAGCTATTTTAATAAATGCTTCATGCATTTTTAAGATAAAAAAGACTAATAGAATACTAAATCTCTTATAATGTATCTGCTGCTCCAAAGTGTGTGTGTATGTGTGTGTGTGTGTGTGTGTGTGTGTGTGTGTGTGTGCGCAAGTCTGTGAGCATGTGTATGCACATGCACGTGCCCTTCCCACATCCAACAGTAGCTAAGACAACAGAGAACTGCCTGCAGCTAAAAAGACAAAGGTAAAGCCATAGTCATACTAACCCGAGGCTGTTCATAAACAATGTGTTTGAACGTGTGAAGTGTGTGTGTGTGTGTGTACCTGCATGCCACAGATGGGGTCCTCACACAGATACACTCCAGGAGACTGACCGTCCTGTAAACTGCCGGTAGCCACTTCAGACAGCAAGTCCTTTAGATTCTCCTCTTTTCCCCATACCTACACACACAACAACAACAACAACAACAGTTAATAGACAGTTACATGAAAATAGAAATTTTATTGCAAAAAAAACAAACAAATATAAAGCGTTAGGAAACAGCACGGTAGCACAATAACACTAAACCAGACTATCACCACAGCGAATGCCATTCCTACTTAGAGAAACTCCAGCTAAGAAGAAACCGTCAGTAATCTCCTGTCATTGTCTGTATCGGTAACGGCATCTGGTTAACTCTGTTGGCAACATGTCAGATTGAAGTCTCATCGACAGCACTGACCTCGACTGCAGAGACACGAACAGAGAAGCGCGCTCCTGTTTTCTCCTTTCTCTCATTGATGAGCTTAAACAGCCAGGAGATGGCACAGGGGATTATACCCAGAGATTGAAGAGAGTCATCACGGCCGATCATTGTGTATGATTTACCTGGAAGAGACAGGAAGCCAAAGCAGGAGAGGGGGGTGAGAGCAGAAAAAATGAAGATATATCAAAAAGAATCACCAAAAAAAGACATAAAAAAAGTTATTTGTATGAAAAGATGTGTGTGTGAAATGTATTTGAACATGCATGTGCACACAGAGCGACCAGATCTCTCATTTTGTGGCAGAAGATGATGATTACTGCCTCTTAACACACACACATACACACACACACCAGCTGGAGTTGGAGATCAAACACACACCGACACAAAGCCATGTGTCACACACTCACACTGACTCAATCGCTTTTCACGAAGACAGAGGACATCAAAAGCCTGACTCTTGTGATGCAGGGCTGAGAAATGCGTGTGATTTGTTCTGCGATGGGGACGGAGGGGAGGTTGTCAGCTACACTGTAATTCTACATTGTTCTCCCTCAATGTTTCCTGGAGCGATTAAGACTTGCTGTCAAAACAGAGATGCAGATTTTCATGAACTGTCACAGAAACACTTTGAAAACTCGAGGTGAAATAGTAAACAGACCCAAAATATCAAGTATATAAACACGTGGCCATCGGCTGCTTCAAAGAAATTACCAGTAGTTTAAAAGCAATTCTGGATCATTAACTTTTCTCTAACTGCTTCACCGGTTGATTTCTTTTCTTTTACAAATCAAATGGAGTCCCTCTTTGGCAAATGGCTCTTTGCAGGATTACTATTACAACCACAGCTCTTCAACAACCCTCATTTCTCTTTCTTTTCCCTCCCAGGCTTGTGTGGACGTGAGCGAGTCTTAAATTACACATGGAGGATGTGTAGTTGTTTCCTTTTCTTCTGACTACCACAGGCTGTCGAGACACACTCAGCCAGCTGACTGCTCCGCTGACTAACACCACACTGCAACATAGTAAAACTACGCTATAGGCAACAAAGCCGTGTGTGTGTCTGTGTCTGTGCAGTTGATGTACTGTATATTTCCAGTAATTGGCCTCATCAAGCAGAGCTGCCGATGCTGTCAGAGATAAAGTGATCGGAGTGAGAAAGTGAGAGAACAAGGCAGCACTGTATCATGAGTTCAAAGACACATGAGCTTACATGGATCCGCACACGCTCATCGTTACTGAGAGATGATCCGTTCAAGACCAATAATCTAATAGCCGATACTAAAATCCATCAAATGCAAGCTTTAAAGCCGGAGGATCCAGTTACATTCCTGAAGTTCATCCATTTATTTTCCATATCATTTGGTCTTTTATTTAATTTTCCTAATCAATGAAAAATGTTTTACTCTTTGTGAAAAATGTGCCCACATCTGTGTCTGAGTCCCACGTACAGTGCAGTACAGTGTCTACAGCCAAGGGCCACAGAGCCGAAGATAAACGCTCATGTGTTACTTTCCCCATTTTAATTAGAAAGAAGGTAATACTGTTTTAATGCAGCCTCGTTAAGATCCATGGCCTTAGGTGAGCTGTATCACAAAGAATTATCTCATCTGCTGCTGCTACTGCAGCCATTTAGACTGTAAGCAGCAAGGTCAGGGCCACTCCATCACATCATTATAACAGTAAAATTGATTGAAAGAGCAAACTGTCTTTGATGGATTTCTCAATTATATAAAAGCACCTGCAGTATCTGAGCCTTAGGACTGTGTTGTATCATCCAACACAATTAAACACAGACGATCAGGGGTCTGTTTTGTTGGTGCGTTGGGCATATTGATTCCAGCTTTGTTAAATTATACATCATGGATCATCGTCATGAAGCATGACACAGTAGGCTCTTTTTTTTAATGTGTCAATATTTAACAGATGACTGAAAACATGGAAACAGGGTGAGACAACACTGATCTCCACATGCTGTCTGGTGTGTACGCCATATTGGGTTTGTGTACTGGTAGAGCTGTTTGTGATTATATGTGCATCTGTTGGTCTTATGTGTCCTACCTGTGTGTACAGTACTGTGGGGGACAGTGGGGGATGGGGGGTCTTTAATATTTTATGCACTCATGATATTCCTATGCAATGAAGGATTATTACTGATGTTGTTGTTGTGGTATCTTTTTCAGTTTTTCAAGGACCGAGCATGCGGTGCACAACAGAGAGATGATGGAAAACAAATAGAGGCACATTTGGAGAATGACAAAGTTTCCTGCCAGATGTTGCAGGTCACAGAGGTAAATTTTTTGCTTTTTTACAGTCTGATTGTCCAACTTCTCGTGTTTATTGCTCCACTGGACCATTGTTTTGTAGCGATGCTGCACGATAGACCGAAACTGTTACACATCTATAAATGAGCTGAGTATAGTTTTACTACATATTTGGCAAGGGACACATTCCCCGCAGCACAACGCAGAAGCACAGTGGTTTGCATGCGTGTACACACAAAACCTCATCGCTGTTTGATCCAGTAAATGGCTCAACCATTAACACTGAAGTGTTCCCTGCTGAACTGCACCATTTTAACTCTCTGCCAGCAGTTCAAGGAGACTTACAAACTCCAACTGGATGTATGAAGATCACAAGCCAAGGCGGATAATGCCGCTTGCATGTACAGGGATAAACACAACAGGGGTTGACCTAGAGCTGGAGAACATGTCGTGTGTGCGTGCATGTTTGTGTGTGTGTGTGTGTGTGGTGGGTCTTTGTGGCACTGCATGCATATGGGTTCAAACATGTTGCAGTGTGCAGTGAGAGGTCCTGACCCTTTTTAAGACAGCTTCTCTAAAAACCCAGCTTCAGAGGGATTAGAGCGAGAGAAAGGAAGACAGAAACACAGACAGAGCAGACTGAGAAAGCTTTCAGCTTCAGTAGACACTAATCCTCTTCTTTCTCTCTCTGGTAGATGAGGGCCAGTGGAGAGACAGCCAAGTCAAAGACTGACACACTGACGGCCAGACACACACACACTGAAGACAGTTCACAAGCTGCACATGCTCTCATTTTCTAGTCTGTGTTAACGTGTGTGTGTGTGTGTGAGTGAGTGTTACCCAGCTTGGAGTGTCCAAAGCAGAAGACACAGCCATCTGCTCCATTCACCACCGACTGAATCACCTCGGCAACTGTTCCGGCACACACCTCCGCCTGGCAACAGGAAGACAGAGAGAGAAATGAAGGGAGAGGCAGGAAGAAGAAGAAAACGTACAGCCACATGTAAATCATGTAACAAAAGGTGTTGTCTTTTCAATCGCATCGAGCATTTCCAAATCTGTCAATAATGGTGAAACATTGACTGTCGAATCTAAATTCTCCGTCTTCATGGCGAGCCACGACATTCCCAAAAAGTCGATCACGGGGAGCTGCAGTCGCGTCCAACTGGTCTAACTTGGAAGCTTTTAAGCCTCCAAGTTGGAGCAAGTTGGACCAAGTTAGCCTTGGAGTGACATCAGACATATTATATTTAGCATGTGGGCAAGATGTTGGTATCAATCTGTTCATCTACTGTAACTAAAGAATTAGAACATTTTCCAAAATGTCAAACTTTTTTCCATTATGTTGGATTTCATTTATATGTAAATTCCAGCATCAGAGGTTTCACAGCCGGGATGTCACAAGTTTGTCGACACTTTTTAATAACGAAGCAAGAAAATCGCAGCTGTCAGAAACTGTCAAGTTTTTTGTACAGTTTTTTTTTATTTCTTACAGAAAACCTTCTCTGTGTAATGTCATGATGGCTTTTTGCATCAAAATCAAATCCAAGTCATTTGCTGTGTAAAGTCAGAATGTTTTCTCTCACCTGTGAAGCATCAGGAGGGAATGCGGCGTCGAATGTGAACATCTTCGGAGGGACCTGATTAGCTCCCGCCTTTTTCTGGGAAGCAGCGTTTGGCATCTGATTGGCTGAAGGGTCCATGATGGTGATCTGCTTCTTCCTGGCGTCCACTTTAAGGAAGGAGCTGGACTCTGCTGCGTCCGACTGAGACACTGGGCACACCCGCACCATCACCTTCACCTGAGGGTAAGTCACAGGAAATAGATGACTTTGGTTACTTCTGATTAGTCGCTACGGAAAAAACAGTGTTTGAGATAATGAGGAGTCACGGGACACACACGTGCATTCATGAAGTCAAATATCCCTCCAGCTAAAAGTCACACTGCAGCTAAGAGCATCAATGACATTTCAAACATTCAGCTTTGTCTTTGCAGCTCCTCTGAGATCTCTTGTCTATCAAACACCATGAAGTGCTTTCTGCTCGGTTCCTGTCGTCGAGTTTTGAATTCTTTTCATGCTGATTACACATTTCTCCTTCACTTTGCAATGAAAGATTTTGTTCTGAGGAAACCGTCCCGACGTTAAACTTAGAACAGATTTGATATTTCTGCAGGATTGTTGCTCGAAGGCATTTGAACTTATCTGCACCTGAGCTGCGACAAGACTCTCAAAGAACCACAACATTCAGCGTTTTGCTTCTTTCATGAGTATCTACTTGCTCCCTCACTCTCATCACCTTATTTACCCTAAGAACATCTCCCTACCAGCTCCCTCTTCCTCTTTTACCCGTCACTCTTTCGTTATCTCTTCTCCCTCTATCCCAAATCCCTTCCTTTTTCTCTCCTCACCCACCCTCCCTACAGTACCTTCAGCTCACTGCCACACATCAAAAGCCTGAAGTGCAAGAATCCTGTTTTAGCTTTCTCTCCACCTCTCCCTACTCCTTTCCTCCCACTCCTGTCACGAAGTGTTAGCAGCCACAAATTACCGTCTGACAGCTGCTGTTGTTTTCTTTGATATCGGAGGATGCTAAACGCTGCGTCATCAAATCTGAGCTTGTTCCAGAACATTTCAACACATAAACAACCTTTTCTCTGTTGGTTAAAGATGTTTTAAAGTTTGAGGGACTTTTTAGCTGTTTATTATTGTTCTCTGTCTCATGCATTAGCTCATCTGGGTGAATTAGTCTTTGTCTCTCTTGCTTGTTTCATCACTGCCTTAGTCACTGACTCGATCCATCTCTCTGTCCATGTCTCCCCCTAAACCTTCCCTCCTGCTACAAGCTGCAGCATTATCCAAGAGAAAAGCCAAACCAGCTCACAAATGTAAGTTGATATTTACACTCGGAAATTGGTTGAATCATGAACTGAGTGAGGAAAATCTGTGCAACTGAGTTTTAAAAGTTTTTTTTTTTTTTAAAAACTTAATTTCCCTGTACACCTGTATATTTCTCATTTCTTAAATTCACTGTCACTATGTGATGGCTCTGTGTTTTCTGAACGCATGCAGGAGTTACATCAGGTAGACGCTTTTTACTCTAATATTGATCCATTTCCATTTGAGGCTTTAAGTTCCTGCAGGGCTATTAAGTAAAAGACCATCATGCTTCTGTGATCTCACCTTAGAAAACCATTGTTTCCAGCGCACCTTGCTCCCATGTTTAAACAAACGATACATAATCATATTTCACGACTGTGCTCATTCAAAAGTAGACGTCTAATGCTATTATCACGGGTAACGTGCATCAAAAGACAGGCAGAGTCAGGGCTCTGAAAGCTCATGTGGACATGCAAAGTAAAAATGTAAAAACAAGGATCCAACAAGCTCAGCTTTTGCTCTCTAACGTGATGAATGATGGCCAGACTGTGAAATCCATCTCAGTGGAAGTGCCTGACCGTAAACTGGCTCCAGATTTGAAAACTGTCGGCGGAAAACACATTGGACAAGACCGTTTAGGGCATGACAGATGCAAAGAGCTGAATGTCTAACAAACTGCAGCGCTGCTGGTATATACAGACTGACAGGCAGCGGATATGCATTTCCTCATCCTTATACGGTTGACGTTATGAGTCGACAGAAACTGCTCAAGTACCCCATTGATTTAGCGTCTGTGAGACTCGGTCCCGTTTGGAGAATTGCAAGTTCATCCTTCTCTGGGTCAGTCCTTGAAAAGACACATTAATGTATGGATGTGCACCTTGCTTTTCCCTGGTTTATTCTGGGATAGGCACCAGGCTCTAGACCTTGAAAAGGATAAGTGTCGGATTTAGAACCAAAAGATGGATGGATATATGGATAATAGATTAATAGACGACTACTGAGCTACTCAAGTACTTTTGCAAGAAAAGTCCTGACATCTTTCAAGAGATTAGGAAACAGCAGGATAATTCCAGCTAGAATATACTGTTACACAACTAGTTGTGTTTCCTTACTTAACATGGGAAACAGGGTTATATTAAAAAAAAGATGTGAGAAATCTATTTTTAGGAGCGTCATGCCATATGTTGTCTAAACAGGGTGCGGATTAATGTCGTCAGGGCACAGAGGTGCGGGTTAGATGAAAAGAGTGCGGTGTTGTGTTTATGTGGCTCCTAAGAGGGAAGGAGAGAGAGGGAGAGATCTTTTGTCTGCTTCTTCTTGTTAGCACAGATGAATCATTGTCTGAAGTGCGATTCTTCTCGGCACTTCCTGTTAAACACCACCATGGGAGTATGAATCGCATAGTGATCGCAAAACACTCCAAACCCCACTGCACTCTGAGGGAGAGCATTCAAAGAAAAGAGGAAAGACTGTTAATGATTAAAATGTTGTATGCGTTAGCTTCAGATCTGTTAGCTGTGAGCGGGGATGAGATCAGAAAGAAAAGTCAGAGATGAGGAGGCGAACTAATGAAAATGTCTATCAAATGCAGTAAATATAGTATTCTCATGTTAAAATTCAAGTAATTGGATTATCGTATTAATTATCCACACCACATTACTGTAAGAAATGTAAAGATCAACGTCCTATTATACAAATGACTGTATTTGCAATTAATTAATTAATCTATTGCCCTGGAGTGAAGAGCTGGAGGCGACGAGAACAAGGTCATGTCATGCTCAACAAACTCATCTTGAATTACATGCGTTAGAAAAGAAAAGCATAATAAAAGCCTGCTTGTAACTAAAACACTGCCAAGCAAAGGGCAGAAAGGCAAATAACACTCAGACAGCTCTCACTGTGCCACTGTTTATGTGCACATCTCTCTCTCTGCACACACCCACACACACACCTAATACAGCACATTAACAGGCTTGCCTTTGGTTGCATCATTAAATGACCACAGGCCATTTAGGGGAGTTGGTTCAATAAATTGTGTGAGTGAGCCAGTGTGCATGAGAGCGTCTCTGTTGAAGTCTTTGCCAGATGAAGATAATTGCGTGTGTGTATAAGTGTCTCTCTCGATGAGAGGGTCTGAGATCAACTGAGATTTCACCTGAACACAATAAATATGTGACCTCTGTGACCCAGGTGATCTCAGATACTAAGGCTTACTGTCAGGTCAACAGTTTGTGTTTTAAAAAAAAATCCCATAGCACTTCACACACACACACACACACACACACACACACACACACACACACACACACAGACACACACACGAGTCCGTGCTACACCCTCTCCTGACCCCAATAAAAGAGCCCATCACATCAGTAAGAGCCTGGGGGAAGGATTTTACCGTTGCACGCTTTACAAGGCGTAACTCATAAAGCCCCTCCCTCCGAGAGCCCATTTCCACCTCTTGTCTGAGAGTGTGAAAGGTAAGAGGGTTGTCAGAGTTTGCGTGTATGTGATTGATGTACAAATGGGTCTATAATGCTACTCCATGTCCGTTTTTCAAAATACTGAAGCCGTATGTGAAAAGGCAAGACTTATACATGGGGCCATTAAACTCCGTTCCCCTATTTTCAGACTATCAAAGCTCTGGGCTGATGACCACCAAACACTATTACTGGAGAATCTGATACATCAGCAAAATGACACCAGCCATAGGGAATGTCACTCTCGTTCTGGCAGCGGGAACTTCAGTCCCTACAGCAGATTTTATACTGCTGAAATGCATAATGAATGAATAATGAACACATATGTAGGAAGAACATACAGGTAATGGACTCTTGAGTCTGTTTAATTAACGAATAAGGAGGTAGAGAAAGATATAGTTAGTGATGTTTGTTTCTGAAAAGAGAAATGAAGGATGAGGGAGTCAGAGAGAAATAGGTCACTGATGTAACTCTGCTTAATAACACGACATCGTCACAATGGTCTCACAGTGATTTCAGACTGCCCATTTCTCTCTTGAGCCCTTCGCATCCCCTCATCCCTCTCTCCCTTCTTCAATTGTTCACTCCATCCTGCTCTCTCTGCCTCCCACTTTCACAACACACATAGACCTCCTCTCTCTTCCCCTGTCTCCCTTCTTGTTTGACGAAGAATTGCTCGATATCACTGTCCACCCACGCCGTTCTCTCCCCTCTCTCTTTCTGTCGTCTCCATCCTCTCCCTGTCCAACTTTCTCTCCCTTCCACTGAACAAAAGGACAAGAAAAAATCACAGCCACTGTCGGTTATTTCCTTCCTTTCCACACTTTTCCCATTTTCTCACTTGATCCTGTGCTGAATACAGATGCAAACTGGGGAGAGAAAGAAGAGCGGAGAGGGAGGAGAGATGCTGGAGGAGCAAGTTTGTTTGCCTTCCTCTGTCTCTGTGTGAATATTTCAATTCTTTTTGGTTTAGAGAACAACCGATATATACATTGTGCAGTAATGTGAGTCTAACAGGCTGTGTCTGGACTATAGGTCTGCTGATCTCTTGTGGAACAGATTGGAGGTTCACTCCTGTGCTGAAGGGCACAAGCTTTGACAGATGTTGAGACAAGGAGTCGTGTTTTTTTTTTCTGAGAAACAACCTGACCCCTAGGACACTCTCTTGGATGTAAAGCTTCCCGTTCCTCCACTTTATACCCCACACTTAGTCACAATGAAGTCTTTGAGCCAATTAAAGTAAAGGAATTCAGCTAAACAGCAACAAACAACCCCGAGCTGGGGGAAGACTGTTCAATAGTCCCTCACAGCAGTGCTTCATTACTATTGGCTGGAAAATCAATAGGAGACTGAGACTGAGCTCTAATTGGTTCCCAAAGACTGCACATCCATGAAAACACATGCACATAGCGATAGAGAGAGAAAGACAAATACCATATGGGAATAGCAAGTTCAGACTTCAGATCAATTCTAATTTATTCATCCCAGGTCAGCTCTCAGTATCAGAAGATTCATGTTGTCACGACGCATTGCAGAGATCTCACAACTGTGAGGTTTTACCTGAAGGAACTTTACTATAGGCTACTAGTAATAATAACTTTATTTGTGTAGCACATTTGTATAGCACATTTACTAACAATGCTAAAATAACTATGCACTGTAATTAAAGTCTGAACACTTCACAGTCAAAGTTAAAGGTGATAGTTTCAACTTTTTCATCAAAAGGAAACATTTTTAAAAAATAATGCATCCACCAAATGTCTAGAGGGGTGCAGAATAAAAGTATTAATTTTACTGAAATTTTTTAAAATAGTATATAAATAATTGTTTAATAAATTTTGACAGGTCCGAAAAATGTAAATATTTACATCTGGTCACATTGGCAACATGGGCATGGAATGATCTCTATAGCAACAGCATTAGAACATTGATGTCATGTGTAACTGGCAACCAGTAAAACGGAAGGTTGGAGCGAAAGCAGGTGGTGTGAGTTCTACACCTACTGGCCAGGAGGAATTAAACTACACGCGAACAAAATTAAACAAAAAATTTGAGATTTTGTCACAAGAGATTAACAATATCAAAGTCCTGGATCAAATAGGCTACACTTTGTAAAGGATAACGCTGATATTCCGACATTATTGACAGTTCAGCTGGAATGAATGGGCTCAGGTGAAAGGTCACTAGTGTTGTGAAAATCTGAATATCCTGAGTGACAGAACATGTTGGTTTTGGTCTTTTTATTCCATTTGTTTACAATAAGCCAATACCAAAGGTAACATCAAGTCAAGACCTGACACTGCTGTCCACCCCATTATAAGTGTGCGTGTGCATGTGTGAGTGTTTGTGTTTATGTCAGTCACATGCCGCAGCAATGTCAGGACTGACAGCATTAATATTTCAGCTACAAGGTGGAACAAAGTGTCTCTCTCTGGATTCCCATAACAGACTCACTCACTCATTTAGATACAACACACACACAGAGACACCCCAGATAGGCATGAAGACACACAAATGCCCATGGAAAATGCACTTGCACATGCTCAGTCATGACACAGACACACACAGCTTGTGGCCTGAGAGGGATCGTAGCTGCTATTAAAAATTGATTAGCTGTCATAGTATCATTTTCCCCCAAGGTCAAGTCGCAATCTGTGAGTGAGTGAGTGAGTGAGTGAATGTGTGTCCGTGTGTGTGTGTTCGTGTGTGTGTGTGTGAGAGAGAGTGCAAAATGCTGGCTGGAGAGATGAAAGGGGTGGAAAACAGTCTTTCATTGTCATTCAGATATGGAAAAGAGCTGAGAGGATAGGGATCAAGGGATGGTAGGACAGGAGATAAAACTTATCCATACAGCAGGAAGAGAAGAGAAGAGAAGAGAAGAGAAGCTCCACATGTGAACTTTAAAAAAAGAAAAAGTGGATCAGTGTAGCAGACAAAAAAACAAAAATGCAAGCATGGTAGGGCTTTTTAATAAATGCTAACATCAATATGATAACATTTTCATAATGACAACTACTGTATATATACTAACATGGTAACATTTGCTAATATGCACTCGACACAAAATTGAGCAGAGCCTATGTGAGTCTGAGTAATCTTGGGTTGCTGCGGCAGCACCTGTAGACCGGGTGGTCTGTCATTAATCAAAGACTATAAGACGTTCTTATATATTTCAGGTTTATGTGACTCCTTAAAGGGCTTTTAATGCAGTGACACTGAGCTACAGCTGCCATGATCCTCTGGAGATTGACAGACTGACATCAACATCTTTGTTGTCACTGAAACATGGCTACACAGCAACAAATAATCACCATCTGCAGGGACTTGTGGTCCAAAAGAAAGAAAAGGTGCACAAATGCTGTGGTTGTGTCCAGAATAATATTTTCCGCTGACGTAGTTTATAATCATGAAGTGTTTTGCCACAGTAGCTGCTGGGGGAATTGTTGTTATTGTGGTGGTTTACCTTTGAGAGCCTTGCAGCTGTATCAGTGATCAACACTGATACGACTCATCCCAACAGATTTCTCAACCTCGCTGGTGACTTCAATTAATGTCTGCACCAATTTTCATGACATCCCTCCAATAATTGTTGAGATATTGGATGTGAGATTTAGATTCAGTCAGGGCAAAGGCATCAGACATATTAACATTTCCTGCCCTCCATGCCACTGGAGCTTCAAAAACTAAATGAATAAATAACTGTAGGACAATAAATAGGTAAGGCTGCAAAATTCTACATATTACGTACTACTGTTTATTAATCTATTGTTTTAATGCTTTTATGTATAGAAAAAAAAAACAATCATGTTTTCAGTGCACTTTGACCAAAAAGAAAAAAACTATAATTAGATGATTTGTCTTACAAAGATTAGTTTATCTCAACCGCTGCTGAATGACACTCACTGTTTCTGAGTGAGTGTCAAAAGGGAGGCTGTCTAAATGCTTTTTAATTCTTTATTTCTGTGTAACTTTACACTTGGTTCTTCCAGGTGCTAATACATGTACAGCTTAATTCCCACGACCAATTCACATCTCCTCTGCCTGCAGTCAATGGTCTGACTGAGGACTCCCAGCTGGCTGATTTGATTAAAGTGAGACGAAGCTTACCAACAACATGTAGAAAGGCACCGTGTACAGAAATAACAGAGGGGAGCTTGAGATACAGACAGATCCAGTGAGGGATTATATTTAATTTGACATCCCTAAGGGGAACAAGGCTGAACCCTTGCCATATTTCTTTCACTCTTTCTATGTAATACACCCCCCACACCCACCCAACACACACACACACACACACCACAGTACTCCTGACCTGTGCAGGTTGATTTCCCCTGGCTTTAGATGTGACGTCTCAATCTGTTTTCTGCCATATTAACATCAGGGAGAACACAAACCCCCCCATCACACCCGCAGACAAGCCTGTGTATTCTGCAGGATGTATCGTACCCACTTCCACCGGGGGCTTTGGCGCTTCCTTGACATCTTCCATTGTACACTATAATCCTATGAATTTGTGAGCATGAGAGCTGGTGTGCGAGCGTGAACGTGTGCAAATGCCATTTCAGTGGGGAGCCGACCCCCACTGCAGGTGACATTTTTACTGGAGAAATGTCACCACAGCCATTTTCATCCCATATGTTTGTGTGAGTGCGTGCGTGCGTGCGTGCGTGCGTGCGCGTGTGTTTGATTAGGTCTTGGCAAGCTTCAATTGATTTCACAGAAGAGGCTTGTTATGGTCCAAATACCATAATATCTCCACGCCTTGGTGCCACTGCTTCTTCTTCGTTTATTCTGTTGCTTTTCAAACCACAGCAGTGACCACCTTTCAGCAAACACGCCCGTACAGGGAAATTAAAAAATGACAAAAACTTAATTGTTCACTTTGTGGATACAATATATCTCTTTTGTTTAATCTTTGCGCTGACGTACGTATACGAATGATAAGCTGCAGTTTAACAGGAGGTTAGGTCCCAGGCTACAGCTATTCTTGGAAGATAGCCAGTCTAGCTTTACTTAAAGCTAAGCTAAGCCAATCATCATCTGGCAGTTTCATATTCAGTGGGAAAACACTGATATTCAATGGACAGATATGAGAGTGGGATTGGACTTCTCCTCTCACTCTCACCAAGAAATACATATTAGAGGCGTCGTATAGCTCAGAGGCTATTGCTGCGTGTCTTTTCCCCTCCCTCTGTCTCCCCATTTCCTGTCTCTCTCCAACTGCCCATTAAAGGCATTCAAAAATTAAGCAATGTATTTCCAAAACGTATTCCCTATTAGTTATAATTCCTTTCATTACACCCTTGTTTGAGGCAAAGATGGTAAAACAACTGGACTCTTTGATCATAGTTCCCCACAGTAACACATATCACTGGGAAAAGTCTACACGACTGTGAAAGCCATGTTTTTTTTTGTAATTAAACAGCAGTCGTAGGAAGCATTTGTACACAGCAGCAGGTTGGGCCCCGCAAGCTGATCAAATCTATCGCAAGATCACAGAGGATCATGGGAAGCACAGGCATGAAATGAGATAAAGGGAGACAGTGAAGATGGTTTTTTGGGGGACATAGACAAACTGTGTGTTTTCTTTGTGTGTTGGAGTGTGTAATATGAGTATTATTTGGCTGTTGTGTAAGTGGGTGCTTGTAAATATGTGAGCGTGAGTCTGTCTCCCTGACGACTGCGGAGACATCTGTCACCTCCATATGGAGAGAAACTGCGATAGGGGCTCAGAGGAGCGACAAAACAAAAAGAATAAGAAAAAAAAACCCAACACATATAATGATCAGTTGCATAAAAAGTCTAATAAATGAAGAAAACTAAACTGAAAATGAGATTTCAAGAGATATGAAAGCATCATTTTATAACTCACATTTCTGTAAATGATGACTTCATCAGAAGTGCAGCTTCAACTCTTATATTATATTCGTTAGAAAGCACACAGGCAAACAAGACAGAAAAAATGCAAAATGAGATCATGAATCAGATCCAAACCACAACTTGGAGAATTTGTGTGATTCAGATCAAGCAAATAGCTCTGCTGATTCACTTTATTACATCTGAGTCTCTCAGATTGTTTCCTAATGCTCTAATGTTTTCTTCTTTTCTTTTTTTTTAAACTACGTCTTTGTTACTGCCATTCTGGATTAATTATAGTTAAGAGTCATTTTACTACATCTCATTATAAGTTAATTGAATTGATATGAGTGGCTGGGTTTCTCCTCTCGTCCAGTATTTAATATAAATGTCACGCAATGAACATGCTTAAAATTACATGACATAGCCAAATGGTTGCAGGCACACAACAAGTCTTTGTGGGTCCTCCCCTTGTTTCTGTCTGCCTCTTCACTGTCTGCTGTCTAATAAAGGTGGTCCAGTAAAGGTAGTCACACACACACCGAGGCAGACAGGAGCTCACAGACACAACATCTGCACCCAGCTGTGATTCGCTCTTGTCCAGGTGCACATGTGCACAAAAACACAGCTGCACATGAGTGTGAACCCTTTTCACCACAGTAACGGACACTGCTGTTTTGATTTCAAAGCCATTCTCATTCATTTTCCAGCAGTAACACAAACACACACACACACACATGCGCACACACGAATAGTCAGTGAGCCTCAAACTCAAACTGTGGAGGAGGGGGCACTAAAAACTCATTACATGGACGATCAATATTGCACACACTTGAGAAGCATGACCCCCCCCACTCCCTCACATCCACAACACACACACGTTTCATCAACCACGAGCAACGGTGACAGATGACTTTTGTCAGCCTGAGATGTGTTTCCGTGGCAACCATTAGGCTACATTTCGGGATGGTACAGCAGGGGTGACGCACACATAAGTAGACACACACACAGACAAACTGGCCAAGGTCACGACAACAGCTGTGGATTTTAACACATTCCTGCAGATCGTGGGCTCAAACTAAAAGAAAATCAGTGTTAGTTTCTGTTGCTGACTTGTGCTGTTTGTAGACAATTCACATAAAAACTAATAGTCAACACTTTCTAGTATTAACTAACAGTCCTCTTATACAGTAAAAAAAACACACAAAAAAACATTTTGATTTGTCCTCAATTAAACAGATAAAAACCAAAGAGACTTGGACTTGGCCATGGTTTAAAGTGATATAACACTTTTGACTTTAATTGAATCACGGGTTACTGCACAGCTCTGTCCTAAGGCATGTGTTGACGTCCAGACAAGGATGATGAGTCACATGATGCGAGTTCACATCTACAATAATAAACTTTTTAATCTTCACTGAGAGAAGGCATTTGGTGGTGCACATGTCAGAAAAATCAATGGATGCCCAGTGATGAGTCTGACGAACCTCTTGCCGTGAGTCATCTACCATTTAGAGGGAGAATAATGGAAATTCCTGCCTCGTCATCATCAATACCCATTTACACCTGGTATTAACGTGCATTTTGGGTAATTGGATTACATTAAGATAGTGATTGACCACACAAATGCAGAGGTGCACACGCTACAGAAGCGATTAGTCTCTCATCTCATTCTCTCTTTTTCTTTCTTTCGGCACCTTGGTTGTCAAAGAAAAACTTTTCCACTGCTTCAAAAAGCAAGTAAACACAACAACACAACTTAATGGATGACTGCTATGTTTTTCAGATATTTTTGTTCTTGTTTGATGTATTCTTAGACCCTTTTACTCAAGTGGGCTATGTGACCATGAGCTGAACATAGCAACTGGATTTTAATGTGGACACTGGAGACACAAAAAAGGGAGATACAATCTAATAAGATTGTATTACCAGTAGATGGAGTCTAAGATTTGTTTACCGATAGGAAGGAGAAGCAGGTATCAAATGTTACAGTCAGTCAACTATGGAAAGGAGTCTTCAAAAACTTTAATGAAAGATAACTAACTGAAGACTAACCAACTGTTTAGTATTTTGAGTCAATACAGTGTACAAATGTAAATATGTTCTCTTACCTTTCCAAGCCCAGGTGTATCTTTTATCTTATTGGCTGCACGGAGGAGGCAGGGTGGGGCCGGGGGAGGGGCCATCAACAGGGCGGAGCTGAAATTGGTGGGGAACAGAGGGGGGTCACAGGATGGTGATGCTGATGTCACTGGGGCTGTGACTGCGGCGGTCTTCTGCTTCTTCTTTTTGGAGGCCAAGTTCAACTTTTGTGCAGCTCTAAGAGAGGAGAGAGAGAGAGGAAACAGGATCCAGTCAGTCTCATAACTATGTTAAAAAAAAAACAATAACAGTAAAAACAATATCATAAACATGACATTGCTTAAATGAATAAGATGAGGACAGGCAGGAACTACGGTGGCACATGTGCACGACTACATGGGTCTGTAATTACATCCTTTCAGTTTACCACACAACAACCATGGCAAATATGCTAATTGCAGAATAGAATTCAATTACACACCCTTCAACACACACACACTGGTGTTTACATATGTAGCAACATCTGGATGGGAAGTGGTTCATTTGCTTTCTTGCCACTCGACTCCCAGTGGCATTTTAGCTCAAAAGGAGCCACCAAAAATTATATTTATATATTTTCCATCTTTCCTGCGCTCTGATGCTCTTTACTCGTACTTCTCTCCCTTTAACTCCAACTTCTAAACTTCTTTGTCCTTCTTTTCTCCTCGCGCTCTCATTTCTTACCTCAACACAGCTGCGTCTGTCTCTCTGCCTCTCTCGGCACATCAGTGCATCATTTTTCAAGTCAAACTTTTCCATCTTCCAACTCTCTTTTCTTTCTTACAAAGCAGAAATTTCCTATATTTGTGTCTGCCTTTTTGTTTTAACCTACATGAAGGAATTCATAGTAAGGAGACATTTATTACCAGCGCTGCCTTCGCTAAAACTATCATGGCCGAATGATTTTAGCCTGGCCAGCGCTGAATGCTGGCTAGTGAATAATGTGCCTAATTTTGTAATACTTGATGACAGTTTGGGAACACGGGAGCTCTGTTAAAAAGATATTTCTTCAGGGAGAGCCAGTGAATTTGCTCCCAATAATTCACCCTAGTGATTTACTGTCATTCTTCACTGTATATGTCAATGCATTTCCTTCACAGGGATTTTAGAAGCCACAACTCAAACAGGCATATTTTCTGGTGCTCTGAGTCACATACAGCAGCTGTATTAACAAGACCATAAAATAAAATACCTCTAAAATGGCACTGGCAGGGATTCATGCTCAATTCTGGTTTATACTATCCTCGTATATTTCTAAGATTATGGAGAGAGAGAGAGAGAGAGAGAGAGAGAGAGAGAGAGAGAGAGAGAGAAGACCTTGCGCCCTGACACACTCTCTGTCAAAGAGCCATATTCTCACACCATTGGCTTTCAATTAACTGCAGCAGGTTACAGAAATGAGACTGAGGGGGAGAAAGAGAAAGGGAGAGTGGGGGGAAAAATGGAGGAGAGTGAAACAGAAGAGAGAGAGGTACAGTGAAAGGTGGGAGGGGGGGGGGGGGGGGGAGGGGGGAGGGGGGATTCAGTGACCCGTGGAACGACGAAACGTTTCACCATTTGACTAGCTCTCCCAGGAGATTTGTGTGTGAATCTGTGTGTGTGACTGTGGCTGTGGATGTGTGTGTTAGTGCATCTGCAACACGGCTTCAGACCCCTAAGTGGTTCCTCACTGTGTGCCAGCTAAGCTTAGGCTACATACATACTGCAGCAAATGTGATCCGAAGCAATTACTGGTTTTCTTATTATACTACATGAATGCTTAAAGCCACCCTGGTAGCATGAAGATACATGTGTATAGCGGATTATAAAAGCTGGTCCTTGTCGGGTGCAGGAATTTATGATATCTCTTAAAACAATAATCGTGTTATAGCGGTGTAACTGAGGAGTCACATGTGTCTGAATTAAAAATCTATTACCTGATTTCTAAGTAACAATGGAAACATGGCTGCTGCTGCTGCTGCTGCTGCTGCTGCAGTGCTGGTGGTGGTAGGATGAGACATGACCATGATGGATTCATACGCAGTCTATATGCTGCTGCAGGAATTTCCTACTTGTAGCATGTCCATACCCCCCTCCCACCCCCCCTCGCTATAGCAACTCATCTTTCTATGTAAATTCCTTCTATGAACAAAAGACTCCCTGAGCAAAACATGTGTCACAATGTTTTTGTTATTGCTTTTCTCATGCATCCTTAAAACTCATCAACCAAATCAATTTCAGATATTTGCATGTACTCTTATCCTCATATTACGTTCTCACATCTTGACCAATTTAATCGATAGTGCCTTTTAAGCAGGGTAGACACACAAACACGCACACTCACACACAAAGGCACAAGCTAATTGGGAGCGTTTAATGACAAGTGGCCTGGGATTTGGCCGAGTGGATCCATTCCAATCAAACCCTAAAGTGAAGGGCACTTGTTCTCCATCCGTCTCCACCATCTCTCTATCCATCAGCTCTTCCTCTGTTGCCATCATCCTTTTATTCACACCCCTCCTCCACCGGCATTCATGCCATAACTCTTTTAAATCCCTCTCACTCTATAATCATCCCTTATTTTTTCCTACTATGTAACTCTCCATCCCTATCTGTCTTGTTATTTTTATCCTTTCATCCTTTGCTGTCTTCCCAACTGCCCTCCATACATCCACCCATCCAGCCCACCATCCATTCAGCCTTCCTTATTGATCCCATCATCCATCCTTGCCTCTCTTCCCCTCTGTCTCCTCATGTGTCTCTCCTTTGCTTTCTGGCTTTCTTTTCCCTCTTTCTTTCACACAACAACTACTACCCACCCTCACACCTGACATGTAGTGTACATACAAAGACTCACTTGAAACACACATACATGCACACACACAAACACAAAAAGCTGATTTATGGCTGGTGTCCAAGGGCTGTGTTGTTCCCTCAGTAGCAAATTACATTGTATTTAACAGGCCGTCAGCGGAGGGAGATAAAAGGACAGACTGCAAGTGATTGCGTGTGTGTGTGTTGTATGGGGTCAGTAAGACTGGCATGGGCAGAGGACTGGCTTTACTGAAACTATGCATCTATTGTCTTCTATCTATTGTGCCCTCCAATACACACACACACACACACTCCAGGCTCCCTCATAAAAGGCCGTCAGATATATTGCACTGTGAAAGTGCAAACAAGCCTGAGCAATAAAATATCTATACATCATTGTGTTCAACATGGAGTTACTATGGCCACATATCTAGGCTGGTTGCTCATCTTCAAATAATGTAATGTCAGAAATTAGTGCGTGTAGTAACTCCACACAGAACAGTTAAAATACAGTTAAAATCTCTCTCTGGCTTCCATCTGAGTAACAATGAGATCATTCATCTCTTTAATGAGGGATAACTGGTTTAAGTTAATATTAAATAATTTGTTTCTGAGGCACCTCGTATGGTAATTTCTGTACTGGCAACCTATTTAAACCATCAATCAGCCATTATTAATTGTGGCTAACCGGTGGCCAATTAACAACTGACTGAATTCTTCTTTTCTAAAGAAAATTGAAGAGAGGCGGCAAGAGGTTAACAGAGACACAGCAACACCCCCTCCATCTCACAGCCATCCTCCATCCAAAATAACAACACCTTCCCAATTCACCAATTCACTTGGGACCTATTCATTTACTCTGCCACCTGCAGCAATGCACACACACACATACACCCACAGCCAAATCCCTAAAGATCCAATCCTTGGAGCATGCAGTATAAAATTCCTGCACTGATAGGGACTCCCTTCCCCCAGTGAGAGCATGCACACACACATGCAAGCGCACACACACACACACACACAAACCCAGGCAAGTAAAGCATGTCTATATCCTAGCATCCCCAGAGGCCACTGCAGCACTGGGAAGATGGAGCACTGCTGTGTGAGTGTGACATATTCACAGACAGATTGGTACTAATGAAAGATATTACTCACATGCACATTAGCAGAGGTAAAGAAAAGGTCATTGTGGATATAGGAAAGAATTTTTAGGAGTGGAGTGGAGAGGTATAAAAAAAGGACAATGGCACAGAAAGAAAGGAGAGGGAGACTGAGCCAACAAGAAATAAAGGGAGCAATTAAACGAAAGCAGGATGATGGAGAAGACATGAGGATGAGGGGATAGGAAGAGGAGGAAGAGAGGGATCAGGTGAGAGGAGATGTGGTGGGCACAGGGATTTTGCTGTGTGCAGACAGCAAGCATCAGTATATTACTGTATGTGTGTAATAGGAATGTCTGTATGCAGCCCACGTCTGAGAGTAAAGACCAGGACAACCATGGGATTTACCAGTGCTGCATGGCTGCATCAATCGACCATAAACACAAATACACACAGCAGAGTCAAAACTAAAAGGTGACAGGGTACACATCCATTTTTGGGGGGTTTTGTTTTGCCAATTAAACTGATATCCCACTATAAACTCAGACAAAGACAAACTGTGCATGCCTAGTAAGTGAAATTTCAAAAAGCAAACAAAACAAACACTGTGACACGTTGTCACACTGATTTTAGGAGGAAATTACACATCAGAGCTTTGAGCATCTACGGTAATTATACAGCCTAGAACAAAAGGAGAAAAACACTGACAGCTCGACGCACACTTTGACACGCACAGTGACACCTGCGCCATTAAATAAACCATGTTCTTTCACTTAGAAGGTTAATGCTCATAAATCGATGCAAGACAGCTGGCCGTACGTTTGGAATGACAACCAGATGTGTGTATGCGCATGAGTGTTTGGGTAAAACGTCCTTGTTACCTGACGGTTCAGGAGGTCAGAGAGAGAAAGCTCAGGAGAGAGAGTGTGTGTGTGCGCACATGTGTTTGTGAGCACGAACAGTTTACGAGTGGTCGCTGGTGCATCGAAAGACAGACGTCACTGTCTGCTGCGTGTCAGTCATATATCAGACACGCAGACACAAAAGACAGGAATGTGAGAGGAGGAGGAGAGGAGAGAGGAGAGGAGAGGAGAGGAAGCCGGATTGAAGTCATTTAAAATGTGATTTAAGGCAGCTCATTAGATTAGATGGATCAGCGATAGTGAAGACACTGCGACACACTCATAGTCTTGTGTTACCCATGAATAATTTAGACATTCATTTTGAGCTTGCCATGTTTATTCATCAATAATTTACCCATATTACCCGGTTCTTATTTAAGTTGTGTCACTCTGCATTTCCCAAGATTTGATTACACAGCTCATTGACGACTGGATATTTGATTTACACACAAACTCACAAAAAAGACGAGTAATAACACTTATACATGATTGCATTCAATTTTCCACCACCTTCCTCTTTATTTATCTTACAGTGTAGTTATTTGTGAACTTATTCTTTCATTCATTTTGTTTTATTAAACAACTAGAGAGCATTATCGTCAGTGTCTGCACTTTAAAGCTGGAGTACTGGGTTAATAGTCCGGGAGCCAAAGCCTGATTTTTTGCTTAACCTTGTTTCGTCTGATAAAGTTTTTTTCTTTGCTGTTTCTTGTAGCTGAGTGGTACCTCTTCAAAATCCAAGAGGGTGCCCGGTGATATCCCTTGAGCATTTTAAAATATTAACCCTTTAATGCCCAAAGCGCCAAAATCCCAGCCAAAATGATGTAAGCCCCAATTTAGTGACTACATATAGGCATGAGTGTATGATATTTGGCAAGGAGTATCATGAAACATAGGGGAAGGTAAAAAAATAAGATTCTGGGACGTGCTGCCATCCTATTTAAAAATATCACTGTCAATATCCCCAGAAAGACAAAAAAATGACTGCCTGTTTCACAAATTCCTGTCAAAAATGATATTTTCTACCACTTTGTCTTTAACATCACTGCTTCATATGTATATAGAAAACTACCCAAGTTTGTAGGCTTCAATTTGTGCCCAGGATGACCTTTCTATCTCAAAAAGTGCACTTGCTATGGCCGAAAAACTGTCACTATACCTCAGATAAAACTAAACGGAATGTTCGGTCTGATGGTCATTCCAAGGGCTACTTTCGATGGCCCCACTGGCAACAATTGTAGCCGAAGTGTATCACTGTCATTTTCTACTCACAATTGAAAATATCAAAGGTACTAATGCAACTTTTTCCACTTATATGTAACTTAGACAAAGGTTTTGATTTATAGGCTACAGGCTTTCTAAGTGCTTCCTATCACATGACATCATCCGCTTCCTGCTCCTTCCGGCAGAAGACATGGCGGATGCAAATCCTCCTGGAAAGAGGTTATTTTCATAAATTTCTTATAATTTTCCCCCAAAACATATTAATTATTAGCCTATTTAAAGCAGATATCAGCGATACAGTCGTTTTGACTAATTTTGCGTTCCAGGCAGGCTTTTGAAACTGTAAGTTACAGCTTCAAGTCACGACTACGACTTTGTAGCGTTCCAGGCAACCCGTAACTCGTGTTTTTACCGTCCTGTTGCCTGTGAAAGTCACTATAACGGCCTCTCCTAACTTCCAACCCGTGAACTCGTACCAGATCACAGGTTCACAGGTCGGAAAAACACAAAGTACGAGTTTCCTTGAACGCACCATGAGTTAGCAGCCCCCGCCCTCGTCAGGTCCTCGTCCCTACGTCACCACATCCCTTGGCTGCACACACAGCCCTTCATGCCGTTCTCTCTCCTCATTGGATAACACTTGTATCCCACAAGGAAAGTTTTCTCCTCGGGTTACAGCAGAGCAGAGTGACAGAGAGACTTGTGTTTCGGCTGAAACACTCCATGTAAGTGATTGATGACGGAAAATGCGACTATTTAGGACTTTTATCAACAAAAACATTCCACTGATATCTGCTTTAATCATTCCAGCCTCTAGAGTAACCCTCCCACCAAAAATTGTACCTGGGATAAATATTTTTTTGCTCATGAGCTTGATTCTGTGAGTGGCAACAATAGTTGCAAGTGAGCACATAGCTTGTACCGAACTAAAGGAAAACAGTGTCTGCAGGATTGCTCATAATATACTTATTTCAAGTTGTAGAATGATGTACAATGGCTCATTTTAGTCCCCTTAGAATACTCTCTCTGCGCCTGGAAGCCAAAACACGCATTAAAGTGCCCTCTAGAAGCCAAAACGTGTGCTAAAGTGCCCTCATGGCAGCAAAAAATGTGTGCTAAAGCGCTCTCTAGGAGCCAAAACCCGTGCTAAAGTGCCCTCATGGCAGCAAAAAATGTGTGCTAAAGCGCTCTCTAGGAGCCAAAACCCGTGCTAAAGTGCCCTCATGGCAGCAAAAAATGTGTGCTAAAGCGCTCTCTAGGAGCCAAAACACATGCTAAAATGCCACCATGGCAGCAAAAAATGTGTGCTAAAGTGCTCTCTAGGAGCCAAAACGCACGCTTAAGTGCCCTCTAGGAGCCAAAACGCATGTTAAAGTGCCCCCTAGAAGCCAAAACGCGTGCTAAAGTGCCCTCTAGGAGCCAAAACGCGTGCTAAAGTGCCCCCTAGAAGCCAAAATGTGTGCTTAAGTGCCCTCATGGCAGCAAAAAATATGTGCTAAAGTGCCCTCTAGGAGCCAAAACGCGTGCTAAAGTGCCCTCTAGGAGCCAAAACGCGTGATAAAGTGCCCTCATGGCAGCAAAAAATATGTGCTAAAGTGCCCTCTAGGAGCCAAAACGCGTGCTAAAGTGCCCCCTAGAAGCCAAAACGTGTGCTTAAGTGCCCTCATGGCAGCAAAAAATATGTGCTAAAGTGCCCTCTAGGAGCCAAAACGCGTGCTAAAGTGCCCTCATGGCAGCAAAAAATGTGTGCTAAAGTGCCCTCTAGGAGCCAAAACGCGTGCTAAAGTGCCCCCTAGAAGCCAAAACGTGTGCTTAAGTGCCCTCATGGCAGCAAAAAATATGTGCTAAAGTGCCCTCTAGGAGCCAAAACGCGTGCTAAAGTGCCCCCTAGAAGCCAAAACGTGTGCTAAAGTGCCCTCATGGCAGCAAAAAATGTGTGCTAAAGTGCCCTCTAGGAGCCAAAACGCGTGATAAAGTGCCCTCATGGCAGCAAAAAATATGTGCTAAAGTGCCATCTAGGAGCCAAAACGCGTGCTAAAGTGCCCCCTTCAGTGGCAAGGATGCGCTATGTGCCCTTTTTTCCCCAATCGCCCCTGCCCTTCAAAATGTCTGTGCACGCCACTGCAAAATGGTATAGCCAGCCTATGTACGGAGGTGGAAACAGTTATCCTTGTAAAGGACAATAAAATCTAAAATCTAATCTAATAATTATGATAGGCTGATAATATATTATTCACTGTGTTACTTATATAAGTATCCAGTGCTACTGTCAGAGAGTAATACGTGTGGTGTGCAAAATTTATTAAATATGAAGTAAGTTTTTTTATTAACATGTAGGCCTAAGCATATATAAATTTGAGTTGGTGGGACAGTTGAGTGTAGTTTAGACAACAGGTGCAAAACAAGACAGTGGATAACAAGGCAGTGTGGTCAAGTTTTGGATTTTAAAATAAGGGAAATTTTCCAGCATCCACCACGAGCCCACCTCCCAACCAAGCTCCAATATCTCTTACATTTCCAGACAGGTGAACAAGAAAGCTAGGCCTACCTGTCACCCACTTACAATCTACAATGGCTTTATGCAGAGCTCCAGTACTCCCTGAACTTCAGCTAATTCCTGTCTTTTATTATTGGAAAAATTAGTGTGCCTGATCATTATTGTTGTGACTACTGAGGTCAGGCACACCTGGACATTTTAGCCTAAATGAAAACATAAAAGGGTGAGGGAATGAAATCAGTTTCAAATTTAAGAAAACGGAAATGTGGGAACATAGGGCCTAATTTAGAAAATAAATCATTGAATGTGGGAACGCAGGGCTGTGGGAACACAAGGCCCAATGTAAAAAATGTTGATTGGCCAACGTGCTGTGTCAATCACAGCGGCGACGCTGATTACTTCGTCAGGGTTTCGGCGAAACGGTTACAATGGAGATGAGGCCAGACTCCCCCTCTGAAATGAAATGAATTGCATTTCCGGGGGAGGCTGGTTTACGAGGCTAGTGATTGCCAGCACTTGAGCTTGTTGTCATCAACACCAATAATGCTCTTGAGCACCCCACATGGAAACATGAATAAAACATTGTGAATGGCAAACCATGCACTTTACAGCTGCACTTTAGTTGCATGGGCATTTGCTCTTGCAGCCACACCTGATCATCTCCAGAATGTAGTCTGGTACAAGTTTGGTGTCTTGTGGTAGATGGACTGGGAGCAGTGAAGGTTTACACTGAGGTTTAGCCACAACATTGCCTGAAAGTGAGCCCTCTTAACATTTTCAATGAACAATTGTTTTGTTGGTGGTAGAGCAGCTAAGTTTGGAGCAGACAGTCCTTTCCCATTCTATTTCCCCCGGCATGTCCATGCTCTCCTTTATGCCATAACAGGCAGAGATGAAGGCAGTGGCTAGAGCAGCCCAACAAATTCAGTGGTTTCTGATGACACAGACGTACTCCTTCACCATTACCATCAGGCAGGACGCACGACTAATCATGGAATCTCCCCGCAAGAAAAGAGCAATAGTTGACACAAAGGTGACACTGTCAGTGAACCTTGGTGTAAACCTTCACTGCTCCCAGTTCATCTACTAGAAGACACCAAACTTGTACCAGACTACATTCTGGAGATGATCAGGTGTGGCTGCAAGAGCAAAAGCCCATGCAACTCCATGAAGTGCAGCTGTAAAGTGCATGGTTTGCCATGCACAATGTTCTGTTCATGTTTCCATGTGGGGTACTCAAGAGCATTATTGGTGTTGATGACAACAAGCTCAAGTGCTGGCAATCACCTGAGCAGGATAAAAGGACCCAGTTTTATGGTATGTTTGAGCCTTTCCTTTGCCTAAAAGTTGGTAATAAACACCACGGAGATGCCTGAAGAAAAGAGAGTTATTTCGATTGTCTTTGCAGAATCAAATAAAAATAAATACATGAATATAATAATAACAATAATAATGATGATAATAAAATTAATCAGAATCAAAATAAAAACCTAATACATACCGGCAATCTCTGTTGACCTTTCAACATTCAGATTTCTCCATTAACTGTTGGAAAGTAGCCCTTGGAATGACCATCAGACCGAACATTCCGTTTAGTTTTATCTGAGGTATAGTGACAGTTTTTCGGCCATAGCAAGTGCAATTTTTGAGATAGAAAGGTCATCCTGGGCACGAATTGAAGCCTACAAACTTGGGTAGTTTTCTATATACATATGAAGCAGTGATGTTAAAGATAAAGTGGTAGAAAATATCATTTTTGACAGGAATTTGTGATTTTTTTTGTCTTTCTTGGGATATTGACAGTGATATTTTTAAATAGGATGGCAGCACGTCCCAGAATCTTAGTTTTTTACCTTCCCCTATGTTTCATGATACTCCCTGCCAAATATTGTACACTCATGACTATTTGTTGTCACCAAATTGGAGCTTACATCATTTTTACGGGGATTTTGGCACTTTGGGCATTAAGGGGTTAATATTTAAAAATGCTCAAGGGATATCATCGGGCACCCTCTTGGATTTTGAAGAGGTACCACTCAGCTACAAGAAACAGCAAAGAAAAAAACTTTATCAGACGAAACAAGGTTCAGCCCCTCGGCTCCCGGACTATAACCCAGTGATAAACATTTGTACAGATATGCTGGTAAGATGCGTGTTTTTACTGAAATTCAACATTATCTGAAATACTAATAGTCTGTATGCTGCTAACCCCCCCCCCTCCAAAAAAAACAACTCACACAGGATAATGGCAAAATACACTGCTGCGGTGTTGGTGTTATGCTAATATCAGTGGCTTCTTGTAGGTGCAGATGTCTCTCCATTCAGTGACTCGCAGAGGACGTTTTAGTCAAATTCAAACACAAGAGAGAACTGCAGAGCTGGTGGTGTTGAATTAGTGTGAGAGTCTGTGCAAATTAAAAAAAACACTTTCTAATTGGAAAACACCAGATGTGGAGATGTAATGCAAAAGCAAAAAATCAATATTGCACCTGATCAAGCTTAATTAAGTGTGAAGGCTAAAATAAGAACACCAATTAGCACAGCCATCTCCTTTCAAAATAAGATGAAGCTACTTTAATGTGAAAGAGTCTCACCTGGCAAAGAAAGAGGCAGCGGCAGAGGTGGCGGTGGGAGCCGTGGTGGTTACAGCCGGAGTGTGAGAGGGAGAGTTCGTGTGCGATGGTGAGTTTGTGTGTGAGGGAGAGTGTGTGTTGTAGCGGTTCAGGGCAGCTTCGGTCAGTCCTTCTCTGGAGGCCTCGGAGATCATCTGGGAGATCTGATAAGAGAGAGAGAGAGAGAGATGTTTTACTAAAACTGATAAAAAATCTACTAGAGATGAAAGATTAGAAATGATAACATGTCTGTCTTCGTCATCAATATCAACCGTCTGCTGTGGTTACGATATAAAATCTATTACAGTAAAGACGCCAAGAAAGAAAGAAAGATGAACAACACACACACACACCCTGACAGATGTGGTATCAATCTGTGTGTGTGTGTTTCCTAGGCAGACAGACTGCAGATAAGCTTTTGCAATGATCACAGTGAACCAGCAGCAGAATGAGTCCCAGATAGACAGAAACAAACAAACACACATTTCTCACTTTATCTCTTTTAACCTAAAGCCTTCTCCTCCTCTTTCACCCTTACTTCTATTCTTTCGATTCCGCTCACCACTCTTTTTTTTTTATTGCTCTTCCTTCCCTATATTCATTTCCATCGCCTCTGTCCCCTTGCTCTGCCATCTTAAGCTATTCACCTTTGTTTGTCCTTTATTATTGGATCATCGTTCATGGCGTTTGAGCTTTATTAGATCGCAGGCGGGGAGGAATGCTAGTGAGGATGAAGAGAGAGAGACATCTGAACTTATAACAATTTAAAGAAATTCAATTTCCTGGTCAGTATGAGGGTCTGAATCTTTTAGCCATTCTGCCTTTATTACATAGGCGATAGTGTGGACGTGCAGCAGACAGGAAACATGGAAAAAGAAGGACGGGTGTGAGATGCAGCACCGGTCTGCTGCCTGTAGTTGTGAATTACAATTGCATGGTATGTGCCTTAACCACGAGGTCAGTGGACCCTATTTATTGTTATGTGTCTGAGAGAGTGACCAAAATGTTAAATTCATAGTTATCTCTGGTTCCACTGCAGGGCATAAAAAAAACACATTTCTCTATTTCTTGTAGAAAATCTCTTCTTCTTGTCAACAAAAGGTGCAATCTTAAGTGTAGTTGCTTTTGTATGTATGTATGTGTGTTGGTCTGCATCAATGCAACCCCTAGTGTGGGTGGTGTTTCGAGTCGCCCGTGCCAAATTCAGACGACATGCCTCAGACATGCAGTCACACATGAAGAAGAATTTATGTGACAATTTATCTGTTTTATGACAGTGTGCGTGATGTATTAGTTTGTCACTGTGCATAGATGTGTGTTGCATTGATGTATGCATGGCTGTGTGTGTGTTCATGTTTGTGTGTTTGCATACGTGTGTGTAGGCAACCCATTCGTGAAATAGATATGGATTATTGATTATAGTTCTTTATGTGCTGCCAGTAGCCAGACAGCAGAGCGCCTAAATCATAAGCGCACACTCCAATAAAGGAACTATGGCCTGTGTGAGAGTTAATCTGTGAGCATGTACAGCATGTCTCTTGTGAGTATTTCTGTGTGTGTCCTTGTGCATGCACGTGTCTGCACTTCTTTGCACCTGTGTGTATGTGTGTAAATCACATTCACTGTGCGTATATTTACTGCTGAGGGCTTCTGGGGTCCAAGCACGCAGCCCACTGCCTTGATAAATTACCTATTGTAAATGAGATGCCTCTATAGTTTATGTACCATACTCCTCTGTGCATTTACACCCATTTCAAATGCTCAGTTTGGGCCTGCTCCTGCTGCATTATTAAAGGAGTTGTGAACGTATAGAATAAAGGTTCAGCAGCTACATGGAATACCTGTTCACTTGCACTGGTTACTCATTTATCCTCATGAATGGGAAAAGGAAAACTACTCAGACAGAATAGAAGAAATGCACCACAGAGGGTTATTATGTGAGCTGAAAACTGGAGGTGGCTGAAGAATATGTGGCAGGGAGTGAGGGTACAGTAATAGGTCTAATATATTATCAGGACTGACCAACATTAACCATCTACACAGTGATTGTAGCTACAATATGAATCCATACAGTAAAATTAGCTTTTACAATGTCGTAATATGTCGCATTGTGCTGATGGGTCACCATGTATCATGCATTAAACCAGCTTGTGTGAGAGTCTGCAACTGTACTATTCACTCAGAAAATAGATGGATTGCATTTGCTCCTATCCTTTGTCACATTTTTTCTATTCAGACTTTTGCAGAGGACATAAAGGCTGGGTTGCTATCCCTGCGTTTTACTGCAGTAACTGAATGACACTGGTTGAAGATGTAATGATGCCTATGGGGACATCACAACAGAAGAGAAATTGATATAGATAATAACAAGACAAACTGTGAGTATGGAGGATAAAACAGCAGTGAAATGTGTTACGTAGAAGTAATAACAGCAAACCAATAAAAACACAGTATCAGACCATGTTTTCATGTAACAGCTGGTTCTGAGATTGTACCTGTTATTGTGGGACTTTGATGAATGTGATTTTCACCATTATAGTAAAAGAAAAACATAACTGCTCTCAGAAAAAGGAAAAACTTGTTCATTCATCTTCATTATAACACAAAAGCCATTTCCCCAGCAACCACCTTCCTCATTTGTCTCTCTTAGATTTATTTTATTTTTTACACCCTTAGTTTCCAGCCATATGGTTCAGGAAACAAATGCTGAATTTGTTATCTGAAGTTCCAGGTTTGCATGAGGAGGGCAAAAAAACAGAAATGGTGCACATGTATGTCCACGTGTGTGTGTGTGTGTGTGTGTGTGTGGTCCACCCTACTTTTATCAAGGGATAGGCATAATCTGTAAAACAATCTAGGTAAATGCTCACTGCAGCAGTGTTGAGAGGAAGGGCAAGAGGCTGCCCTCTCAGGAGGAAAGTGGGGGAGAGACACAAAAAAAAACAGAAGTAAGTGAATAAATGGAACTGGCTGTTAATTCATTTCACACTGGAGACTATAGAAAGAGAGAGAGCCTATGGGGGACAGAAAGAAAGTGTGTTACACATGAAAATCGAATGAAAATTTATGATCCTGCTTTTTGAATTTAGACTTCAGGGAACTGACTGTTTGTATTTGATGGCAAGGAAAAATAAATGAACAGTTTGGAAGAGCCTCCATTTATGTATGAATTAGTCTTTCCTGATATCCTGATGTGTTCAAGTTACAGTGCAAATACAATTTTTTTTTCAAACACAAATCATTATATTTTTCTTGGCTGATCTGAAACACGTCTATAAACAATAATAGTCCAAAATGACTCTTTCTGCAGGTCTGATCAGCAGGTAGCTACTGGAAGAGCTTGTTTGCTATTGTATTAGTGCCAGTGGATGTTGAACCTGTTATTAAATCCAAGGGTTCATTTACTTTTTCCACCAGCACTGTGCATGTTTGAGGGATTTGTTCAATACAGACACAACAGATTATGATAGTTTGTGTGATATTAGCTCAGAGACGAGGTGTTTGTCTACACTTGTGACTTAGATGAGGATCAGATCAGATTTCATTTCCAGTCCAGACAGTGTGGAAAGCCAAATCAATCCAAGAAAGGAGAGAAGGAGAGGGTAGAGTAAAGCAGCTGGGATTGAATAAGCTTCATATTGTACTATATGAAGTTGTATTATCAAACTTGAAACATCCTCAAGGCTCCAGAAAATAAAAGAAATAAGATGAAAGGAAAAAAAATCTTCAACTTTGGAGTATAGACATGCTTTCTGACACTAAGGCAACAACAGATGCTCCAAAAGAGACATAACAAAGGCAACTGTCAAACATACTCTTATCAGTCCCTTATTTTATGTTGGTAGTTAAGGGCCTTGCTCAGGGCTACCACCGTGGTCTTAATGAGGGTAGGACAAGCACAACCCTCTCTCTTTCCCCACCAAAATATATTCAGCTAGTCCAGCGACTGAACTCACGACCCTCAGGAAACAAGTTTCCTTAACCCTTAGAGGTCTAAGCCATTTTCCCCCATTTCTTGCCCGCCTGGTCTTCTTATCTAAAAATGGTTCTGTATCCTGAACCCTAGAAGGTATAATCAAATCAGTAACATCTTTTTTTTCAGCATAACCTGGGCTATCACAATATGTATACTGCAGTGGTGTCAGATAAATGTATAAAAAGTTAGATGTCCACAAATACAAAAAAAAAAGAAAATCGGAAATTCCATCACAAGTGATTCATTCAAAACACACAACAAATATATTGGAAGTTTGTTAAATAATTTTCAAAGGTGTAAATCAAAGTGTTATCTGTGAGAAGGGAACAAAAAAAATCTAACTTTACAGTACAGTACTGTAGTCTCACTCGCCACTACTTATTTCCCACCACAAGGTGTCAGTATTACTTGTGCATATAAATCCTCCTCCTCCTCAACATGCGTACAAGCAGTGCTGAATCCCATTTGTACGCCAATTACGTATGATGAAGGCACACGGCATTTTATTGGTCAACAGACCCCAAACACAGCACATCAAGATGGCGGGCCGGAAGGAAAATATTACCGGCGAAATGGACAAATTACCGCAAAATACACCAACATTCCATTAGAATGCCTTAGTTCAACACCCCCCCAAACACCCCCAACTTCACAGTGGAATATAAAACGCCTGGAAGTACTTAGAAACGAGTGGAGCACGGCATCGGAACGGCCGAGGGGTTTCCTGTCGGGAGCTTTTCAAAGTAAGAGCCTACGACACTGCGCTATGAAAATATGAATCAATAAACAATGTGTGCTCCGTTACATCGCCGGCGATGCAGCGGACCCGCAGGGGTTAACCTTTGAGCCGCCGCTGACCCGATTCCTGACCTGAAAAGATATCTAGCCAAGACTAGCAGCATTTAGCAGTTTACATATGATAGGAAGTGGTGTGTCATATCTCATATCCTGTTTCTCTCTGCAAGACATACAATAACAAAAACATACACGGTAAATTTGGAAAGCTTATCTAACCATTGTTGAAAGTACACACACACACAAAGACAGCGAGAGAGAGAACACACCATACTGTATAAACCTGTTTTCAATTAGCTGCTTGAAGGACAGAGCTAGGGCAAAGAGACAATGTTACTTTTGTTTTCTCCTGCCAAAGAGAGAGGGAGAGAGAGACCCATCCTCTCTACTCCACCAACATAAAAAGCCCAAATGTAAATCTAAGTGAAGACAAATATGGACTACAGTTTATTCCATTTAAAAGGTAACCGTGAACAGTTGACACTGCAGTTTCTGCCTTGTCTCTCGGAGCAATTTAAAGAACCATACATCACTGAGCACATTGCCGTCTGACCTCTCCCATTAGTTTTGCCACCTGGACCTTTGGTTTGTCACCTCTTTGTCACCACTGCTGACCCAGCAGGATTTTAATGTCAGCTACACTGGTAGAAAGGTTGCTTCCTTTCGCTGTCTCCCTCTGCGTCCCCTGCTCTTTCAGCTCTCTGTGACTTCTTATGCGAGCTTGAAAGGTGACTTTAATGATGATTTTAATCATTAGAAACTGCTAAATTGAAGAAGACCATACCATTGTGGCTCTTGGTCATGTTTCTGACGAGTAGCACACGCACTCCTATGAAGCTCATTCATTTCTACTACAGCTTGTCGACTTTCAACCCTCATACTTTCCCTGCTGTCGGTCCACCTGTGTTTGTTTTCTCTGTCACTTTGCCGAAGAGTGCGAACATGTTGGATGAGATTTCTCATTTGGCTTGCATTCAATCATCAGCCATTGTAAGACCATCTGAAAGCCCCACTGATGCATCTACAGCCATCTTTTATGATTTGTGCTGTTCAGCAATAAAGCAGATCTCCAACAAAATCCAATTGTACATCAAAAAGAAAAAAAAAAGATCACAGGAATGTCTCCAGATACAGAGGAAATATGGTCAGATCTGGCCCCTATAATAAAATAATCTGTTTTTATTCTAAACACCTCTTTCACCTCCTCTTCACCCGGTCTGTCTACATCTCTGTATCTTTCAGTCTTATCTCTCTCTATTTCTTACCATTCTCATTTTTTGAGCATCTCTCTCCTCACTCCTCCTCCTCCTCCTCCTGCTCTCTCTCTCTTTCCCAGGGGTGTGTCTAAACAAGGGTGATTTATTATCATGCTCTGTTTCTCCTTTCCTGCTGAAACACCATTACTGTCAAAGTCACAGCACAAACACTCAGGCTCACTAACATTTTACACCTCCCCACACAGGTACTAACTCAAATACAGGAGAGCTGAGAAAAGAGACAACCTCCTTCAGATTTGAACTCATTGACTGTAATTTCCACAAAGACAGGCCAAAATACATGAAGGGTACCACGCCTCATTTATTTCTGACTAGTAGAACAAGATAACGAAACAATTCGAGAGTCTAATTTCAATCTACTATACATATCTCTGTGTCGGCTTCGAGTCATGGATTGAATAAAAATACACAGAGATGGGCGAACAGCAGCACAGGAGAGGACATGAATATGAAGGCATCACATGAAAAAGACAGAAATAATGGGGGAGAAGGAAAAAAAACAAGCACAAGGAATAAGTAGAAATGTGTAAATGTGTGTGAGAGAGAATGAGAGTGAAAGAGTGAAGGGGTACTGGGGGTGTGTGACATAGAGTCCCCAGAGTCCTAATTATCACTGTATGAATTATTACATCTCTAGTAGTACATTCTCACACACACACACACACACACACACGCTCACTCCTACCCCTCTGGATCTCCCCTGGAGTCTCAGCTCTCCGCTCTCTACACACCTCTAGACCACTCGTCACCTAAGGCATTTTTCTGCCTCCTCTCTTGTCTACTCACACTCCCTGTCTTCCTTGCTCCTCCTAAATCCTCTTCTTTTATCTCTATTTTCCATTTGAGTCACTTTTTATAGTTTGCCTCATGCTAACTAGCTGCTTGATGTCCTGCCATGTTTAATTAGTTATTTTTTTGCTTCCCTCTCGATGAGAGCTGGTTATTGATTCCAAGAATTTGATTATTGTGTCCTCACAGAGATTTTTTTGTGTGGGTTGGGGTGTAAAATAAACTTCACACATCCCCCTGGTGTTTTCGATATGTGCAAGCAATTAAAAGCCAGTATTTCCAGTTGCAAAAATGGTGGAGATGGGAGCTGAGCTGCAACACAGGAAGTGAGGTCATACGTATAACAGCCTGTGCAAACCATACTGTATATCCATATCCAAACCAAACTTCAGGAGATACATTTTGAGGCCAAAATCATTGGCATCCATTGGCCTGTAGGAGGCACTGCAATAAGTAGGGTATATGTGTTTTGGACATGGTAACTTGTGATGTCATCCTGAGTGATGGAACTGCCATTTTGAACTTGATCAATTTATCTAATTTTGCTGATCCTTCAATAGCCTAAGTCTAAACTTTATCATTGTTAACACACAGATTACATTCGGACCAAGACAATTTTTGATTGGCAAAAGAATTCAACCATAACAAACAAACTGGTGCCAAAGGTGCCAAAGGACTCAACTCATCCTATTGTTATTCAATAGAAACTTACTGTGAGTGCTTACAACAACTCCCTTGACATTACATCATGTTTCCATGACAAGTCTGGCCTTCTGGGCTGCTTGACCCCACGCACCACTGCTTGCAGTTATATTTATATTCTGTCTTCTTTTGATATGGGTGGTATGCTCTAGATTTTGAAACTACAGCTTCTGCAATGGTAAACTGAAGGTATAATGTTCCCATGGAGGAAATGCTCTATAGCTATAGAGAATTTCATTCATTATAACACTGGCATCATTATAAGTATGCCAGCAGTTCCTGTCTGCAGAGTATGCAGACTCATATATCTTGGTATGTGAATGAATTTTGAGAGCATGTATGTCACACTGACTTTAGAAATTTGTCTGACATCTGTTAAGTCAGATTTATGATTCACTGAAGGAGAGCTGTGCACAAATTAAGGGTTTGAGAGTACATTTATGACCTTGTGTCTCTCCCTTCTTATCTTCCGAGGAACGCACAGACATGTGCACTTGGACACATACAGGCACCTTCTTTGCCTGGGGCTGATACAATAAAGCCTGGTCTGACTTTGAACAAGCTGAGGAGAGGACAGGAGAGGGCTGAACACATTATCTCAGATGTCAGGTACAGTCAGTGGATGATAGCTAACAAGGTCACACTAGGTAGGTGCACCTACAGTACAAGCTGAAAATGAAAATGTTTCTGTCTTGACGCATATTAAGAGATGAATTCATAAGAATGCTGGTAGCTTGTTACCATTTGGTAAAAAATGTGTAAGGCAGAATTAATATATTCATCAGTATTCTGGTAATATTTGCTCTGTCTCCATGGGAGAAGTAGCTATAAAGATTTTTCTGTGTAAATGTCAGGCAAACACATTTGTACACAAACATTTATGCACATTGCTTACCTGATATGGATAGAGTGTCACTCCTCCATTAGTTCGGTTCATGTGCTGATGGGCCTGCAGAGCTGCTGTGCTCAGAACCGCTCCACTCCCGTTATTACTGCTGTTACCACTGTTATTGCTGGTGCTGCTTACTCCAGTAGCTGGTTGTTGCTGGGAACTTGCTGCTTTTCCTGAACTGGGGGACCCACTCCGTCTGTCCACCCCCCCTCCAAGCCCCAAGGAGCTGGGCTTTGACCCCAGTCTGTGCCCTGCACCTTGAGGTTGTGGGTTTGTGGGAGTAGAGCTAGACATTTGCCCCACCGACGGACTCCCGTGGCTGGGGTTGGATGGTCCATGACTTGGGCTCGGTGTTGGGGTCTGGCTGGGGCTTGGTGACGGTGAGGCGGCGGCAGCAGCCGAGGAGGACGATGACGGGAGAAAAGGAGGAGACCAGTCCCGAGATCCAGGACCTCCTGGTGCGCCAGATGCTCCCAGTGGACCCGGAGGTCCTTGAGATCCATATCGTCCACTCAAAGAAGGGGGGGAAGAGGTGGGAGACAAATCCCACTGGTCGAGGGTGAGGACCATGCGCACAGCTTCCTGTTTGAGCTGAGTGAGGTGAGTGGCACAGACATCACAGCGACTGTCACGCTCGTTCCACGCCCGCCGGGAACTGTTAGGCACCTGAAGCTTATCATGGAGGAGGAGGGAGAAGGAGGGATCCTGGAAGGAGAGAAAGAAAGAATGACGTTCAGCCTGGTATCTGAATGAATGAGGACAAAATAAAGCAGGAGAGGAGAGGAGAGGAGAGGAGAGGAGAGGAGAGGAGGAAATGATAGACATGTTTAACAAGTCATGACTATGAATATTTATCGAAAATCCAAGAAACATAGCCATGTAGCCTGAGGGAAGATGAAAATGAGCACACACTCTCACACACTCACACAAAGGTCCAAAGGGTAAGTGTGACTTGGACAGTCGTCTAATGCAGGAATGAAAACATATGACCTTCTCCTTGCTCTTCTCCTCCCCCTTCTTTTCCAAGCTGACCAACTACCTCTTGTTCATTCATGTTGCAATAAGGAGTTGAAAAATATTATAATGGCACTTGCATTTCTTTAGCAGACGTACTATAATTATAGGTAGCCTACTTTTAATGTCACTATTTGGACTGACGAAGGCAGTGTAATACTTCCATGTATTCTTCCATTCTCTTGAATTGGTAAAACATGACACATGTTAATAGTCTACCCACTTGAACAAATTTTGGAAGTTTAGTACAGACAACGGGACAGATTAGTTAAAACAAAAAGTATTGCACAAAGTGCAGGAACATTTAGTGGTGGTAGTAGTAGTAGTAGTACAATAGTGGTTAAAGTTTAAAAGTGTCAACTTTTCTATTTCTGGTGCAATGCTGTTGTTCACAAACATTTCCTGTTCAACCATTTTTCGGTGAGTACAACACTGCCAGACTTAGAGATTCCCATCGTTCCCATTTAAATGATTAGTATTTAAGATGGTAAACAAGACAGGATGTGAGATAAAAAAAGCATGACACATGCACATTTTATCTCCTGCATCAATTTGGTTAAACGATCCAAACAGATGTGTTGTCCCTCTGTTGTGTATGTGTGTGCATCTGTGTTATAGTGTGCTTTCTAGTGCATGGAAATCAGGTTATTTTGTCCAATTTGTTTGAATCTGCTCCTACGTGCATGAATGTATGTGTATGAGCAGGTATGTATTAAGTGTGTGTGGGTGTGCATGTGGTTTTTCCCCCCAGACTAATTGGAGCCACTTGCACAGAGCAAAGCCACTTCAAATCTCCTGCCATGACTCTGGTTTAAATATCAAAGGTAACAAGCAAAACACACGCACACATCCAGATACAGATCTGTGTCTAAATCTTATTTGACTCCAGTGAAAATATTTTTTCAATTTTTCCCACAAAGCATTAAGTACTTTGTCTGACAAAGGGTCATTAAATTGAATTTGTTTTTTCCTCATATAAAGGTCTGGCTTTACTCTGGGCCCCTTGGGACCAATGGTGGGATTAAAGAGATTGAATGTGACGTCGCAAGCTAATTGTCGGCTTTAAGAGTAGGTGTAGTGTTGGTGTATTATCAGCGGGTGTATGCCTGCTTAGGAGCTCTGTAATTCAACAAAACATCTGTGGTAGGTGGTGCCAGCACACATGATAGCTGTAATTAGCCTCCTGCTTTCAACCAGCCCACCTATCTGCTACAATGAAGCCAGGTATCTGTGTCAGCCCTCGCCCTCTTTTCTGCACAACTGGTGGTTACAACCAACTGAGTGTGTCCTAATATGAAAGCTGTATCTCCAGCTATTTTAACTGAAACAGAGGAATGAGTAGTGACATGTTTCCGCGATGTCTGTTATATTGTATACATTAATCTCCACAGACCATTTGTCATCTTTTCTCCGGAGCTGCTTTCTTTTGAATTACTGTACCGCCGTTGTCAAACACTGTTCCATTTTCGAAAACAGAGCAATTACATTCATCGTCTTCTCATGAAATACCGTAGGTTGGTACATGAAGCATTATCCTAGTAAAAATTCTACACTTGTAGCTATTTAAATAACCCAAGACATCTTTCCCTCTGATTGATTTTCCCATTGCAGTTTCACCAACAACGAATGATGTAGCATGGCAGGAGTAGCAGAAAAAAACAATCTATCTAATTACTCATGACACATGTTGATCTAATGTCAAACACATCCATCTCAACAGTTTGACAGGGACTTTTATTTGAATATCTCAGTACATCATCCGGCTGAGAGAAGAGGCAGTTCATGTACAGTATTAATCACAGTGATGGGTATACGCACTCTTTGTTAAGTGAAGTTTAATCAATACATGAATTGTGGAGATGCAGAGTTTGTTTGTGCGTGGGTGTATGTGTGTCCAATCGATAGGCCCGTGATGGACGGAGGTTATCTCTCAGCAGATTTAGACAATCAGACATTAAGATATGCAGACAGATGACCAGCAGACGGGAGAGAATAAACTGCGGCATGTGGGTAAACAACAAATGACTGACAGGTAGACAGAAGCATGTGACATAGAGTAGACCCACAGGCAGCTCTGATACTCTGTAAATACATCCAATCACACATTTACATTAACTTCTATATTAACTGTTTTTATTTTTTGACCAGTTCCATATGATCAAAACAGCTTTAGAGCTATAAAAACAAACATGTGTGTGGTCAGCCTCTTTGGTGGCCCATATACTAATAATGGAATAAGATCGCGTTAGCATGGGAGGGTGAATGTAACATACTGTCTGCCACTCACAAATAAGCCTCTATCAGTAACGAGTCTGTTACCTTTCCTCGATCAATAAACCATCTGTGTGTGTGTGGAAGTGTGCATGCGAGAACGTGTGCACACAAAGCAACATTTCATCTAATAGTAAAATGCAACCACTCAGTCTGAGAGCTGCCTCCTAGGCTATGTCAACAAACCACAAGACCACAAGATACACGCATATGCACACACACACAAATGCATACATCGCAGATGCTCAAACCTTGGCGAGCACGAGACCGGTGTGTGTGTGTGTGTGCTCATGGATAAAGCCTACCTTGTTACTCGGGCAAGCTAAACAGAATAATGAATAGAACACGGTTCTTAAACTTATATACACACACTCAGGCAAACACACATATTCCTGCCTGACATGAGACACACATACGTGCACACTCCAGACTACTCTCTCTCTTTCACATTCACTCACACACACACAAAAAAAAAAACATGTTTGCAGAGCACCACGCATCAGAGGAGATAGAAAGCGGAGGTGGGAGCAGATATTTCGTGCAACTCATAATTTATGAATGCATGTATTCAGTTTCTCACTGTATGTTCAATGGTTCTACTTGGCTACAGGGTTGTAACGCATTTTCAGCTTTTTTTTGGCTTTTTTTTTACATGAAAAAACTCTGAATAGCAGCTTAGGGAAGGAACAGCAATAACAGCAACCAAGGTCAAAAAAAAAAGTTTTCTCTGCTCTTTTTGCAGCATGTTGTAAAGTTCTCCCTGTGTGACTAAAATAGTCTCTTCTTCTCTTGTCAATAACAATCTCATCATCTTGCTGCAGTAATTTGCAACAGCCCTCACTTTACTGAGTGTTCAGGTCGGTTCCTGTGTTATTATTTGTAGTTGAGACCGATAAACCAGGCAATCTTCTCTTAATGCCACATACAAGGCTTTTTTTTCCTATTAGAAAAGTCAGGCATTCGCCAAAAATCGGTGAAAAGGGGAAAATGTAATCTCTCCTGGCTCCTTATGACCCTTCTCTATCTCCCTGTCACACACACTCAAGCACACACCAGTAACATGGACACGGTGTACAGTCCTTGAGATGAGGACACTGTTGTTCCAAATTAGCTGAGATTTGGGGAGCAGCCAAGCCGCCCAACTGCAAAACAAGAGAAACCTGAGAGAGAAAGACGATCCGAGACAGAGACTGAAACACATACACACATCTTTGACCCTATTTCTGTAGTTTTCTTCCCACAAATGTTTCCTTTTTGTTATTTCCACCTCATCTTTCTACTAAATTTGAGTTTGTTTATAGCTCCCCAGTCTCTCTCTTTCTCTCTCTCTCTCTCACACACACACACTCATTAGTGCAGTATCATGCTGCCATTGCCATGTACGAGAGTCCAGTCCGGGCCAAACAATAAATAGTAAATTTGATGAGGTAATTACTGCAAGCAATTTTATTTTGCTTGCAGTTACTCAATTGTACATTATCAGATTTAAATGAGAAATTTTAGTGTAATTACACCATTAAACAAGATGGTGGTTAGATAAGAATGTCACATCGCCAACCATTATATTTGCGGGTCTCCTCCCTTTTTTCCCCTCATTTCATCAAACTGTCTCTTGCAGCCATCTCCTCACCTCTGAGTTCATCAGTATTCTGTGAGTGACTCAATCAGTCTCAGCACCACAGATCGTCTATGTACATGTGTGTGTGTGCTTGTGATTCATTCCCTCCTAGAAAGGGCAGACAAACACAGCCTCGGCCCCACACTGCAAGGATGAACGGAGGGATAGGAAGAGGAGAGACAGAGATGGCATCCAAGCAAACTTAACGGTGACCTCAGTGACTCTCGGTGCGCTGACAGCCAGTCTGTTTAGGAAATGACCGCGTGTGTACGCGTCTGTAGACTAGACACAGAAGGATGCCATTACTGAGATTTGATAAGAAAAGACAGCTCAGCTCTGTTTGGTCCTTACTGTGTGTTTGTGTGTGTGTGCAGTGGAGGTGAAGGGTTCAAGGAAATAGGCTGTCAAACATAACAACAAACATTCCTTGTCCACCACTGACTCAGAATAAGACGAGGTATTTTGACACTGACCTATGTGACTGAACCCACCTTCATTATCATCCTTCTCCTTTTCAAACCTCTTGTTTTCACTGTGACTATATTTAGCACCAATTCACGACAAGACAGTCAGAGTTAAGGGAAAAGAAGACGACAGAGAGTGAAGACAGTGACAGCGGAAGGTGTAATTCGTCAGTAAAAAAGAAGAAAGGAAAAGAGCAGAGGACAACGTTCTTAGCCGGTTACAGCCAGAATGACGCTGGTTTATTGGCAAGTGTGAGTGAGTGTGCGCGTGCGTGTATGTGTGTGTGTGTAATCAGTTCCAGATGAGTGACCAAGGAAGGTAAACCTCCTCCCCCCATCCTCACACTCATTTACCTCCTCACATCTCTCTCCTCCTCATTCATTCCTCCCCCTCTCAGCTCCTGTATACACTCCATGATATATATATTTAGACACACACCCTGGCATTTCTCAGCAGGTCTGAGATCACTGAACTCATGCAGAACAAACCCAGTCAATCTCTTGCACCTGCCGTGGCGCCACACACATACACACAGAAAAATGGAGAGCAGTGGAAAGACAGAGCAGGATGGAGAGTGTGGAAAAAAATACAATAAATTTCAAATGTTGCCCCATGATCACGTCCATGATGGAGAATGATAGTGTGTCTATCTATGTGTGTGTGCATGTGAATGATTGAGAGTCTGTGCAGGAGCAAGGTCAATAACACAGGGGTTATAAATGACATCACACACACACCAAACACATGGATGTGTGCACCGCATGTAGGACGAATGTTACGCTGACAGAGGTCAAGCACAGGTCTCTCTCGCACTATCTCTCCAAAACACACTGTCTCTGTCACTCTCATTCTCTTTGGTGTTTGTCTCTCACTCTCAGGACATACAAGGTGGTTGTTTGTGCAATGTGAGTCTGTAATATTCAAGGCCAAGTGCGATTCTGTCAGCTCGAGACAAGAAAACGCACATCTGGAGACGACTAGTTAAAATTCCACCTGTGACAAAAAGCTTTGCGCAGGCTTTCATCTGACAACCTGCCGGTACCATTTTTTTAAGTCTTTGAACTTGAGACATCTGGTGTAAAACCAACAGTAAATGTGAAGCAGCACCTTGTTTATAAGAGTAAAAGATGTTATTGAGCTAATAGAGCTGTAAAAGCTGTAGTCTTTCAGTGAAACTGTCATCACCTGCAGGACATATTCAGCGACGCAGCATTCACATCAGCCAATGGACTCAGGTCAAGCAGAGACTCTACAGATGAAGCACATTCCATTTTAATAGAATAGAAATAAAAAACAATCCTTTTAACAGTGTTAAACATATAATGAGTTCTATATATATTCAGCACTTAATTGAAGTTCACTGCGGTGACTTTAAACTCAGGTTTGATTATATTGATTAGCCACCACCTGGCTACAAGCAGCACAGCTATTTCTTATGCATAAGGGGGGGAAGGTAAAAACAAACAAACAAAAAAAACTATTATATATATACAGGAGGAAAAAAATCAAACTGACTGACTTGCTTGCTGATAACGGTAAAATGCAAAATAAGGTCATAAATCCCTGCTCCTCACCATATGTAAAGGAGTTTAAGAACAGGAACCACTGCAAATGATCTTGAGCAACGTGAAGAATAACAACAATTCAAACAACCAAACAAAAAACTGTCCCTAAAATCTTGATTAAAGCTTCATCCCAACCCTGAGGCTCAGTCGTAAAAGTCATTACAACGTGTGCATGTGTGTGCATTTGTTTCATTCCAGCCTGAGCCGGTATAGACGGCACAAGCAGTGGTTATGTTTCACTGTGTGCATATTAATGAACCATGTGAATGCATGTAGAAACACTGTGCTCACATAGGTGGCATGAATCGATCACACGCGCACACACAGGCCTGATGCAGCATAGCCAGATCAAATGATACAAATGATGAATACGAAACCTATTTGTCCACACAGGTAAACAACACCACATTTCCTGTGTGCTTGTGAGTCATATGAAGCCAACTGAGAGGAAGATTAGTGTAGGGCACAGCATGCCACAGAAATAACCCAAAGAAGAAACTGTTTTTTTAAAAGCACATGAGAGCAAGTCTCAACACTGAGGAAAACAATCCTCCTGCTCCCTTGATTTTTGTTTTCGTTCTGTTTCCCCTTGGTGACAAATAACTTAAGGAACCCGGTCGGTTTCCTCCCTCTCTCTCTGTCTCTGTCTCAGTCTCATTTATTACCTGCACCCTCCCCCTCTCCTCTCCCTGCTTCTCCCTCTCTGAAGTATTTCTCCTTTAATCACCTTTTTAATTGGTCATTCCTTCATATGATCCAGTAATGGATGTAGGAGTGAAATTGGTTAGGACACAACTGTAACCTATTACACACACACACGCACGTACACATGCTTGCACACATGCATAAAGTCACTTATGCAAACATTTAGATGGATAGACGCTCGCATTTGTCTGCACACATGCACACCGCCTTGCGATGTTGACACCCTATATTAATAACAAAGAAAAACGCATTAGAGTGTTTGTGTTGCCATAGCAATGTGAAATTAATTAGCATACACAACTAACTAGCTATAGGGGATGTAAATTGCTTGCCGCTTTCTTCCTCGCTGGAGACCGGAGGATATTTGTGTGTACATATTTGTATGGGGATGTTTATGCAGCGTTTGTGTGTGTGTGTGTGCACAGTTTGTTGCTGAGCATGCTGGTGAGGCCTCGCACTATCAGCAATGATACAGGTGTCAGATGTGATAACATCCATGTGATGTTTCTCACACACACTCAAAATGATCTCTCGGTGTTGATCTCGCACCAGCGCTACAGCTCAAATTAAATACATGCTGAGACTCAAATTCAAATACCAAAAGCCTTGCTGGCATGAACAACAACATGTTGTTACCAAAGCAGTTCGCAGAATATTAAAATACATATACACATGTATCTCACATACTGATTGATCTCCCTCTCTAAAGGCTCAGATATACATAAAATGAAACACTTATCTGCCTTTTAATAAGTGTAAATTAAGGATATGTGCAGTGACTCTATATTATGTGCTTCCCTGACATCACTACTGTATCATGTGTCCTTGTATTGAGAGGACAGTCTCTCCACTTGTGGAGGGTTGTCCTTACTGTCCTAGAGGAACGAGACAGTGGCTTTACACGCTGGATGGGTTGGTCTACGGAGATTTTGGTCCCCTTTGAAATGTTACTTCTTTGAATGGTTGTGGGTTGGTTGCTCTCATGACGCAGGGTCAGCATGAACGTCCTCAGGCAGCCTTTGAAGAACTCCTAAGACCATGTTGATGACGTACTTCAACCCGTCAAAGACTACGTTCATGCAGCCACCACTGTCTGGGATTAGCAACTATGATTAATTGGCTGTCTGAATGTTCCCTGGATTGACTTGGGCAATGCGCTGATCGGGGATTCTTCTCCACAAAGTTGTATTTTCCTCGCCAAACACACATGTGCATATAATGTACCAAAATAGCGTTGCTTGACCTGTGGGTATGAGTGTAGTGGGATGTTAAACCCAATCAAAGAGGGTACAAAAAACTGGAAACAGATGTAGCCTACAGAAAGATCAGATCAGTCATCCTCTCATGCAAACCTGTGGATATATTTTTGCTTCATGTATATTCAAGAGGTTGTGACTGCCGGTGAATGAGTGTAAACTGTGCATACGATATGTGTCATATACACCAATGTGGCTCACAGTGTTAAGTCGACGGAATAGCTATAATGTAACTGGACGAGAGCCTGATTTTTATTAGCTGGCCATCTACATCACCGCCCAGCTGTAGATGAAATAGTTATTTTAAATTACTGCCTGGTCTTTTTATGTGAAAGTTACTTGCTGGTGCCTGTTTTTTAAATTATCTGACTATCCATGGTGGGTACTTGACTGTAAATGACCTGCATATAAACTCAGCTGTTTGTTTTGAAATGAGCCCATCTGCATCAGGGCTGCACTGTAAATGAGGTATTTGCTAGCACAGCTATATGTGAAAATAATCTGCCTCAGTGTGTTTGCTAGCTGCCAATTAGCTTCTTGTCTGGCACCTGAATTTAGATGAGAATCTCGATTCCGTTGCCAGTTAATTTAAGCAGGAAGTAGTCTATGTAAATGCCTCTTTTCACATGGGATATTTGAAGGGGGTGTAGGTGGCTGCCCACAGGAAAAATACAGTGAATCGTTGCTGTGTTTCCTACAACTTCAACAGACTGGTGGGAATATAATGTTTGATTGAACAAAAATTGTTTAGGGAGACAATTACATACTTTTTTTTTTAATGCATGAATGGGTTAGTTATTATTATGAGTCTAAAATGTGGTTGTTCTTGTTATTCTCAATCTGAGAATAATAATATGGGTCTGCAAGGTAGACCCTTGCATTGAACAACTGGACAAAGTTAATTCACTAGTTACTAAATACTGTGCAGTGGCTAAAATTAAACACACTCTTGTGCAGTTCAGTGGCCAGTGTATAATATGGGGCATTTAAATCCAGGAAGTGCCGCGCACACAGGAAAGATACAGTACTGCTCACACTTTTCTCTGATCTGTCTCCCTCCTTTCCAGGGGTGGGTTTCCATCTTGACCTGCTCTAATAACGTCTCTGCCTGTATATAATGTAAAGTGTGATTCAGTGTGGGTCTCTCTCACAGCTGTTTCTCCCCTTTTCATCCTCCACCCACTTTCTTTCTTTCCTTTACCTTTGCCTCAAGCTCTCCACCCTCTCCTCTCTCCTCTACAGGATATCACTCACCCTCCTCTCCAAGTCTCCTGTACTTTTCTCTCCCCTTTTCCCTCCCCTCTCCCCCCAGTCTCTCTCTCTTTGACAGTGATAAATTGCCTGTTGGGTTGGGCAATCCATCTTACCGTATCCCACACCTGAACACACACTCTCTGATGCCCTCTCACTCCTCCTTTACTACACCCCTGTTTTCCTGCTCTTTTCCCCCCTCTCCCCTGCAGTGTCTTTCCATCTCAAGGTTAGTGAGGCTCACTGGGGTGGAGCTGAAGGTAAAGACCTGCCTGATAACTCACACTTTTATGTGCACTGCACACACTAGGAAACAGGTGAACAATGTGTACACACCTATGTGTCTCTTACACACAAACAGACACATAAACCCAAACATCAGAAAAATAGGATCACCAGTTCCATCTGCATTTTTATTCATACAAAATACTGCAAATAAAAATAGACCATCCGTGGGAGAGTTTCGACACAAAACAAGAACTATATCAAATTGACCATGGAATTCAGAAAACCCCACTGACCAGAACATCAAACCAATTTGTTAGAAGTTTCCCCCAGGCTCATACAGAGGTTTTATGTGTTTTAGCATAAACCTTAAACCTCCTCAGGGTGTGCTCGAATCGTCCTGCAGGCCTCTAAAACTAAAACACATTTTTAACAGTTCTACATCCATGAAAGTCAACTGAGCGTGCTTGCTTATTTCCAGTCTTTGCACAGTACCTCTCATTCATAGATGGGATTAAAGCTACTACAGTGTTTTACTGCTGCCAACTGAGCTCTTCAAAGGGAGACGGCTGAGGTTTAAGAGTCTTGCTCAAGAGCAGAGTTGTTATGGACCGAGAGCAGATGTGTGTACGTATCAAACCTGGATGCAAAATAACAACCATCACAGTCCCAGGCTTGCATTATCAATCCAGAAGTGATCGGTCAGATAACGCCAAGAGGAAGTCTGCTTTAGTATGACTCCCTCACCGACACTGCACGCAGCCTGTTGTACAGTCAATAGCAGATAACAGTAAACAACAACAGCCATTTCAAACCCTCTAAATCGAGCCTCGCAGGCTCCATCTGCCCAGGGTAATTGGAAAGTTTAACGGCTAGAGGCTATCCTCTGTGTCTGAAGCACGAGCTGGGAGCAAACAGCCAATTTAATTCTCTCTCTCTTTTTCTCTTTCTGCTCTCTCTCTCTCTAACACATAACCTATGTGAATTCATCTTTAAACCTCTATTTTAGTTTCTTTATTTCTTTCCCTCTCCTATCTTTCTCTTCCTCCATCTTGTTGATTAAGGAGTGACGTTGGGATCGTGGGGAAGCTGTACCGTATAATGCATTGCTTTCATCACAAACAGATGTTAGATTAAACCACACAGTGTAGTCTATGATGTCAAAGTTTTTCAAAAGCTTTTTTTTATTTTATTTTATTTTTAGAAACCCTTTATAGAAACACTTCAGGTTTCGATAAACTGCGATGAAGTCCACAAGAAGCAACATTGAGAAACTATACAGCTTAAATGTCAGCCTTGTTCTCCTTTCACCTCCTGCCCTTTACAATGCTCTGACACAACAGACTCGCAGCCCTGCTTAAAATACACAAACACAGACATACACACACACACAGACACACACACACACACACACAAAACGCCAAATTCTATCTTTGGCAGTAGTCACCAGCCTCTTAACCTATATAGTTAAGCAAGGAATGTACACACACACACACACACACACATACATTTTGCAGCCCAGCAGTGTGTATTTAGAACAGGAATGCCATTACATTACATGTAAAACATGAGCAACTGATGGCAGAGCCCTGGCTCTAATTTTGACCCTAAAAGGTCGGCCCCTTGTATGCACACACACACACACACACTCATCCAGATTCACACACATACACATACACACAGGGTGCAAGGCCACTGCACCTTTGTAAAGGCAATTACGTCACTTCTTCCCACACACATTTTTTTCTATTGTCCCTCTCCTCCTTTATGTTCTTCGCATCTTGCTCTTCAGCTTCCAGTTCAGTCGACTGGCAGACGACCACACACACAGTCAGTAGTAATGTATGCAGTATTTACAATACTAACACGAAAGCACCAACCTCTAAGACATTAAACCTTTGTATGAAACTCATTTTGAACTGAAAGGACCATGAGGCCATCGTAAGTGTTTTGGTCGTCATGATACAGACTGAAACTCTGAAAGACCGTGTGTGTGTGTGTGTGTGTGTGTGTGTGTGTGTGTGTGTGTGTGTGTGTGTGTGTGTGCACTGTTGTTACTATCTATGAGGGGACTTCGGCGTCGTTACACATTCACCAACAGGGGACCGTGCCGCAAACAGGGGACATTTTTTAGGTCCCCTGTTAGACATGCTTTAAATCAAGTCAAAATCATGTGAAAACCCTTCTGGTTAATTTTTTCAACTTTTGCCAAGAGGGGACCTGAGTGTGTGTGTGTGTAAAATACCATATTCAGCAGTGCCCCGGCAGGCTGGAGCAGGGTTTTTAATGACTCATTCACACACGTCGTTTCTTACACTCCACCGAGGTGTGAACGACTTGCAGACCCAGCAGCCTTTCAGACTGTAGAGAGGCTATCAAACAGGCTCCTTAGTGCACAAACCACTACCTTGAAACATTATTTGTTATTTTTTGTAACAAAATATAACGGTTCTGTTTTCATGGATGTCTTAAGTTTAAACTCACTACTGTATTAGGTATAATAGAAATTTTAAAATAGTGAAACAATTTAACATCCATAACTATGTTAGAATTAAGATAGTCATTTAGATAATTTCTGTTGAATTCTGATCAAACATTAACAATAATTGATCTTGCTATTGTTGCTTGTTCAGTTTTTTTGAGCACAGGGTTTCAATTTTACAATGTGTTCTCAATCTGTATTAATAGGAATTATTAGTTGATTTACATTGCAGAAAAAGGTCCACACTTGGTTTATATGGAGTGACAGGGGCCCACTGTTGGTTGGTGCACAATGACACAAGTTCCCACTTAGTTAGCATGGAGTGACATACACACTCCATCATGTATGAATAAGAAAGAAATAGAAAATAAATAAATAAAAATTTTATAGAAAAATAAAAGTGATAGTTCTTAAGAGATTTTTTTCATCAAAACTTAACACAAACATTTCTAATAAAATAGCACCAATAATGTTGTAATTATTTTTTAAATGTAGGGTGTACTACTGCAACACACATCTCTACTGTCTGCAATTCTTTTAATAGAGGGTTTTAGGGTTTATGGTAATCTTAATGTACTCGCATCATAAATTTGTATTCATAAGGATGTATTTTATTTGCTGTTTTACATTACAGAAAAAGGTCCACACTTGGTCCATATGGAATGACAGGGGCCCACTGTTGGTTGGTGCATAATGACACAAGTTCCCACTTAGTTAGCATGGAGTGACATACACACTCCATCATGTATGAATAAGAAAGAAATAAGCAGAAGTGATAGTTCTTAAGAGATTTTTTTCATCAAAACTTAACACAAACATTTCTAATAAAGTAGCACCAATAATGTTGTAATTATTTTTAAATGTACGGTGTACTACTGCAACACACATCTCTACAGTCTTTATTTTCCTTGACTGCATTGTTGTTATAGGAAAAATACTTGAATTAAAGCTAAGGGTTTTAGGTCATTTTAATGTACTTGCATCATGAATCTGTATTCATAAGGATGTATTTTATTTACTGTTTTACATTACAGTAAAAGGTCCACACTTGGTCCATATGGAATGACAGGGGTCCACTGTTGGCTGGTACATAATGACACAGGTTCCCACTGAGATAGCACGGAGCGACATACACACTCCATCATGTATGAATAAGAAAGAAAGGGTGGGTGGATACGCAGACATTAGATTAATGTATAAGTTTTAAGATACATTTTAATCTACATTTAATACAAACATTTGTAATTATTAATACACAACACAAACTCGCAAACACACATAAAGTAGCACTGGTAAAGTTGTCATTATAGTTTTTTTTTAAACATGGAGGGAAAACTCAACAGCAACCTGACATGATACTTAAGGGAATATTTCAGTTATTGATATTTATGGATCAACAATAAAACATGTATGGGAAAATAAAGGAGGAGCTGAGGGGTCATCAGCTTGTCTGAGATACAAGGGATAATTCTTCTAGAGGATGGATTAACCTGATTACGTAATATGATAAACTACTGCAGCACACTTTTCTACAGTCTATTAAGTTTTCTGATCTACTGCAGTTTCATACTCCTTGACTGCATTGTTGTCATGGGAAAACTACTTTAAATAACTCAACTCAGGATTCAACATGGTGTGATGGCCTAGAGCCACAAAGTGTTATTCTGTGGTCACCTAATATCCCATATAGCCTACTGAAGATGACGCTCTATGAGGGCCACAGACTTCTACTTTTTAAAAGTGCATGGTTTCAATCAATTTGAATGTACTTGCATCCTAAATCTATATTAATAGGAATGCATTTTACTTATTGTTTTGCCTCGCAGAAGAAAATGTCCACTCTTGGTTTATATGAAATGACAGGGGTCCACCGTTGGCTGGTACATAATGACACAGGTTCCCACTGAGATAGCACGGAGCGACATACACACTCCAGCATGGGTGGATAAGCAGACATTAGATTAATGTATAAGTTTTAAGATACATTTTAATCTAAATTTAATATAAACATTTGTAATTGTTAATACACAACACAAACTCGGGAAAAGGGAAAACTCAATGGCAACCTGTCATGATACTTAAGGGAATATTTCAGTTATTGACATTTATGGATTCAACATGGTGTGATGGCCCAGAGCCATGTGTTATTCTGTGGTCACCTAATATCCCATATACAGTAGATGACGCTCTATGAGGGCCACATTGTTGTACTGTGCTAGTGGAAATGCGCCATTAGATAGCACGGAGCGACATCCACACTCCAGTTTTAATAAACATTTTAAATCTAAATTTAATGCATTTTGCAGATGGGTTTAAAAATCTGTACTAATGGTATGGATGCCATGCATAGCTGTATGCCTCTTGCTGTACTGTTATTAGGCTAATTGCTTGTTGTTGTGAATATCATACTATTGGGGAACACTGGTGTGAAGTGTTTGCCAGCCATGGAGATGTTGTTGACATCTAAACTGTCAATGTCGAATCTGAAGAGTTACAGCTATACCCTGACCTTATGTGTCTATAGGCCTAATGTAAAGTATAATACAGTTGTTCTCACAGTAAAAAGAGGTATCTTGTGGAGTCTATTATTATATTGTCTTGATGTTGTCTTAAGTACTGCTGAAAGGTTAACCGTTAGGACTGAAAGTGTGACAATTGTTAAAAGTTGGGAGCATTCATTCAAAATTAAGATTGAGTAATTAAAATGTAATCGAATGTAATTAGTTACATTACTTTGATGAAATAATTGAAACATTTAACTTACACTACTATTACATTTTCAACAGGGTAACTTGTAATTGTAACCAACTATATTTCCAAAGTAATCTTCCCAACACTGCCATCAAAGTGGTACTGATATATGACAATTTGATATCCGTGGGAAAATACAGAGGGAATGGGGAATCATCAGTTAGTCAGAGATACAAGGGATACTTCATTCAGAGGATGGATTAATCTCACAAAGTCCCTATATTAAACTATTGCCACACACATTGCTACAGTCTATTAATTTTTCACTGAGAAAAGCATGTGATTTCAATCAAGCATGGAGCGACATACACCCTCCAGTATGTATGAATGAGAAAAAATAAGAAAAATTGATAGCTCTAATGGGGAAACTTTCATTAAGACTTAATACAAACATTTCTAATGAAGTTGCATTTGCACTTCTCTTTATGATTCTTACTCTAATGTAGAAATGTAGAACTGGCTTCTGTGAGAAGTGAGTGAACGGAGTGAGAGAATCTGTGCTAGACGATTTTTGTCGGTCCTTGGCGGCAGCGTGGGGGATGGTGTCTTGTAGCTGATGATGGTCATTAGCAACTCTGAAGCCCAACCTGGAAATGACCAAGGTCTTAGAAATGTTTTCTGGCAGAGAATGGTAGATCTTTTGGGGGTTATTTCATCCATACACTGACTTATTCCCTGTATCTCTGACAATGTGATGAATCCTAATTTCTTATTCCATGTTAAGGTGTTGTTTCCAGACAGCATACTAGCAGACAATGGTAGCTCATATAAAGGCCCCGTCACAAAATATTATAACAGGGCATTATACACCTTCACAAAACTCATCAAAGAACTGACGATTCTTTACACAAAATGTAATATTGCTGGTACACCCACTCTTAACAGTTGCCAGAGAAGTTGAGTCACCAAAGGCCATAGGTTCGTGGGTAGCACATGGACAACCTGGGACCTGGGAATGCTTGTGTCTCAGTCGGTCTGATTTGGATATAAGATGTTGGCTGAAAGAAGGTAGAAACTCTGGAGCCCAACCTGAAAATGCCTAACGACCATCGTCAGCTATGACAAACCATCCCCCACACTGCCTACACTCAAGGACTGACACAGGTCATCTGGCACAGATTCAAACCCCTTACTCCATTCACTCACTTCTCAGATCCCTGTTCAACAACTCTACCTTAAAGTTAGGATCTGTGAAATACATGAGTCCTGGTGACTTAACTATTTCAATGTAGAGGAATGTTTTTTGTGTCCACATTGTAGACCGAAACCCCATATGTTTAACACTACTTACAAAACTGTGTGCAAATGCAATGAAGTTGCTTTGCTTCCTACAACATGCACAAGGTTATACTATTTATATATATAAATAGTAAGGAATGTACACACTTGTGTCTGGGTACTGAAACAAAAAAAAGAATCATTAGGAAATAACTAAAATGTGTAACAAATGAGTCATTTAAAAAATAAACAATTAGGTAACACGTTTTGCCATCTTCTGAACACAATTCAATGAATTAGTTTATATTTCACTTCAGATGCTATGAATAAGGTTGTTGAATGTACAATCCACACATCCTGAAAGCAGTCAGACCTATTTCTGTACCAGTGTGAACTGAATACAACTTTTATTGTGTACTTCCCACTTAATGTAAACTTTCTGATTCTGTGCCAGTCCTGTACCTTTTGAGAACTTTAAACTAGGTTTCAATGTGTACACCAATTCCATCTATAGATGTGTATGACTATGTGATACAGTCTATAATATACAGGAAAAAAAAACCCATAAACCATAAATTTAGCTTTTCATTTTTGTTGTGGACCAAAAACATTCAGACAGGTATACATGAACTCCAGTAGAGCTTATAGTTTGGAGAGTACAAATTTTGCAGTAGTTCAACAGTGGGTATTTTGTGGTTATTCCATCCATCTGATTTATCACCTGTATCTCTGGCAATCTGATTAATATTAATTTCTGCTGCCATGTTTAGTTGTTGTTCCCAGACAATATGTCTACTGGCACACAATGGTAGATCCAAATATTACATTTATCACAAGGCATCACACACCTTTACAAAACTCATCAAATACTTGACATGGTAGATTATTGCTGGGTCACCCATTCTTTACATGGCCAACCTAAGACTAGGGAATTCCAATGTCTCTCTTAGTCTGATTTGGAACATAAGATCTTGGCTGAAGGATGTTAGTCTTTTCCAGGTTGCGCCTCAGAGTTGCGAACGACCATCGTCAGCTACAAGAAACCATCCCCCACACTGCAGACAGTCAAGGACTGACACAAGTCGTCTGGCACAGATTTAAAACCCATTCACTCACTTCTCAGAAGCCAGTTCCACATTTAGAGTGGAGAGTATAGGTAGAGTTAGGATCTGTGAAATACAAGAGTGTTGATGACTTCACTACTTCAATGGAGAGGACTGTTTTTGTGTCCACATCATAGACTGAAGTCTAGGGGTGGGAATCGAGAACCGGTTCCTCTTCAGAACTGGTTCCCACTTGATCATTTCCTTGGGATCGTGTGCGGGCCTGCTTAATGATTCTGCTAACCGATTTTGCTTTTTTTCCTTTGTAAATGAGCATGTTTCTGACCCAAACAACACATTTTGTTTTCGGGTCAGAACAAGCAAACACGGCATCAGGACAGAAGCTCTCTAAAGTGTCGGGGTGGATGTGATGTGACAAAAAACATTCAGCTTTATAAAACACTGTGTACACACACTTGCAAGTGCCTACAAGGTATATACATAGATAGTAAGGAATATAGCTTTTATATATTAGCTGGGTACTGAAACATTAAAAAAATCATTAGGAAGCAACCAAAATGTGTAACAAATCAATTACTGAATCAGAATGACATTCTACTATTTGTAGATTTATTGTGTGCCTTCCACTTAATGTAAACTCGCCAGTCCTTTGTAACAATACCTTTTGACAACCTTCAATTATATTTCCACACCAATTTGATCTATAAACATTAGGGGTGTAACGGTACATGTATTTGTATTGAACACAGGAAAATGCACAGGCTTATTCGTATTGAACCGATTCGGCACAGCGTTGAGATTCGGTACAGAAATTGTGTGTGTTTACAGTCCGCCTGCAGCTACACGTGCCGCCCGATGGTGGCTATCGCTAATGCTACCGCTAATGTTAATGCTACCGCTAGCGAGTAAACAGACTTGAAGAGCCTTCCTGCTTGTAGGAAGAGTGGAGGTGAGGGCTGTGGCTCCACTCTCCTCTCTATCTGTCTACCTGTCCCTCCGTCCGTCCGCTCGCCTGTCTTTCTCTCTCTCTGTCTGGCTGTGTCCATGAGCTCCCGGCACCTGTGGATCTGCTGCTGCAGATGCGGTAACAGCAGGCGTATGTGTTGACACTACGCACTGTGCCATCGTGATGATCCGCGTTATTCATTCATTCATTTTTTTTTTTCGCGGCCGAACGGTTGCATCGGTTGCAGGCAGCTGTTGTGGCATTTGCCCACATTGCCCTATGGTCAGTCCGTTCACATGTTAAAAAAAAAAAAAAAATGTTGTGTGAGAAGTTTTTCTAATTCACATTTTATGTTAATTTGAGAATAATGTATTGAACTTATTAGGCAGCACTTTACAACAGTACATTTTTTTCATATTTTGTGTAATGGTTTAAGTAGCTTTATATTTTATTCAGTATACAGTTAAGTTTAATAAGTTTATAAGTTTATTTGTATCAGGGACAATGAACATAACATTAGTAGGTGAGTAAAAGAATTACATTTGACTAAAACATACATTTGGTTTAGAAAAAAATCCTAATAAACAATAAGCAAAATTATGTTTATGTTTATGTATCTTCTTTATTCACCCATGATGGAGTGTGTATGTCACTCCATGCTAACTCAGTGGGAACTTGTGTCATTTTGTACCAACCAATGGTGGACCCCTGTCATTTCATACAAACCAAGAGTGGACATTTTCTTCTGCGAGGCAAAACAATAAGTAAAATGCATTCCTATTAATATAGATTTAGGATGCAAGTACATTCAAATTGATTGAAACCATGCGCTTTTAAAAAGTAGAAGTCTGACAATGTGGCCCTCATAGAGCGTCATCTACAGTAGGCTATATGGGATATTAGGTGACCACAGAATAACACTTTGTGGCTCTAGGCCATCACACCACGTTGAATCCTTAGTTGAGTTATTTAAAGTAGTTTTCTCATGACAACAATGCAGTCAAGGAGTATGAAACTGCAGTAGATCAGAAAACTTGATAGACTGTAGAAAAATGTGCTGCAGTAGTTTATCATATTACGTAATCAGGTTAATCCATCCTCTAGAAGAATTATCCCTTGTATCTCAGACAAGCTGATGACCCCTCAACTCTTCCTTTATTTTCCCATACATGTTTTATTGTTGATCCATAAATGTCAATAACTGAAATATTCCCTTAAGTATCATGATAGGTTGCCATTGAGTTTTCACATTGCACTCCATGTTAACAAAAAACTACAAGGACAACTTTACCAGTGCTACTTTATGTGTGTTTGTGAGTTTGTGTTGTGTATTAATAATTACAAATGTTTGTATTAAATTTAGATTAAAATGTATCTTAAAACTTATACATTAATCTAATGTCTGCTTATCCACCCATGATGGAGTGTGTATGTCGCTCCGTGCTATCTCAGTGGGAACCTGTGTCATTATGTACCAGCCAACAGTGGACCCCTGTCATTCCATATGGACCAAGTGTGGACCTTTTACTGTGATGTAAAACAGCAAATAAAATACATCCTTATGAATACAGATTCATGATGCAAGTACATTAAAATGACCTACAACCCTTAGTTTTAATTCAAGTATTTTTCCTATAACAACAATGCAGTCAAGGAAAATAAAGACTGTAGAGATGTGTGTTGCAGTAGTACACCGTACATTTAAAAATAATTACAACATTATTGGTGCTACTTTATTAGAAATGTATGTGTTAAGTTTTGATGAAAAAAATCTCTTAAAAACTATCACTTTTGCTTATTTCTTTCTTATTCATACATGATGGAGTGTGTATGTCGCTCCGTGCTATCTCAGTGGGAACCTGTGTCATTGTGCACCAACCAACAGTGGACCCCTGTCATTCCATATGGACCTGAACTATCACTTTTGCTTATTTCTTTCTTATTCATACATGATGGAGTGTGTATGTCGCTCCGTGCTATCTCAGTGGGAACCTGTGTCATTGTGCACCAACCAACAGTGGGCCCCTGTCACTCCATATAAACCAAGTGTGGACCTTTTTATACAATGTAAATCAACTAAGTGTCACGATAGATTGCCCATGAGTTTTCACAGTACACCCCATGTTTAAAAAACAAAACACAATCACAACTTTACCAGTGCTACTTTACTGTAAGTGTGTTTTGTGTGGATTAGTAGTAATTAACAGTATTAATAGTAATAGTTACAAATGTTTGAGTTAAATTTAGATTAGATTAAAAATTAAAACTTAGCAATTTATCTAATTTCTGCTTATCCACCCATGCGTGGGTGTGTATGTCGCTCCGTGCTATCTCAGTGGGAACTTGTGTCATTATACACCAGCCAACGGTGGACCTTTGTCATTCCACATAAACCAAGTGTGGACCTTTTTTCTCCAATGCAAAACAATAAATAAAATGCATTCCTATTTCCTAATAATTGGTTGAAACCAAATGTCTAGAGCATTTTAACTATATAAAACTGAGATGATAGTAGGTCCATTCTTGGACTGCTAAGAATGACAAAGGCAACACATTTATGGATGGGTAAAGACAGACGAGCAAATTATCTTAATCTATCTTAATCTATATTAAAGCTGGTTTAAAGTAAATGTTGTTGTTTATATTGCAGAACTTGATATTAGTGCATGCAGCCATGTTACTTCTGAATTGCATGTAGTTCAATAAGAATAATTTACTCTTAAATGTGGCCATTATTATTTATATATATGTTTTTATATAAAACTTCTATTACAGAGACTTTGAAATAAGTAATGGTAACTCTAAAGTTATATTATGCATTTTTAAAAGAAACTGAGAAAGTCATTGTTGTAAACAAAGACTCATTAGGTCAATGAATGGGTCATTAGGTGAATGAATGGGTACAGACAGCTCCACTGCAGTATGTGGAGGTCCCCTCTTTGATAGGTAAATGTCGCTAAGTCCCCTCTTGGCAGTATCTTTAAAAATGATTAAAAGTCACATTTTCAGTAATACCGATGGTAAAACACCTCAAAAGTGAATTTTATATTCCATTTTTGTTTTTTCAACATAGCGTAAACGAAATACCCCTCTTGACAGGATGGAGCGATAGGTCCACTGTTACCCCTATTGGTGTGTATGTGTGTGTGTGTGTGTGTGTGTGTGTGTGTGTGTGTGTGTGTGTGTGTGTGTGTGTGTGTGTTTACAGTAACAGAAAACAAGAAAACATATTGGTCCATCCCCCTCATGTTTGTATTGATATGTCATGAGGACATGACTCAACACACACATCACTAACATGCACAAAAGCACACACTTTAATGTAAACCTTTGGTCCTAATTCTACATTTGTTGAGGAGCCCTCGTTTTGTGCTGTGGAAGTTGAAAAGTTTTCACAAATAAAATTATGAACATGCACACAGACTTACTCTCCCACACACACACATGCGCGCACACACAAATACACAATCACACACACAGACACACACACACATCATCGTCCCTGTCACTCACACCTCAGCCTGTCAAGTGTTTTTTCCTAGTGTGAGATGTTGAAGATAAATGTGTTATGTCTGAATATGTGATAGCCTGGAACGATGTGTGTGTGTGTGTGTGCGTGTGTGCATTTAAGCAAGCGCATGTGCAGGCTTCTGTGTGATATATCAGCTTATGACAGCAGGTTGGCTAATGTTAGAAGTGTGGTTAGCAGGTCTTCAAATAAACTGCTCAGCGAGCGAGACTTCACAGTATCACAAGGTGCCGGAGCTGGCACCTGCTACTGGAACACTGGGACTTTTCTTTTGTTTGTTTTTTTAACTTTTTTTTTTTTATCTTGGCTCTGAATGAAAAGTGAATCAAAAACTTTTCCAACTCTGAAGAAAACACAGGAGAGAATAAACTGCACTAAATAGACATGCAGATAGATGGAAGGACAGAGAGTTCGACCGATGAAAAAGAGGGATGCACACGACTCATGAAGCAAAAGCGATGTTCCATCTTCTCATGGTCACAGATTGTGTGCGATATAACAGACTGTCAGATTTAGTTTCATCACTCACAAAAATAGAAGCAGGCAGGATAAGACAGACAGGAGACAACTGCATAACTACTGTACAGTCTTCTCTACTTATGTCTATATTGTGGAGGTGATGGAGAAGCAGTTGCCATGGCAGCTACAGATCTGATGGCGGCAGGTGCTGTTGCCACTTTCACCACCATCCACTGTGTGTGTTCTTGGTAATGCACATAAACACAAGCCAGTGTGTTTGGCAATGTGTGTGTCTTCTCCTATAATCCACAGTGTGTCTTGGCGTTAGTATAGCAGTATGTGGGTATCTGTACACACTGTTACACACTGGGCTAGCGCGAGTTTGGGTGTGATCACTCGTGCATGTGATTTGCCTGTTATTGCAATATGTTGTCAGTATGCAGGAGCGGAGGGTATGTTTGTTTTGGTCTTGGAGCCTGTGAGCTATGCAGAGGTGCTATAAATGTAAAACTGGCTCCTCTTTGTCACTGCTTTAAGTGGACTACCGTTGCTTTTTTCATCTCAGTGTATTTTATTTTTAATTTACTTGTGCCTTTATTGACAGGACAAAGATAGATATATAGAAAGAAGGGGTGAAAACAAAGGTCATTGTGTCCTTTTAATTTCTTTAAATCCACCCAACCAACTAACCAGTTAACAGTGACTGAATGAAAATAGAGCCTTTAGTGGCAGTGGCACACACTAACACATCCATCTACTGGCTCTAATCGCGTGTTTTGGTGTTAAATGTCCTAATTAATGTACAATGGCAAATTTAAATTCATCATCTGCTGCCTTTAGGAACTGGCAATGCTTTTGTGGCTCCTCTGGCTCATTTTTAGACAGACTACACACACAGACAGTGTGTTGACTGCAGTGGTCTACTGGCAGAGGTAGTTAGTCTAATTAAGTGTGTCCGCTCTGGGTCACTGACTATAATGACGATGATAGCACTATTGAAAAAAAAATACTGTTTTTCTCTTTCCTCTAACTACTAATTTTTATCACTGTTCCTCATTCTCCATCTTTTCTTCTAAATTTAAATCTTTTTGTTTCCCTCATTTCCTTTCTTTCTCTAGAGCCCAATTTAGCAGAAAATGTGTGTGGCAGAAAGCAACAGAAGCAGAGAGATGTTGGGTTAGTGTTTCTATGATCCTGGTATTTTGCATGTAAGATGAGAGAATAAGATGCCAACAATAAGATGGGAGAAAAAGAGAGAATGAAGGAGGAAAACATGTAAGAAAAGAGTGAAAAGGGAAAAGAAAAGACAAATGTAATACTACACAGACACTAGCTTTGACTACATCTGGCACTGTTGGACCACATGTCTCTTAAATTATGTACATTATGGTATAGATAACATGCAGTGCTGGGAGAAGTCCACGGGGGTCCATGTAGATGTAAATTTGTTTCTGGAGGATTTTAAGCACCATATTCATGCTGGTTCCACCTCATCCCAAAGGGCCGCCGCTGGGTTAAGATCTGTAGACTGTACGGATGACTGAAGTAAAGTGGAAGTAAAGTGTGCTTTATGATATTGTACATTATTTCATTGGCAGTAATGGCTGGTACACATGATCAGACATCACATAGTATTTTTATTAGGCTATATTGATGACTATTAAAAAACTACATTTTATTCTGTTAACAGATCGCCTTATTCAATGGAGTGAACCACCTGCTGATCTTTACAGCTCCAACATGTTATTTCCACACATAAATACAGGCCCATCTGTTCGCTTTTCTCAGTCTTATGACCCATTTCATCAATGAGGCTTTTTGCCCTACTTTAGCTTACTAACCAGTGTCACAAGTGTCATATCCCAATATAGGACATTTCATATGTAGATACATAGTGCAGAAAACTCAGTTAATAGGTAGTTTATATAAAATGTCTCCATGGAAAGATCTGTTTCTTGTAACATTTGTATTTCGATGTTGCACCATTGGCATTGTGAACCTCGGGTCGAGTGTTTGCACCTTGTTCATGTTAATTGGACCTGTGTCTTTACAGATGAGTTGTGAGTTGGTGTCTGTGGGCAAAAGCTGAGTCTGGCCTTTGGTTTGGGTTTCTTGTGTTGGTGCGGTGGCGTTTGAGTCCCAGTTTACAGCATAATTTGCATTTTACATTTTATTTTTCAAGTAAAATTTTCTGCCCTGTATCAGACTTTTCATAGTTAGAACAAAGCTATGCAGCAATGACCCTTCTTTTCGGTAAAATCTCAGCTTTTTCATTCTCCAGTCATTATCTTGTGTGTGCTTGTGTATGTCTGTGCTGTGTCATGTGGAGGAATGCAAAGCAGCACCCAAATTACAAAAGAAATGGGAGGCAGTCAATATATGCTACTATTGGGTATTATTCTAACACTGGTGTTTCTGAGAAATACCTATAACCTTATTTGATTGGAAAAAGAAGGTGCTGTAATCTGCCCCAGATCCTAAGATGGTGTGTAATATGTTTGTGCACTTGGGGTGAGTCAAACTGACATAAACCCAGTGAGAAGCTCTTCAATTCAGCCTGCATCAGCATCCCTCCTCCCCTCACACACATCCATCCATCCACACCATCTTGCTGTTATTGATGAAGCCACCTCTTTATATGGTAATGTCTTTCACACCTGAAAGGCATCAGGAGGGCATGATCGCTCGCACTCCCTCTCGCATGTACAGTATGTGCACACGCTATCACACTGAATATATTTTCTCTTACCTCTTGCCAAAATCCCACAAGTGCACGGGATCGCACGCTATTATTCACGTGAACTTCATAAATTTGCACCCTCTCTCTGCCTCTCACCAACACGCACACAGCTATAAGGAGGCCATTAACGCTGATGGAGGTATGTATGCGGCTCACATCTGTCACATGTCGCTGCCGTGGCAACACCAGCTGCCGTGGTTACCGGAGGCCTGCTTCTGTGGTGTTGTGGGATTTGGTTATTACAGGATAGCTAGCTACCTGTGCGTAGAAATTCATCCCTCTGAGGACAGACTGAGCAGTAATACTCCACCATTTGCTGACGGGTAAGTGGACTAATTACAGACAAACTAGTGGTTTTAGACGGTAACTGGGATTAGCTAAATTGGTCATATCCACATGCATATTAACTCCACTTGTGTTTGTGGGTGGAAAGGCAGCTGAAACAGATAGATAGATCAGTTCAGATACAAACTATCTTCTGATGGGGTTTATTTGACTATGTTCAGTCCAGGATCTTGTTTGGGTTCATACATTACATACACTTTTGCATCTGTTTTAAATGATCTGGGTGCTTTGCATGGCATTATCAGTTTGTCACTCTAGTAGGCTACAGTTACAATAACACCAGGAATGATTTGAATTTGTTGTTTTCATTATCAATTCATTCATATGTCTGTTTTTTTATTCTTGTCATAATGTTAAGAAATGAAAAATGGTCTCTTAAGATTCCATTAGTCTAAGGTGCATACTTTGTCTGAAAACAACTATCCAAAGTACAAGAAGATCATTGATTCTGATTGATTGTTGAACAAGCTTAATGACAGATCCAGGATATAAAAAAGTGAGATTGAATTACCCTAGTTTTGTAAATGTAGTAAGTGGACCTGCAGTTGAGACTGCGGGGAAAAGAGGGTAAGCAAGAGGGAGAAAGACAGCCAAACTTCTGGCTTCTGGGTGATGACCCTTGGCTGCATTATACAGAGCACTGTCTGCTTTTATGATGACATGCAGAAATAAATGACCTCCTGTATATCCAGAGACACAGAAAGATTTACTTTTTTAATGTCTACCCTCTCTACAAATGATCCCGCTTTACTAGTGACGTATATTAAAGTTCGAAATCCATGTGTACTGTGAAAACTGCTGACAGCTGTTTAATGCACAGCCACATCTAGACAGACACATCAATGGGTCTGCTAATATAAACATTTTAAGTGCAGTCAGAACTCGTTGCTTCATAGAAGATGTCCGAAAAAACAGAAGTGCAGATGAAAGCAATCTCAATAAATCTCAAGTTGCCAGTAAGAGGTCCTCTGGGAGAGAATATATTCAAAACATATCCTTTTTTGGTTTTATTTTTACATCTGAAGTGGAGCTGTATATGTTTCACTTTAAACAGGGGTGGCTTTTGACTTGCATCTGATCTGAAACAGAGACGTAACTGGTGACTACAACGCACACCCACCCACCCTACACACTCTCACACACAGTGACCCACTTTCCTGAGCTGAACTGGACCAACCAAAAACAGTTTGAAAAACCTCTATCCATTTATGATTTCAATGAGGAATAAATAGACACACATAGTCACACACAGATACACATTACTCAGCAACAAAGTCGTGAAGTGAGCACAGCTGCGGAGACACGTGTACTACAGGGTCAAGTGGTTATCAGTGTGCATTGCATTTTGTATATGTGTGCATCTAAACCTGTAAACCTACTGCTGCTCCTTCTAAACCCCACTGCACGTACAGTTCAGCTTCATAATTTATCTGTCTGACATCAATAACTGTTACCAGACCCTGCAGGGCTCAGAAAACAGAGTGAAGAAGACACGGCAAAGATCTAAGTGCATGGGAATCTTTTCTATCATTTTGGACTCATTGATGTTTCCAGCACCTTCGCAGTGGAGTGGGTGGGTGGAGCAGGGGCCATCCTGCAATAATCCATCTTTATCTCCCCTCGTTCCCTTCATCTGTAAAGTGCCATGTCTCTTCAGAGCCACTAGGGAGCAGACTACTCATCAATGACTCAATGCGTGAATGAATAATTGATGCACTTTCTCTAAGACATACATTGCAATGGACAGGAAATAAGCAGTGTTCAGTGTTCACACATCTAACAAACTGCAATACAAACAGGCTAAATGTCTTACAAGCACAAATGAACGCACTGCCCAACACACACAAACACACACACACACACTAAACAGCAGACAGAACAGCAAAAATATTCAACAATGAGACTGGTGAAGGTCATCATTAGCATAGTCTTAAAAAATGTGTGTGCGCGTATGTGTGTGTGAGTGTGAGTGAGCGGCTAGCCCCAGTCAATCAAGCGTGACCTATCATGTATTCACATTCAAAGACAAAGACAGGTCTGCACGGTTCAAAGGTATGTGTGCGTGTTGCGGGGCTATATTATATATTGGTGGTTGTGTGTTTTGATTTTAGCTTTGTCTAATGGGTCTGTCCATTGGGAATAACACTGGGTCTCATGTGTACCGCACAGTAGAGACACACACACACACACACACACACACACACACACACCACTGAACTGCTGCTCTGGCACATTTGGTGAAGCAGCGGCATTATTAGGTCATTCTCCAAGGACACAAGTTCAGTTCTTCCTGATACAAAACACTTGCATGGGTCAGTTCACTCTTGTAATAGGAGTCAAAAAACAGCTAAGAAATCCTGAATAACTAAAATAACTGAGCAACACTGCCCCTGACGGTGTGACATTTGTTCCTCCAACTGTGAAACTACAATGTGAATATCCAGTGATGCTACTTACACCAATTACAGTACTTTAATTTATGTGCCTGTGCGTATTCTACAATGTAATTAAGCTATCTACAACGGCGAAGCTTTGATCACCCTAAACTAAACCCAACTTCAGAAATAACATTTTAATTAGTGGTTTGCCCGCCAACAGTCCTCATTAACCCCTGCTGCTCCTAACAACTTCCAACTGTCATGCTTCTTGTGTTAATAAGAACCCACTGTCTGCACCTCTGTCTCTCAACATTAAGCCTCTCTGTCCCGTATCTGACTCTCTCTCTTCTGCTGGCTGCACTCAATCAACCCCATGGTGCATGTGCTTATTTGTTATCAATTAGCACAAAGCCTGATGTGTGGTCCCACTGTACTCACACAACTGTAATTCAGTCAACTGCAGCAGAATAACATAGAAAAAATGTTAAAAGTTATGCATTCAAAAGGCCCTGCTTTCAATATGTTTTTATGCTTTCAACAAACACTATAAATAAACTATTAACTAAAAAAAGAAATATTAGACACATTCTTAATAAATTCATATTCCACATGATTTGATCCTCTGTCATAAATTAATCTGCAACACTTGGGGCTTTATACGATTTGCCTATTGAGAATCATTGTACTAATGGAATTAAAATTGATTATATGGACTTCCAACAGAAAAAAGAGAAATCCCCTGTCAAAGAAAATTAGAAAAATGCAGCAATCCATATATATTAATACCTGCTCTCAGAGTTCATTGTCTTTCAGTAATCCATCATGTTATTTCCTTCAATAGGGGCAATAGAAGAAAGTCAGTCATTGATTCTAGTGATATGATCAATGAGGTAAAATGGGAAGCACCATGGAAAAAGTCGACATACTTTCATTTGTGGTTATCATTATGTTTTCAGCATGCTGTCAGTAATTGATTAAGAGCTTCAGATACAATAATTATACTAGATCCCAAAGGCTGCATGGTTTCTGCTCTTTTCAACAGCTGGCCAAATGAAGGTTGGGCGAATTACAGCATCCTTAAGATTTACAAGAACAATAACTCTGACAACACGGCATCTCAGTAAGCAAGGGAATTATTAGGGGCCCAGTCTTTCATGAGCAACCATGTTCATAAGTGTTATTGTCCAAATGCCACAGTCCATGATGGAATAAGTTATTTTTAGAGCATATGCTACTGAGTATAACCAACTCACAGCTGGGTAACAGAGCAGGGAGAAAAGCAAATGCTAGATGATATGACATCATGCACATGTTCATACACACTAGAAGATAGATGGACAATCTTGTTTTTTACCTTGCTGGAGTAAGGTCCAGGGATGAGCAGTTTCAATGCTTGTCTTTTCAGCTCTGCCAGTCTTGCATTACAGTTCTCACACCAAATCCCTCTTTCACTGCCAGGGGAACTTCCACTGCCTGAGGCTGGTGATCCTGTACCAAAACCTGGGGAGCCACCTAGAGAGCCGGGCGATCCTGTCCCAATTCCTGGAGAGATTGTCCCTGGTGATCCAGAGAAAGACCCTGGTGAAGAGATTCCTGAGCCTGGGGACGGGGTGCCTGTGGAGCTTGGCATGGAGCCGGCTCCCTCCGGGGTCGGGCGTGTGTTGGACCGGTTGGTTTCCTCATAGGCCTTTCGGTACCATGTGTCAGGGAAAAAGGAGGCTGATTTGGTCGGTGAGGTGTCAGGCATCTGTGGATTTTTTTTTTTTTTTTAAAGGAAATCATTAACAATGGCTTCATTCCCAATGGGATTGCAATTCCAGTGCAGTATTGTGCATAATGGTTTGGTGATATGGTTTCCTGGGACAGATACATCAAACAGTGCCAATACCAATGTTATCATTCCTTTTATGGGTTTTTCTATGAGGGCAAGTCAAAAGTTTGTCACAAAAAAAGCTAATATATTTGAGTCCTAAAAACAGGTTATGAGAATAAAATCATGAGAGGTTGTGGCATATTCATTTGCATGATACAAGACCTGTCTCATGAATATTAACAGTTTAGCAATTTGCATTTTGCCTCTAAAGCAAAATAAAGATGCTTTTGCTATATCCACCCTAGCCCTGCTCAGTGGGCAACAAATCATTCATGATAAATATAAATTAAACTAAACCTGAACTCCAACTGTGAAAATATGAACATGGCTCACAACTTACATGTCCATGCTTAGTTTACATGCCAAAAATTGATAAAGGTGATGGGAATGTAATGAATGTAATGCTTGAGCTGAATATGTTGTACATAAAATCAGTAATCTGTAGCCAGTGGGTAGACAATGAGTCTAAACCACCGTTGGGTTATTAGATCAAATGGCCATTCAGTTAAAAACCCACAAACAGGAAGCAATGTCAAACAGTGCTGGCGCTAGAGCCCCAAGCCGAGACAGTCAACATATTGGATGCTAAATAGGATCAAGGCAGATTCTGTGTGTAGACCTGTGTTATTTTTCCCTACACAGGCAGCCACATGGGAACATCAAATGAGCCGCAAGGAGTTGAAAATTAGATATTTTGCGGCTGGGTAAATCCAGTCAGAGAAGAGAGACCCATTGATGTGGTGGTAGCTTGAAAGGTTGGGCACTTTAAACTGTACTCCCTCACATATCTATAATAAGGAAAAAATTGGCAGGGTGATAGGTGGGAATGCTCAACCATCACCCCGGCAAGAGGCTGGTATAATGTGAGTCAACCCTGTGTAATAGATTAACACTCATAAGGAGTGACACAGGTGTGAGTATGGCTGCTTGGTTCCCACTTAGTGGTAATTAAGAGATGTGGGAGATCTATCAGTGAAAATGCACACCACTGTTGTGACACCAAGAGCAGCAATGTGCAAAATGTGATCTTCACAAAGCAATCAATCAACAGCAGGAGCACAGAGACCCTAATGAGAGCTGTCACCTTCATATTTATGTCAGCCTGAGGAGGAAAAGCAAACTACAGTTTCTTATTAAAATGGGTGGGTGTGAGCTGAAGTGCATACAGCACTGAATGGATGATAAGTTCTTATGTTTACCAGGATTACAGCCCAGGTAACAGAGGTGTGTCCACCCCTCAGCTACTGGAATGAATAACCTACCCCATATTTTCTGCTCCTGCTGCTCACAGACCTCTCCTTGGTCCCCGACAGTGAAGTCATGTTGGAGGTGAGAGATGAGGAGGAGGGGAGCAGGAGAGGAGAGGAGAAAGAACCTCTGCTGCTGCTGCGTCACATTCAAAAAAGAGACCACCGGATCGATTTCAATTAACCACACACCCCTGCAGTTTGCTCTTCTCAATCTGGACACAACCTCACGCCGCCTGCAAGTGCATGTGGAAACTGGTTATATCCCCCATTCCGTCTCCCCAAAAACAAATAGACTGTAATAAAAATTTAAAAAATCCTGAATGGATATGTTTTCTTCTTGTTGCTTTTAAATGGACCCCTCGAAGCACTTGCAAAACCCGGGCTGAGGACTCACACAGGTCGTGCGTGAAGACAGACCGCTCCCTGTCAGCAGAGTCTGCTCTGCGCTGAATGGGGGTCTCTGCTCAACAGCGCTCCGGGCTGGCATCGCGCTCAGCCCTGCCTCCCTCCATCAGCTCTGCGTCTGCCCAGGTGAAACAAAACTAAACAAATACAAGAAAAAGAGAAGGAAAAAAGAGGAGAAATCCGGAGCGCGACTCAGGTAGGTCTCGCTGGCAGACTCGCGACTCGTCAGGTCGGATCAGACGTGGGGTGTAGTTGTGGTGCAGGAGTCGGTCCCTCGCTGTTTACAGTTGAAGTGTTACTATCCGTATACCCTCCTGTTGACTTCTCGAGGCTCCGCACTCTGCTGAAGCCAGCAGTGGACTGAGACAGGAGAGAGGCGCACATCTGGATGAGGGCGGGGCCTCCCTAGACCCCTCATCATCGACCACAGGCCAATACACATCCAGAGGTTTCAGCTGAGTGGCAGGTGAAGTGCTGCCTGTTCGAGGTGAGAAAACTCAATATGGAGACTGGTTGATTTTGTTAAACCCCAATGCAAATAGTCACTTCCAAATGCAAATGATTATAGGCCTATTAGAGTAACTCGACCAAAAACAAATAACACATTTTCTATGTAATTTTGCTCCTGACAAAAAATAATTGCAGAAAATGTGGGTTCAATATAGTCAATTGCATTGATGAAGAGAGGAAAGCCTCACTTAAGTAGGACATAATAGAGACTTAGGCTAATTTTTGGTATGTGGCTGCAGTCCTGGCTATAGCTCTGGCTCTACTTCTTCCAATGAAATGCTGATAGGCTAAGCAGGTTTCAACCTGTCAGTCAAAATCTCAGTTTAGGTTCAGTTGATCTGTTTATTGTATAGGCTAAGTTACAGATCCAAACCTACAACAAAATCTTTTCCCCCCTCTTCTTCTTTTTCATGTGTTAACTTCTAAACTTTTCATGTGGGGACACGGACACCTCTGCGTAAACTCATGGTTTTTTGCAGTCTATGGGAAGCACTTATGTAAGCGGTAACACAGTGCCCTCTGCTGTTGTTTTAAAATCATTGCAGCAGAGCAGAAGTAGGCTACCACTGAGGCCGAGCATGACCACTGCTTACATGTTGATGGCGCCATTTTTCACTCGAATGTTGATTTGTGAAACTATCATAACTTGTGTGAAGCTACTCCATAGGAAGTCAGGAAGACGCAGCACAATATTGGGAAGCTGTTTTACATATTTGTATTTGGTAAAGCCACGACCCCTGCCCCATGACAGTAGCCAAGCTGGCATGCAGAAGTTTGGGTGCTCAGCCTGGTCAAATGTAGTAGGCTAAAGCAAGTGTAAGATGAAATGATCTCAAAAAGGCAAGTTACAGATGATTCCCTTTAGGCTACAATTTTTTCTCCATCTTTTACATTTTCAAAACAGAAAACAAAGGAGCAATGATTTGGTATGGGTATGCTACCCTGCCTAGTTACATAGTAGCACCCCCTTTGTAAAACATCACAGTGTGTAGGAACTAAGTAGGAAATAAATTGTCTGATATCTCAAAGTTACCTGAGAGCTCAAATCTCCTGGGTTTACCATGCTTTGGTGCTGCTTTCCACTTTAAAATAGTAGAAAACAAAAATAATACACTGATATTGCTTAAAATATTGCAAAAGAGGGTTTCATGTTTGTTTGTTTTTTATTAACTTTTATTTAACCAGATTAAAAGCTCAATGAGATCAAGCCCAGCAAACACGGACGGACCCGGACGTGTTCGAGAGAGCCCAATTTGGTCGTGATCACGTCAAATCACAACTAGTCCGATCAGACCGAGAATATGACCATATCACAACCGCACGAGCAAACCCGGACGTGTTCGAGAGAGCCCGATTGGGTCGTTATCACGTCAAATTACAACTAGTCCGATCAGGCCCAGAATATGACCCTATCAATCACAACTGCGCACGGATGGACTGTCTGAGAGGGGGGTCGTGATCTGGTCGTGATCAAGTCATATCATGACCAGTCAGAGAAACGGGATGTGGCAAAAAAAAATTATACGACATAGTCAAAGATAAACCGTCTTTGATACAGTCTGATGCTGCGACCTCTTTTTTATACAGTCATGATTGCGAAATTAACATAAACATGACATTATAAACAACAGAAACAACAGGAGGCTAGAGTACGTAATAAAAAATCACACCGAAAGAGCACAAGAGACGTTCTAAGTCTTCTTTATGAAAATCATAGGTGAAAATACAAAAAAAAAAAAAAAAAAGTGAAGTGGGCGTCATCTGGATCTGACCTACGACCCAGCACGTGATGTCATTCTCCAAGACGCACACGGTGCTGCAGCTGCACGTTCAACATCAACAGGACACAGTTACTCAGCGCGAGTAAACCAGCCCTGTAAGTAACATTTTCATGATTTCGGAGTTTGATTGAAGTAAAATAATTCTGTCGAAAGTGGTAGCCGAATTATCTGTATCTCGTAAACTGGGTCACACACACTCACAAAAAACTAGGGCTGCTAGCAGCCCGCTAGTAGCATTGACCGCACTCGGTCCCAACACAGCGATGCTGAGACAATGGTGTAAGTTCCTTGACTGTACTATAATTTATATTATGCCAAATAGCAGCAAAGAAAATACCACCAGAACAACGAAGTACTTGGTTATTTTCTCGCCGAATTACTAAAACTAGCTCGTTGACCTAGCTGCTGCTAAGGCCTGCTGCTAATGCTAATAGCATTAGCGCTTGTTGCAGTTCAAATTGAGCCGCTGCTCCTCTCGGGCTCAACTGTGGCGTCCTGTCCGCAGCAGTTCATGAATCATTTTAATGAAAGAACTGCTGTTCCCATCACTACTTTATATGCTTTTACCATAAACTGCAAAAAGAAGGCTTTTACACACAGCTGTGTAAACATGAAATCTTTCCAACTCTGACATTGTTATTGATTTTGTATTACAGATGCCATCAAACACTGGGACAAGTCTGATGACAACGGCATAGGCTAAATGCTGATTATTTAATCCTCAGAAAGGTCTGGTGGAGGGAAGAACAACAAAAGGAACCCTGCAAACAACATGGCATCTGATGGCGTCATCTTTCTGTTTCTGTTCATTTGTCAAACAATAAATGGCTCTGTTTGAATTAAATGAAAGTTTGTGTCTGTTTTTCAAAAATATTGTAACTGTTAGGTATTGAAATTAATGAAATGCTACATTTTGTAAAAGACGATTTGTCATCACGTAGCCTTTTGCATATTGCTTTAACAATGATAGTGCAAAAAAAAAAAATGAGTTGGCACTTTTCTCTTGACCTTATACGTGTAGTAATGGGCCAGATCACAGCTGAATTGGGGGACATCAGGACGTAATTTCCAGGACATGGTCACCAGGACGTCCTCTCGACGACATAAAATTGACCGGTATGTGGTCGGTCAGGGTCATTAAAAAGTCGTCGAGGTGACGCCCTGGTAAAGACGTCCTGAAAAAGACGTCTAAAACATCGCCAATTATACCCGAATTTGGCCTAGTCCGGAACGTCACCGAATGACGTCAGCTCGACGTTAACCGGACGTCATTTGGCTTGCTGGGAGATCTCTTTTGCAAGGGTGACCTGGCCACAAAGGTCAGCAGCAGTAGCTATACATGTCAACACACAGAATTACAAAGAGTAACAGACAGAATAAAACATACAATATGTTTAACTGTGGAGGTCATTTAATCTTCCACTTTCTTACTGTAACTGTGTATAAACCAGAGATGCCCAAACTTTTGCATACCACTGTAGCATTTGATTTGATGTAAATCCGCGCATTCCGGGACAGCAGGGGTCGCTACACGTGTTCAATACTAGTGTAAAAATCCTGACTACTACCAACAACGAAGTAATAGTTGTAGTGGTGGGATTGTTCACGTTCGTTGTGTGTGTGCAACTTGCTCCATTGGTCATACCTAATAATTAAACACTTAATGGTAATGTGGACGTGTTTTCAGTCCGCGAGGAAAAACTGTCGTTGAGAAGAGAATCTTTGCAGATCGCGTGGTCTGAATTGACCGGAAATTGGGAGCTAATTGTCCGAAGTGTAGCATGTCTGACTAAACGTTTAAGATTTTCCTTGAGGTGAGTGGCTAGCTTCATAGCTTCACTGGCTGTTGCTTTCTGTCCAGCGTGAAGCCACTAAACCCCCTCCATGGTTGACACCCTAATGTTTCTTCTTCCTTATTTCGTTTTCCTCGTAGCGTGAAATGTATAAAACGTCCGGTCGGCTTGTGTGTGTGACCGTTGAGGTTTTCATGTAACTGACATTAGAACTTGTAATGTTGTCGTCTCGGAATTCTGACGACAAACGTCTGTTGGTGATAAACAAACGCCTCCGTGGGTACGTTTGTTTTTATTTGATTGTTTACTAACATGATGATAAAAAAAATAAATGTGACAGTGACGATATGTCAGGGTGCATGTTTTTTTGTTGTTGTTGTTGGTAGCGTCAAGGGACAAACACTGACGTGTTAGCTTACAGCTCGTGTTGTGACGTTTTCATCTGCATCGCAGTAGCTACAGATATTTTAGCTAGGGTTTTAGTGAGGGAGCTGCTGTTGTAAGCGTTAACGTTATGTCATCTGTGATACAGGCATATGGCATACTGTGGGTGAACATAATTGAATGTGGTGTGAATGTGGCGTTTACTACAATGTGAGTTGTTTTTATTTTAATGCTCTTTATTTTCACTGTGTAAATGGAAATCGTATGTACAAAGGGTAGGCACAATAAGCTATTGCTTCAGCCTACACCTTTTGGTTGTATTAGTGACCAGTCTATGCATTTTTTCAGTCTTTTTTAATCGACCAAATGAATAAATTAACTAAACTAAACTGAACATGTATTCGTGTCTTGGTAAAGCAAAGGTCCAAATGTTGAGGAGTGTTTCCTAACCAGACCCTCTCTCTCTTAAATGTCACACAGCTGTCATTCCGCTCACCTGTCTCATTCCTGGCTGCAGCGCTGGAGACTCACCTGTCTGGTTGGAGGAAATCTGCCCTGATCCTGCTACTTTCTCTGAACATCTTACCCAATGACCTCAAGCGAACTCTTTCCAGCAAGAGGAATACACCCACAATGAGAGGTAAACAAATTTCCCTCTTTCGGGATTAATAAAGTCAATTCAATTCAAATATACTTGCAATATTGTCATTCACTTTGTTAAACCAGTGTCCTCCAAAGTAATGACTGTGAACGATCTTCCAGGTGGACTTCGGAAAACAAGAAAAAGGGAACCTAAGAAGACACCGACAAAGGCAGTTGCCTCAGAAACTGTTTCATCTCCAGTCACAGAGGAGTCAAATCTTGTGCCAGGCAGCGATATTGCCACAGCCAGCCAGTCTTCAACATGTTTATTACCAAGTACTCCAAAAAGAGGCAGGAGACGAGCCCGACCAGAACTTCGCTGCACCTCCACACCTGTACACAGCCCCTCCACTAGTAACCTGCAGTTGTCCCCTCCTGGAGCAAAACAAGCGGAGCTTGAATACACTGAAATAATCACTCGGTTAAAGGTGATCATATCGTTACTGAAGCATTTTAGAGCCTGCAGACTTTTTATCATGATATATTGTTTGACTCCTTTAATGTGTGTTCTGTTGTAGACATCAGATTCGCCATGCTGCAAAGCCAAATCTCAAAGCAAGTGCAAGAGGGGTAACGCTTCCCAGCCAAGGCAGGTCAGAAAAAGGCGGACGAAGGAGCAAATGCAGACCTGCAGAAAAGCCAACAGGCCACAAGCCAAGTGCCAGCCCAGCAAGAAGCGTAAGGCTGAGACAAGGGATTTACAGAAGGACGCCACCTCTCTGCCATCCACACGCCCCAGACCAAGATTTGAACTGGAGAAGCCCGATGTAGAAGAAAAAGGTATTGTCTGCTCAGGGTCAACATGATGCTTTAAGAACTCACATTAATCACATTTTTAAATCAATCATCATTCAAATATATATCCTTTAATTCCACGATGTTCCTTTATACCCCCCCCCAAAAAGAGGACACAGTGCTGTCTTCAGATCTATCAATAGAGCTGAGTCACGATATGGAACAGCTGCCGTCATTATCTCTCCAGGAAGATGAGGAAAGTGAAGAAGAAAGTGAAGAAGAGGAGCTACCAAGCTTCTTGATGCAAATGGACAAAAGTGAGAATATACAGTGACTGACTGCAAATGCCCTCTATGAGCACTAGATATCTGTGCATACTGTCGGTCATAACTGGATTGTTTGCATGCTTGTCTTTCAGAGTCCCTGTCCATTACAGAAGGAGCGTTTGTGTGGTCCAAATTTAGAAATTATCCATTTTGGCCTGCATTGGTGAGTACAAAAACTTGTCTGTGTCACTGATTCATAATATAATAAGCATGAAGGAACAATGCATAATTTCTTACCAGTATTTTTCCCACGTCAAGAAAGTCCTCAATATCTCACATTAAAAAGAAGCTTGAACTAGTGTATTTCAATTTTTTCAATCTGCAGGTAAAAAGTGTGAACCGCAAACAGAGAAAAGCCAGCATCCTCTTTATTGATGACCCAGAGATGCAGAAAAAGAAAGGGTAAGAAATGAAATGTATTCTCTTCCACTTCCTCCCATGCAGCTTGATAGCATAGTAAATATTCCTTCATGATCTGATGTGATATTAAATCGGACTGCACACACCCAGATGTAAACGAACAAATTGCTGGTCGACTTTTACATCTCTTGGAACCTAGTTTCTTATTGTATGTTTTTATTCTCGAAGGTTTTCTGTTGCTCTGAAAACCCTGAAGCCTTTCGACTGTGCAGAAGCTGATGAGCTTGTGGTAAGAAATTCTAACAAATTATACACTTTTCTGAAAGCAGTATCATAGCAGACTCATTCTGTCTCTCATGTTGGTTTTGTCAGTGTAAAGCCAAAGAAAAGTACGATGCTGCTATTTCGTGGTCCTTGGATCTCATAGAAGACTACAGAATACGTATTGGTATGTATTACCCATTTGATACTTGTACAGGAACAGATAGATGGAAGACACTGACATTTACATCTATTTCATGTAAACCCTGTTGTTCAGATTGTATTGACCATGCTGTTGTCTTTCTTAGCATTAGGGTCATTTTCTGGCTCCTTCATCGACTACTTTGCTCACGCCATGAGTAAGTTTCCTTGTATGACATCATTATGACAGCATAGACTATCACGCTGCTGGAGTTCACCTGCAGCCCCACCTCATCCTGACTATGCTCTTCACTGATGGCTTTTAACTATTCCAGGTTATCCAGTGAGGCGGAAGTACCCACAGGCAGCCTCTGAGAGACTAACCATCACCAGTGATTCAGTGTTGGAGGAGATGGGTGATGATCATAAGGAGGACAGCTTCAGTGAACAGCAGGGAGAGGTCAGCAGGAGTTCAAAGAGGCTGCTGCCAGACCGAACTCATGCCGCCCACAACCGCGCTAATGAAAAACTCGTACATTTCATCGTCAAGCAGCGCATGGTGGAAGGACGCCTTCTGGTATGATTTCATTAAGCCTCATGTTTTGCTGTGGTACTATCATAATTCTTGGAATACATGATACTGTACATACAATATTTCCCTTTCCAGTTCAATTTACTTCAGATCCCTGTTGGCCCTGCTTTCACATTTGCATACCACAGTGTACTTTGCTCTCTGTGAATACATACAGTATTTTACCACTGGATGTTTTACATGGAGGGATAAACCACCCGAATCCATTCAAGATGAACCAGTTCTACATGTAAAACTGTCCCATTGATTTAAATGAATCTGTACTTTCTTTCATGCCCTGCTAATGTTTTACATTTATCTGTGTATCTCAAGTTACCTTTCAGCTTTTTAGCTAGTAACTGTAACATTACAAGACCAGTTTGTAATTAACATTGACCACTGGTCTTTTTCATTCTTGGCTATATAGTAGCAAACAGGGAACAAAAATCATATCCCCAAAAGCAACAATAAAATTAATTTTATCCTTTCTACATCTCTACATTTTGAATGTAGATATCTATTGCCTGAATTCAAGATGTGGCCGATGGATTTTCGGTAAACCTGTTTCTGCAGAGTGCTCAGTTTGTATCCTGGTTTAAAAACCCAAATCACCAAAGAAACAGTCTAAAACCATACCAACAAAGTTAATGAAGAGTACAGGTTAGGATTATTGTGGATAAATTCTGAACTCTGTAACTTTTTTACTACATTAAGGTAAGTGTAGATCTCAATTTGCTCACAAATTTTGGGCAAATTGTTGTTCACTCCCAATCCCAAAGAGCTCAACCAGTTTTGCAAGGACAAATGTGTGCAGCTACGGGCACAAAGCTTGGGAAACAGGTTAATACAAGAGCAGTAAACCTGTTTTACATTTCTACTCTTGTTGATTTTTTTTTTTTTTTGTTATTATTTGTGATCTCTGTTGTTGAAGTATAGGAGAAACTGATGAGATCCACAATGTTTTTTGTATTTAACATAAGGGGATCAACTATAAAAGAAAAAAACTAAATGTGGTTGACCTTTTCAATAAGCAGCTAAGCACAGAGTATGTTGGGATAAAAAGAGCATGAAAATACATAATCCACACTTATTATATCACTGTCCTCACAGGCTGTGATTCGTGGGCAGGAGCAGTCCAGATGGCTGCACTCCTTTCTGAGGGCCAAACGGAGACAGGTGGTGAACATATACCTGGAAGATGACCAGCAGTTGGACCAGGTCTACTGGTACTTAAACGAACTCTATGGATCAGCCGTATCCACAGCTCCGTGCCTGGATAAGGTGAAATCGATAGAGCGTGTCCCCTTTGTCCTGGACGTCCTTCTTCCCGAGGTAAGCTTGAGGTTTCCTCCTGGTCAGCAACAGCATTATGTTTTCAAGTTGTTCATTTTCCCTGTGTCTGTTCCGTTATCATGATCATCATAATATCTCAGTAACATCTCAAAGGAACTTCAATATCTGGCAACTTCAAACTCTTTATGTCTGTGCACAGTTTTCTTTCTTTTCTTTTCTTTTTTTTGATGATGTCAGAAACGGCATACCCCCACTAAAAAAATCCCCACTACACTTTTGCTGGGATTCAAGGGTGAACAGTCAGTGAGTCGATGTCACTGTGGCCTTAAAATACACATTTTTGGCCATAGCTGCTGTAACTTATGATTTCAATATAGTAATTGTGGCAACATAATTACACAAATACTAATATCTAATAAGTTAAAATTAGAAAATGCTGACATTTTATATCCGAATTGTCATTAAGGGCAATTTGACTGTGATTTCCTAACATTATGTGAAAACACTCACACATACTCTCATTATTCAGTGCTGCAATTTGGGAAAGGGAGATTGTGATCATATTTCCTGCAACTTGGCTGAGGCATAGAAACATAAGTCTTGTAGTTGTTCTGTATTATTGTAGTTTATAGTGTATAATGTCTCTCTGTCCAGGCCATCATCTATGCCATAGCTGGGGTGGACCAGCTATCACTTAAGAAGGCCGAAGAAAAATATCTGAAAGGACGGTGTATAAGTAACAGGTAAGGGTTTAATGAACTAAACCATTGATAGGACAATTTTAACACTTAATACAGTATATGTTGAGTGATTTGTTTTCTCTTTTGTTCTTTTCAGAGAAAGACAAGAGTTTGACTTGATGATCGAGCAGGAGATAAGGAAAAAGTCACAACACCAGAATACTCCACATGCTTTATTCTCTGACCCCATCACTTAGAGCACAGACTGTTGTAAAAACATTTTTATTGCATTTGTTCTGTTTTTTGTTTGTTTGTTTTTACCAAATCAATATCTTTGTGCCTTGCAATCTATAAGGACTGAGTTCAAACAAGTTGTTCAAAATTAGAATCAAGAAATGTTGGCTTCAGACGTTATCAACCGTTATCATGCTTTAGCTTAAATAATAAGGCTCTTTCATAAAAAAGGATTGTCAAGTGCCATTTAAAAAACAAAAAGATGTTTCAGTACAAATCATCGTTATCCTACCGGGGGAGTATACCCTAAGATTTATTTTAAAATCATTTTGTACCTTTTCAAATGAGGGATTTTATGTATGCTTAATCGGTTTGTTGGAAGTTTTCCCATGAGTTTGTATGGATGGAAAGTGAAGTGCCTAATCTCATTAAAAGGGTTTTTTTTTTCCAGGAAATGAATGTAATGTCTCACACTGAGTTCTGCAACAATTCTAATACAACAGACATCCTTTTTGAATTATGACACTTTCAGCTGTTCTCAACAGAAACATCCAAAGCTGGACTAAACTCAGCAGACACATCACCTCACTGCTGACACGGACATTGTCAACAACAAAAGGATCAGTGGGGGGATGAAAAACTGAGAGACGAATGGAAAAGAGTAATGAAATCAACTTTCCATTCGGTTATTAACATCACAAATGATGAGAAACATACCTCTCACTTCAGTTTGCATAACATGTTCCACATGTTTAAGTTGACTTTATTTCCTGTGCCACTGTGGCCACAGTTCAACTCTGCAGGTCCTAGCAATGTGTTCCTCTTTCTTACTTACAAAATAAGTATTATATTTCTCATATAGTTCAATATGAAAGTGAAGTTTGAATCAGTCGACCTGCATCCAACTCCATTACACTCTTCTTTTGAGTGTATTTTGTATTTTTGTTATCCAAGTAACTTACTACTACTGTATGAGGTTATACCCTACTATACTATAAACTTTACTATAAAAGTCAAAAAGGTTAGACTATTTTGGTGGGGTTCACACCTGTAGTTTAGACATATTTAAAAACATAAATGATTTGGCTTCAAACTGTGTGAGCTTTTGGCTTTCTTTTGATTGAACAGCTGCAGAGAGGCAAGTCCTATGAGCTGACTTCTGTCTTCAGAGCTTCAAGCCGGGGTAGACAGGATTTGTTTTGAAACAAGCCTGCAGCTCCCCGTATCTTTGACCAATCAAATCTATTCTGGTCTGGTGGTTCCTGACTGGTTGAAGGGCCGGCCTTACTCTGTCCTAACAAATAAGGAGGACAGAGTAGGCCCAGCCCTTACACCCTTTAAGGGTGCTGCATACAGAGATTTAGGCCCAGTTCCAATCCGACCCCTCACAGACTCACTGACTTAGTTGCATTCATGGTAAGTCTGTGAATGTGTGATGGTTGTTCCAATTTCAGATCATCGAGTCAGTGCCTCCTTATCGTACTTTTCTTGTGCCAAGTCAGCATCGATGCTGACTTAGTGTAAGGAAATTACCCACAGTTCATAGCATTGTGAAGTCAAATACAGGGGACGCCATCGAGAACAGGAATGTTTAAAAGAAAATACGGTAAACAAGCTCCCAGGTTTCTTTGTTGTTAATGGACAGAGCAACAAAAAAAAAGTTGTATGATGATTTTGTCAGATCTGATCCAAGAACAGTTGTGAGTCCCTCACACACTATGTGCTGCTGAAAGTAAACAGTAAATTATCAGTCCCAGACCAGACAGATAAAATAACATTTTGTTGTCAATGTAACGTGAAAAGGGGACAAGTGCTGTTTCATTCCTATTTATGTTTATAGCATCTGGACCATCACAGACTCCCACACTAGTAAGGGTTTGGGGCTTGAGTCTAGCATAGACTGCCTTTAGAGGGAGGATTGGAACTGGGCCATAGAAACACACAGACCTTTCCTTGCTGATAGCTGAATGGGAAAACACAATGTCATAAACTAAAAAAGTTAATATTTTGTTTTTAAAATAAATCCTGCTTTAATTATCGCTTCAATTCAAGGTTATAACAAAAATGCGTATAAATGTCACAAAATTCCGCATAGACATAAAGTTTGTGAGTTAGTAGTGTTTGAGTCAGGACTTCCTCCCACCAGTAGAGGGCAACAGTGCGTGTTTACCGTCTGTGCTCCGTCAGGACCAGGAACAGCGAAGAAGAGGCGAGCGGAGCCACTTTCCGACAGTGGAAGTGGCGCTATCCGCTGAAGACGCCTGGACGCAGCAGCGTTTCATGCTAGCCACCAGTCCCCTGAAGTGTAACAGAGGACTTTACGCATGAGTTGTACATTGAAAGGGAGCGGATTATGACACATGAAGGAAGGAATCGGGAGAATCATCCAGGAAAACAAACCATTTGGGGCTCTGATCCAGCCGTCAACATCCTTGAGACAGGTTAGTGTGTCGTTCACGGCGGCGGCAGCAGCGGCAGCTAACAGTACGTCGCATCACGTTTTCCAGTTCTGTAAACTTCCATGTGCTGTCTAAAATGACACAACAGACGCACAGTAACAACTTGACTTGACATAAGAACGAGTGTACCGTGATGTTGCCAGTAGCTACAAGACGATATTCTCAGGCTACAAACAGTTACGTTTGCAGCTTGTTGTATGTAACTTAGCTAAAAGGGCTACAGCCACCAAACTACCTTCACCTAGCTAAGCTCACAGACTCGTGTCAAAGCCAGAGGGGCTCGTCGCCGCTACTCAGTAGCATGTAAGTGAGATGTTCACACGCACGGGTGTAATGCCACTCCCGGGGGTCTGCATGAAAGTGAAATTTTCTCAACTAAATTATTAGCCTCTTTAGCCGATCTAAATTCACAATAACGCCAACAGCCGACGTAAGTTAGCAGACGTAACAACGTGCATCAGGCTAGTCCGGTCAGCCGCTCTGGGTTTGCTCTTAACTAACGTTAGTTATCCTGATGATTGATTGAATGATTGATTGAAACATTTATTTTATACCCGCAGGGAGATTCAGCAGTCTGAAACTGCGATAGTTAAAAATGAGAGTCAGAAACAATAATTTAAAAAAGAAAGGAAAGATAATTGTTTAAAGAAAGATTATTTAGCTAATAAGGTTAAACATGAATGAATAAATGAAAGGACAGCACGAGGGAGGCATAACCAACTTCTGTGTTATTATTATTAAAAAGTATTAAATTGCCAGGTCATAGTTAAAACGTGATTTTAGTCGATGATGATTAAACATCTCTATCGTTAAATGTTAACTAAGTTAGCGTCGAAGTTCATTTGGGATGCCACAATCAACCTCGTAACCTCTAACACATTAACTTTTTTCCGCCCCAGTACCCCCACAAAGACATGTACGTACATCTTAATCTATGTTAGATATATTTTAACTTTTAACGGTGATCAACTGTAATCCCGTGTGACCTTGCGAGCTAACTGGTTAGCCCGCTAATAATGTAACTGATGATGATGGTGATGATGGTAGCGGGTAAAACGGCCACCGGCCTTTATTCATGCTTTGAATAACATTAACATATTTTAAATGTGAGGCCTGTGTTTAAGATCCCGATGCGGTAACTTACACTTCGTAGAGATATACAGTGATCATTTTGTTTGTTTACATCGCGTCACGCTAGCTCAACGCTAACAAGTGGAGGTGGGGAAGCTAACGTAATCTTTGCACTGTGTAGATGCTAAACGAGCGAGTTACAGTTGTCCAGTTAAAATGACGCCTAAACATTTATACAACTACGACACTTGTTTTTATGTATGTGTAAATTACCTTTGGGAGTTTCTGGGTTGTTTAATGTCGTGAGAGTTACTGGTTGTCACAGCTAAACTCTGAATATACGCAACGGGAGCACTAGATTTTCTATTTGACGAAGAAGCTAACGTAACTCTTGCTGTTTTATTGATCTGTTTTGCTTTTGTAAAAACGTTTGCCTCTTCCTTTATGATTGCTGTAGTGTTGGGATACTTTAATGTGCAAACATCGAGGTTGTTTCTTGTGTAATTGTCACAGTATCTCTTCATGTTTCCACCCGATGCCACGGCATGTGGCAGCAGGCAACACAGTGACAGGCTCGTTGCGCGGGAGTTCACTTGAATCCTGGTTGTTTTCCACTGTGGTCACAGGTGGCAGTGTTGTGTCTAGTTTCTCAGGCTGATAGTCCGTTTTAGGTCGAGTTGGCCTAGAAAGCGCCTTTTCTATATACAAATACTGATAACAGTGTAAAGCCATGGCAGATAAGCAAATGTATTTCATTACAAAATGTCAGATGACTCTTATTCTTTGAGTTTGAACTAGTAGGCCCAGAGCGATAGATAATCTATTGCTCTGAGTAGGCCTAAATGGTGTTAGTGCATGTGTGCATGTGTGTGTCCGTTTGAAAATATATGGAAAGTAAACTGAATATTCAGTGTCAACCAATTGATCAATGATCTTAGATTTTGACTTTATAACGATATAACGGTAATAAAGTCGCTATGTGTCTAAATATTAATTTAATTATCTATTACATATGGTTGTGCTTTGTTAAAGCAGTTTATCAGAGCCTACTGTCAGTCAGCATCTGGTGACAGATGTGTAAGCAGTAGGTTAGTGTAGATTGACTGGTAGATTAGAAAGCAGAAACCCAGTTGTAGTCCCAGCTGTCAGGAAGACTGCTGACGGCACATTTCCCAACAACTGGGGGTGCTACAACTGTGGTTTGAGAGAAAGACCCCTTTTGTGCTGTAAAACCTAGTTGAGCAGATAAAGCCTGAAGAGGATTTATGGAGTCGGAAGGGTTCAGAAAGGGTGTCCGGCACAGGTTGTGATTTTATTGACTGATGTTTATATAAATGAGAGATTGTCTGTTTTGGGTTAATATGATTACATTTTGACTGTTTTCGCTATAACATCAGAGTTTTGGAGAACTTAAGTGCAGGATAAATTGACCGTCTACTGTTACTAATGCACTTGTATGTCATATGTTGTCGTTGGCTATACAGTGAACAATGCATGACCTGACAGCCCAAGTGACCAGCAGCCTGCTGCCTTTCCCTGGAGTGACAGTAGACGCTCTGGGAGAGGATGAGATCACTCTAGACTCTGTTCTTCATGGGAGGTTCACAGTCGGTAAGCTTATTTTTACAGATCAATGATCTCACACTAAGCCACTATTAACCCACAGGTAGAAATATGACATATTTTTATTTAAATTTTGGCCTAAAGGTTAGTTAGATACATTTTTAGGTTAGTTTTTATTTTTATATGTTCTGGATTAATTTATTGCTAAATTAACAGTTCATTTTTTAGTTTTGTTGGCTCATGAACAGTGGGGATTTGGGGGCGGGGGGGGGGCTGAACCCCAATTAGTGATGACCTTCACTTCAGATCACAACGTCTTAACCTTTCATTTTCTTTTCTGTGTGTCAAGGCCGCACTGGCCTGGCCTGGCTGGCCTGTGGCCCCCACCTAGAGGTTGTTCACGCTGTGACAGGAGAGCGACTGTCGGCATACTGCTTCAGTGGTGGAGGGGAGCATCCACCCAGCATTCTTGCTGCCAGGGACTTTGGCTGGCTCAAACGGTCAGTTTGTTTCTATCTCTTTATCTTCACTTGTTTATCACTAATTAATGTGGAATGTAATCAGTTAGATAAGTTAACAACTGTGCTGAGAAATGACAAACGTTAACTTCTTTACTGTTCAATATTACTAGGTCGGGCCTGTTGGTTGGCTTGGAGGAAACAGAGGGCAGTGTGCTGTGTCTCTATGACTTGGGACTGTCAAGGGTGGTCAAAGCTGTGGTGATACCAGGCAGGGTGAGTTGTGCACTAAGATCTTCTTACATCTACCACTGTATTCCAAGATAAGTGCTCGAAAATCTGACCAAAGGTACCAAAACGTTGACACTGTCTGTCTTCATCCAGATTACAGCTGTTGAGCCGTTAGTGAGTTATGGCGGAGCAAGCACTTTGACACAGCACCTCCACCAGAGTTTGCGCTGGTTCTTTGGTATCGCTGCTGTGGTCACGGATCTCGGTCATGTTCTTCTGGTGGACCTCTGTCTCGATGACCTGTCCTGCAGCCAGACTGAACTGGAGGCTTCAGGTGAGGATAATATTTCAAGATGGGTTGGATATATTGGTGTTTGTACCTTGTCTGTTTTTCTTCCATCCCGGACAAACCTTATCCTTCTTCTCTTTGTTTTGGAAACAAGGTTTGAGGAAAAACGGTAACATAAGCCCGCCCCTTTCGTAATTGTTTTCCTTTTTTAATTTACTTTCTGCCCCCAGATCTGCAGGTAGTGACCAAATCTCCTGCAGAGATCCCCAGGCTCAGAGAAGTCAGCAGCCGAGAGGGCAGACATCTTTGTCTCCAACTGAATGGGCCAAGTGGAGTTGGAGCGACGGCTCTGCAGTACATCTCCAGGACTAACCAGCTGGCGGTGGGATTTTCAGATGGATACTTACAGCTGTGGAACATGAAGACTCTTAAGAAAGAGTGAGTCTTTGTTTTAACTCCTACTCCGTGCTTTGTGTTGCAAAAGTGATTGTTCTTAGGTTTCAAATCACTGTGAATGTCCGTCCATAGGTACCATTCCCAGTTAGAGGGTGGCGGGGTGGCTGTATATGCCTTCACCTTCCAGGAACCAGAGAATGACCCCAGGAACTGCTGCTACCTCTGGGCTGTCCAGTCTTCGCAGGACCTGTAAGTCTTACAAATAACAAGTACCGTCAAGTCAAATTGGGTTTTTTTCCTCTTGGAATCCCAAGTTCTCATTTTTCCTCTCACTCTCATGCAGCGAGGGAGATACGGTCAGCCTCCGTCTGCTTCAGATGGCCTTCAGTGAAAGAAAATGTCTGTCTTCTGGGAAGATCCTCTATGAGGTATTTAGCGTGTAAAATGTTAGAGCAGAGTTTTCTTGGACTAACAAATAAACATTGTATTTATTTACCTTGATTTATTCTCATCCTTGTTTTCTTTTCGGTCTCGTAGGGTCTGGAGTACTGTGAGGAACGTTACAGTCAGGAGCTGAGTGGCACAGCTTTCCCGTTCAGGGCTCAGACCACCAACACCCGCCTGCTCGGTTGCCAGACCATCGAGAAGTTCAGACCACATCCTGACAGGGACGACAGCATGAACGAAGGTTAGCCTCCTCCTCCTCCTCCTGAGACTACCTGTGGAGATAATAGGAGTAGTCAGTGCAGGTTCCCAGCCTTTATTCAAATGTGAATGCTTTGTTCTTTAATCTTTTTATTGTCATCATCGTGCTGAAAGGCCCCTTAGAGCTACTTTACCATTGTCTGCTCTGGTTAGAGCTATTGAATAATAGTGAACAGTCACGTTTTGCCTCTTTTCTATTTTGCTTCTGCTTGCACTCTTTTTCTTTTTTCTTTTACATGGCTTTTATTTTCTCAATCACACCATCCACTCCTCTTCCTATTTTCAGTTGCATCTCCAGATACCAGTGTGTCAATCTTCAGCTGGCAAGTCAAAGCTTATGGGCAGGGAAACCCATCTACCTACATTGGGGTGTTTGACATCAACCGTTGGTACCATGCACAAATGCCAGATTCTTTAAGGTACACAAGAATATTATTGTTCACACATTAAAAAAAAAACTATAATGAAAAGTATCAATGTTGTCCATCTGTTTGGTTTCAGTGGTTTCTAAGTTTACCTGTGTGTTGTTTTCAGAATGGGGGAGTCCCTGCAAAATTGTCCGTACCTAGCAGTTTGGTCTCTGGACCCAGTGGTGCAGATGGTGTCTCCACATGCTCTACTGGATGTGGTGGTTCATGACCGCAGCCTGAGCAGGGGCCTGCCCTTCACCTGCCCCCCACCAGAACAATACTTTAACCCCACCACATACAACTTTGGTAAGTATGGAGATTCTATGTGCTCTCATGCTGATTTAAGTTTCTATCAAGAGATGATTGATGCATAAGATGTTGAATTATCTCCGTCTTTGTAATTCTTTCCAGGCCTTGTGCATTTCTGTTCCTTCATTGTATTACTCAAACATGTGCTTGCACAGACCTGCCTGGACTTCTAGTTGAAGTATGAATTAATGCATAAGGTTGATGGACCCTTTTATGTTACAGATGCTACCTGCTTGGTCAACTCTGGAATTGTGCACTTAACCTGCTCGGGGTATCAGAAAGAGGCAAGTTTCATGTGTTCATTTTCCTGTGATGGCAACATTAACTTAATTTATTTTTGGGCATTTAATCCAAAAGTTAGGTGTAAGAAGTGGACACTTGGCTGTGTACACATTTCAAAGTATTACGTGGACATGGTCTTTTACTTGTGTGTCGGTGATATAATATTTATCAGCGTGGCAGCACCATATTTACCATTTAGCCTCAGGTTTAATTCTGTAAGGTTGATTTGAATGTAAATTAGTCTTTTTTTCTACCCCACCACTGTCATTAAATCCAGACCCTGAGCTTTTTGAAGAAAGCTGCTCCTTGTTCCAGTGACATCATCTCCGCTAGCTACTCTCGCTGCCTCATGTCTGGCCTACTCTCATCTCGCCTGGCTGACACCCAGGCCTCCAGCCTCTCTCAGGTATACACCCTTAACTGACATCTTTTAGTTTAGTTTAGTTTTAGTTTATTTATTTAGCACACATTTTAAATCAATGGTGCACGGAGGGAACGAAGCCAAAAGGCTTGTACAAAGTTCCACCCCAAATTACAACAAGACATTTTTCATTGGCTAACAAATAAACATAAAGAAAAAAGACACATAAAAAAGGGAGCTTTGGTGCATACATAATCAACGTGAGATGAGCAAACTAAACTTCACTAAAAAATAAGGGACAATAAAGATCATCTTTTCAAACCTCTTCTTGATGCTTATGTATTCCCTCATTTTGTTGAGATTTATATATTATCCAATATAATAAACACAATTAAATAAGATTTTGATTTGCTTCTCCCCATCAGGAGGAACAGCTGGATGCCATCTTGTCCACAGCAGTGGAGACCAGCTCATTAGGACTGATCACTGGCTGTATCAAGCAGTGGACTGCAGAGGGTGAGAAGTCTAGAAGTTACTTTCTCACATGAGAAAAATACAAAAACTCAAAGTGATTTATTAACAGCGTTACATTTATCTTTATCACCAAACCTGCAGTCAACTTCAGTTCTGTTCAAATTCTGTTACTCTCCAACAGAACAACCAGGCTCTGCCCTGAACCTGCGCTACATCCTGGATTGGGCCTGGAACAAAGTAATCCAGACGAAGGAGGAACTTGATGGCATCTGTATGTTTAATCTTTTTCTTAAGTATGACATTTAATAGAATGTTGGTTAGGCAGGAGAGTTTTTTGTTTCTTGATTTTGGTCAAATGAATTTGTTTATAGTAAAGTAATGTGAATTTTATGAGTTGTGCACTTAATATTGACCACTCCAAATAAGTTTGAATTGATTAAATCAGAGGTTTGTGCAATATGTTTTGTAAGGTAAATTTACAGGCTGTTATGTATTATTTATCCTTGCTCGCATTTCTGCTTTTTTCATTATGTAAAGTATTCACTCAATGTGGATCTGTTGCTTTGTGTGTATTTGTCTTGTAGGTGCGCCGCTGTTTGACAGCTCATCAAACTTCACAGACCCTCAGACCCTGCAGCTCTTGCAGCACAGCCAGCGACTGCTGGGTAACCTCAGTACCATCTTCCACTGTCTCCTCAGTGAAGCTCAGGAGCTCACACAAAAAGGTGTTGTGTCCACAGAGATTCGTTCACATCACAAGTGTTACATTTTCCTGTGATGCTGGCAAACAAGATCATCAACAGTTACCCTAAGTTGTTTGAACCATTTTTTTGTTTCTGAAAAGTTATGCTCATGCTCTGTTGTGCAGGTCTCGTGGGACTGATAAACAAGAACTTGGTTTCCAGTCTGATCTCCAAGTATGCTCAGGTGGTCCTCTGGTTCTGTCGTACCGGCTTACTGCCTGAAGGCTCAGGTAAAGTCATGCTTGCACAAACAAAATTGTCATGGAAAACTTTCAGTAAGAACTGTAGCAGCAGAAATAATTCTCTGTGAGACAAAAAAACAAGCTCACAGCAGGTGTAATATTACAGTGACAAATATCAGATGACACTACATATTATGAAACTGGAAAGATAATGCACTGCAGAAGGGAGGGATGCTTTTAACTCAAGGTGTGGACAAAACTTGTGGATATGTCTGTATTGAGTTGTAGTTTTTCTCCTTGTGCTCACCAGATGACGACGCTCTCCAGATCTCCAGGCCTTTCTACACCCACTCAGTCATCAGCAGCTACTACACTATGCGCAGAGAGGACCTCACCAGGCTAGCTAAGTGAGTAGCCTTTTCTAAACTGGCATCTGTCCCAAGTCTAGGGTTGCAGCTATCCAAGCCTTTCATATTGACTTAATTACTGTGTAATCAGCGGAGGAGTCTGTAAAATGCTTCAATGACTAATGCCTGTCTCAGTTGACTCAGTTTTCCCTAAAAATTAGTTATGATGATGCAGTTTTAATGTTCTCATAATCTAGTGAGGGTTCTTGAATTGCAGTGTGGGGTTTCTGTGATATAATGCTGACACTCTCCTGTCGTCTTCTCAGGGGAAAGTGGTGTGCAGACTGCCTGATGATCGACGGTTTGGTTGGCCAGTGTGGTGAACGCTTGACCAACCTATGGAAAAGGGACGAGGGTGGAACGGGGCTGTATCCACCACCAACGTTGCACGTAAGAACTTGAAATATATATAATATAAATTAAATTTTACTTATTTGAATGGTCCAGTTAATGCTCTACTCATAATATATCTGTTGTCATGTCATAAAGAGCTGTGTGTTTGTGTCTTTGATCCACAGGCCTTGTTGGACATTTACCTACTGGACAATATTGACGAAGCTGCCAAACATGCAATTGTATCCTTCATGATGTAATCACACTCCCAAACTTACAGCAATGTCAGCCTTTGCCATTTACAATTTTCTACACTACATTGTGTTTTGCATCCTGTTGCTCCACCGTCAAGATTGAATGTGATTCATCTTGTGATTGAAAGTTTGAAACTGTCAGCCTTCTGTTTGTATTTGCCTTGACCTGTTGTCTCAGGTGATTTACCTGTTGCTGGATGTCATGTACTCCTTCCCCAACAAGGATGGAGCATCAGTGGAGTCTTTCCCCCCAGCTTTTGCCATTCCTGTTGGACTGGTGAAACTAGTACAAGGCCTCTGGCTGCTGGACCATCATGACCATCAGGTTTGCACTGATTTACCCATTTGAATGACAATTTATTTTCCTGAAGGGTCACTTTGGGCTCGTGCACGACAAAAGAGCTTTGTTCTGATTAAAAGAACACTAGTATGCTCATGTTACTGTCAACATTTACAGTCAAAATATTATTGATCGTTCTAAATTACTGTAGTTGTGGTGTTTATGACGAGATGTTTCTCTAATATTTGAGCTCTCATTAAAATTAACATCTTCTTCATCTTCATCAGCGTGCATTTGAGCTGCTGCTGCATCCAGCTGCCTCTCAGTGTCAGTTTGAATGGCAGCACGAACGCGTCCTCCAAGCTCTCATGTGCCAGGGCCAGCACTCGGTGGCTCTACGATATTTCCACATCGCAAAGCCCCTAATTTCCTCCACCGCACAGGCTAAACTCTGCCTGTCTGTGCTGCTACAGAACAGGTAAAAGCAAAGGGCGAGGATCTTGACAGATGTTCAGTGAAACTTTTGAAACTGTGAAACCTTTTGTTCCTGGAAACACGATGTGCAGTTCCAGCCTTTCACATGTTTTAACTTAACCTGTTATTAATCAGCCATTTTGCCCTTTTTCCAGGTGTCTCATAGATGCGTGGTCCTTACTTCGACAGCACTCTAATCGCCTCAATATGAGTGAGCTGCTGGGATTCTTGTACGAGAGCTGCCAGGAGCTGGGCCTGATCAAGGAGCTGCTCAAACTGCCCCTCGGTCTAACTGAACAGGTTGGAAAGAGATGATTTAAAGTCGTCATTTATCTCTCTTTGTGTCTTTGGATTATAAAGTCAGATCTTAAATGGATCTTGCGTTTGTGTTTCAGGAATGTTTGGAGAAGTTCCTCCAGGGCAGAGGAGGCCTCCCGAACAGAGAACTACTGATGGTTCATTACCTTCAGCAGGCCAACTATATACCTGCTCTGCAGCTCAACCACAGCCTCAAAATGAATCTGGTGGTATGTTTGACACACACATATAGTATTATCTTTGTATATATGTGTGTGTGGCATCTGTGTAGGTTTTCAGAATTTTCTGACCATCTATTCATATAGAGAGAAGATGCTCAAATCCCATAAGACTAGTAATCATTGTGACTTATCTTTGTGGCTAGAACGAGCGAGACCCAAAGCTCAAAGAACGGTCCAACACCAGGAACTCTATATTGGATCAGTACGGCAAGGTTCTGCCCAGAGTGCAGAGGAAACTGGCAATGGAGAGAGCCAAGCCCTACCAACACCCCTACACCATCCACAAAGAAGGTAGGGAAGAGCTGCACCTGAGTTTAATCCGTTCGGTGTCCGATGTACTTTCACAGTAAAGTGTTAACAGAAACGTCCCAAACCGCTGTGTTGTAGTTATTCGGCCACAGCCACTGTCGACCATCACCAAGCGTTCTGCCAGTGAGAAGGTGATGTCCCGGGCTGGATTCATCAACAATGTGCTGACCAAGATTGAGGAGGTTTGGTTAGGCAAAGGAGCAACGCCACAATCTTCTCCAGCCAAGACGTGAGCATAAAAAAACAAAATTACCCTGTGACTGTTATCTTTTTTTCTTTTAAAGTTAAAGTTAAAGTTAGTCTTTATTGTTTAGAAATTTGTTCAAACTAGAGACTAATATAACAAACATGTAGAATCACAACAAAATAAACAAATATTAAATTAAAAAAAATTCTGTTTTTGTTTTTTGTTCTCTAACCGTTTTAAACCTGTCTCTTCAGTCCCAGGGCAGCTGACATTCAGAGCCCAAGTCCAAGGTCCTCCTCTTCAATTCACCCTGATCCCTTTTTGGGAACTCCCATCACCATGACCTCCAAACGGAAATCACGGTACTTTCATCAGAGCTGCAGTGAAAGTGAAACATATAGTTATAAGGTTTATGTTCAAATGAATGTGTATGGTATAACTTAGTATGTTTGTCTTTTGGTGCAGTACAGTTTAATGACTGTTTTAAGTATGAACAGATTTACTGTAACCAGACTCTGATGTCATATAATCAGGGGTTGAGGCCCCAGTGGGCTGGGGGCCACTCATGCAAAGCAGTGTGTCTCACACTTTCCTTCGAAAGAAGTGTTGCATAATTTGTGAATCATCATCTTTTATATCAGAAAGCTTGGTAGTTGTTGTTCATTTCTTCCTCTTTAATGTCACCTAGGCTGATGGACTTGGTGGTCCACCCCTCCTGTCAGAGCCCTCAGTCTCTTCTCAGCCCCCCCAGACATCCCAGCTCTTGGGTTTCTCCAAAGAGCATCATCAAAGCCCCTGAACTCAGCCTGCTGCAGACACCACAGGTCGTCAAGGTGTGTAGACCAGTGTGTTGTATTTTTGTTCTGAAGTATTCAAAAAAGATTGTATGCAACAAACAGTTTATCATAATTGATATAAGTAAATATTGTTTGTATCTAGTTTTTTTCCTTAATTGTTTAATTAAAGATCATTATTTTGGGTTTTGTCCTCTCAGCGAGCTCGGGCCCTGGCTGCCTCTGGCCCAGTTTTCTCAGCCTTCACGCCGCAGTCCATCCTTCGCAGCAGCCTGCGGCCCACACCTGTCGCCACGCCTTCTGCATCTCCAGGACGCTCCATCACCCCCCCGCTCCGCAGCAAAGAGAGCCGCATCACCTTCATCGGAGAGACAGAATCACCTGAACCAGAGAAGGGAATCCGCTGGACCAATGGGGTAAGACCAAGCTGTTACTCTCTGGTTATATCGTTGAGAAGTGAGCTTATATCGCTTTTGAGTTGCTATTATGTTGGTCTATATTAGCACATGTTTTCTTTTCACACTCTGTGTCCTCTGGACCTGACTTTCTCTCTAGATGGCAGCAGACAGTGAGATCAACTTGCTGACCAGAGGCTCCTCCCTGTCCAAGGCAACGGGTAAAACCTGGCCCTCACAGCCTGCTGAGGAGGAAGATGATGGAGAGGAGGAACAGGAGCAACCTCGCGTAAAGTTCTTGCCCCCCGAGGGAGGTATTCCTTCACCAGAGCTGAGGTGCTCCGAAAGTGAGTCGTCCTCCGTTCATGAAGTCGCTGCAGACACGGGACCATCGGATGCAACGCAAACACGGCTCACCCTGAGTTTTGACACCAGTCACAACACACCTGTCCGCTCAACTGATACCACCCTGGAGTACTATGACGCACCTCTATTGGCAGAAGAAGAAGAAGAAGAAGAAGAAGAAGAAGAAGAAGAGGTGCACATGGCTACAGAGAACGACGAGGAGATAGTGACACTGAACATCAAACCCCAAGTGGAAATGGAGGAACCAGAGGAAAAGCTCTCCCCAACCACTGAGCAAACCTCAGTCCTTACAACAGAGAATATAGAGGAGGAAAAAGAGGCGACTGAGGAAGATGAAGCATTTGAAAACATGATCGAGATTGCACTTCAACATGAGGCTAAAAGTGATGAAGATGTCCAGTCAGAAAAAGAGGATGAAAAGGAGGATGCTGAGTCAAGTAGCAAACAAGAAGATGTTCTTGACCATGAGGAGATACCAAGCAACAGTCAAGGTAATTCATTTGTTCCAACTTATTTTTCTATTACTTTCAATGGAAGGCAGCTTGTTTCAAATTGGAGAAATTTTCACACGTCTTGCTACCCCTTCACCAAAACATCTATTGACATCATTTGTATGTCACTAGTTTGTAACCAGGTGACTGAGAGCATAGATTTTGGACTGGAGGTCGAATCGGACGACCAACCAGCAGAAGCCACTGACCAGGACGTCCAGCCTGAGGCCACAGAGTTAACCGAGCATCTGAAACCATCTGTAGCCACTGAACCCACAAACGAACTCGAGGACGAGCTGGAACAATCAACAGGTCCGTTTTCCAATAAATGATGCATGTACAGTGTAAAATGTACTAATATATTCCCACCGCCTATTAGACAGGATGGTTACTAAACACACTGATAGATTAAGAAAACAAAGAAGCTTAGAGTTTCCTGTCCTGTCATTTGAATTTACACCCTGTTGTTAGTGGTTTGGTTGATATTTATAAGCAGCAGTTGTGGTTTTGTTGCTGTTATGTGTGAAAAAAAGTAGCTTCTTTTTGTTTTGTTTGCCATCAGATCTGACAGAGTTTGTGCAGCGACATCTGTTTGGTGGCGATCTGTCTCCGCCACTCACCCGCTCAGGAATCCACAATGCATCACAGGCGGCACAGGTGTCATACAACAGGTATGTATTTTTTTTCTGTGACTACAATGGTTTGGTTTTAAATGCTGTTTTGTTTGTGGAAATACGAAGCTACAAATAGCCATCACCCTCCTTTCTCTCAGTGAATCACTAGGCGAGGTTGAAGAGCAGGAACAGGCAGCTGCTGAAGCTCCCCCTGCTTTTACCAGCCAGAAATCGAATGCCTCTGTGACGTCATCCGAACCGACTGGCACAGACTCCCACTGTAAGATTGTATACACATACATAATGACGCTGCTGCTGAGGATATTACTGTGTGGTTTCTCACATACCTCTACTTTCCTGCTTTTTTCAAAATCCTGTAGCTGTTGTGAGTGTAAACGATAGTGAAGAACTGTCTAGCGCTGAGTCTGAAGAGGAAGAGGAGGAGGAGGAAGAAGAAGATGAGGACGAGGAGGAGGACGAGGAGGAGGAGGAGGAGGAGGAGGAGGGGTCTGATCAAGCCGAGGAGGAAGAGGAGGACTCTGGCAGCGAGGTGGAGATCATTGAGGAGGTGCAGGGCAACGGGCGGTTGCCCCCCCTCCAGCCCAGCTCGGTCTTCGTACAACAAGGACACACACATTTCCTGCCGAGTCTGTCGGAGCAGGAGGCTGCTGCGTTCTCTCTGCTCACACCGGGGCCTGAAATGAAGGTAAACAGACACAGAACAAGATGATGAGATGACAGAGTCTGCTACTGAAGATAACTTATCTTTGAAGGGATAGTTCAACATTTTTGGTAAATTAACCTATTGACATAATAGTCATAGTAGTAGGTTTATTACCTTTAATTTTCAGTGCAAGACACGAGCTGCTCAGCTAATGCAACAGAGGCACATGGTATGTTTGCCTTTCCCTCATCAAACTCATCAAATACACAATCCAACAACAAGTATAATTATGCAACATTACGACATATGAACTAAATACTCAAAACTACTCTGCCCAGCAGCTGTGTCTAGAAAGTAGTTCCAGATATACATTTGCCTCGAAAACAACTCCATCTCCTAATGTTACATTATCATTTCATAGCGTGCTAAATGTGCAGGTCACAACTTGTCCACGAGTGTGTTTTGCAATTGTTGGATTATGTATTTGATGAGTTTTGAGGGACAGGCGAAAGTACCGTGTGCCTCCGTTGCGTTAGCTGAGCAACTCACATCAGTGCGTTGCTAACCACAGATATCAAAACAACATGCACCGACAATTAAATGTAATGAACCTACCCCTATGACTATAGGCATTATGGTAATAGGCCAGTTTGTCAAAATGTTGAACTATCCCTTTAAGTAATAAAGCCAAATATTGTCTGATTAATTGATGAATTGTAAATCCTTTCTTCAAAGGTGCTGGAATCAATTTCAGTCAATAACCTTGCCGTGTTTGTTTCTTCACAGATGGTAGAGGAGGACATGGAGGGCGAAGTGGTGATGGTCAGACTCGGGGCTGATGAAGGAGGGATGGAGGCAGAAGTGAATGAAGAGCAAGGATCATCATACATGGAGCTCAAACCCTCTACCACTCTCCTGGTTCCTCTGGAGCTAGTGGAGGGACAACACGGCCTGGTGGACAGTGCTCAGCTGTGTCTTCCTGACATCCAGCAGATGGTTGTGCCAGACGACCCGAGGACCGAAAGTCAGAGCAGCTTCTCTCTGATGCTGGACATGGATGAGGACGTGGATAAAGACGCAGACACGCTGCCGATGGAGAATGACCTGCAGTCCTCCGGTCTCTCCATCCAGTCTCCAGTCGAGGAGGCCAGTGAGGAGCCTGTGGCCAAACCTGAGGTTATTCTGTTGGGCACAGATGAACAGGAAGCTCCTCTGTCTGGAGAAGTGTCACCAGATGACCAGACGAAAGAGATGGATACCTTGGATGGAATTGAGCTGGATGGTCTGACCGAATCAGAACCTGTCCAACTCCAAACCGTCCAACTCACTGAAAACACTGAGACAAGCCAGGAAAGTGAGTTTGTGATGCTGCCCGAAGATCACGAACCTGAAGCTCCTCCTGCACCAGCTCCAGTGGAAGAACTCCCAGCAGCTGTGGGTGATGAAGATGTTGTAAAGAAAGATACTGCTGATGAACTCCAAGCAGCTGTGGATGATGAAGATGTTGTGGGGATGAAAGATGCTGCTGATGAACTCCAAGCAGCTGTGGATGATGAAGATGTTGCTGAGGACCATGAAATCATGCTGTTGATGAAGACACAGAGGCTGCACCCAGTCTGGAGGCTGTACCCAGTCCAGAGGCTGCCTTCTGAGGACCAGGTCCAGAGGCTGCGCCCAGTCCAGAGGCTACACCCACTCTGGAGGCTGCACCCAGTCTGGAGGCTGCACCCAGTCTAGAGGCTGTACCCAGTCTAGAGGCTGCACCCAGTCTAGATGCTGCACCCACTCCAGAGGCTGCGCCCAGTCCAGAGGCTACACCCACTCTGGAGGCTGCACCCAGTCTGGAGGCTGCACCCAGTCCAGAGGCTGTACCTAGTCCAGAGGCCGTACCCAGTCCAGAGGCTGTGCAGCCGGTGCCTGCTGAGAAGGAGGAGGAGCTGCAGGAGCAGACAGTCTTAGCAGAAACAGAACAGGATAATATCACAGAAGAAATTACAAAACAGAAGGAAACTAGAAGAAGGACTAGGGCAAGACTGAGAAAGGATCATGTTGAAGAGGAACCTGTGCAGCAGGACGTGAGCACAAATAACAAACCAGAGGCACAGTCTGTGTCAGAGACTCCCACCTCTCAGAGGAAGAAGGCTCCTTCCACACCAACACGAAGGACCACAAGAGGGAGGACGGTTACTTTCATCTCTCCTCTCCTGGAGGAGACGGACGAGCCAGAGCAGGATGCGCAAGCAGACGAGACGGAGACGAGCGCTCTGGAGGTCCCTGCCTCATCCAGACGTACGCCCAGAAAAAGCAAACAGAACAAAGAAGTCAACGTAAGAGCCAGCACACCACGAAGAAGTACCCGCAAAGCTCCGCTAGAGCCTCCCACAATAGAGGTCGAAGAGGAGGAGGAGGAGGCGGCTAATACCAAGGCCTCCTCTCCTGCCAGAAGACGGGCTTCCCAGAGGGCCACTACAACGAGGACAAGCCGGAGGACCCGCACTATCAGTGAGGAGGAGAGGGAGGAGGAGGAGAAGGACCAGGAGGAAGAAGAGGAGGAGGAGGTCACGCATACAAAAGCTGGTCGACGAACAAGCTCCAAGACTTCCACACCAGCCAAACGCAGGACCCCTCAGGTGAGCACTCCGAGGAGGTCCAGCCGAAGGATACTGAGCAGCAGCGAGGTGGAGACGACAACATTAGAGGTCGTGAAAGAGGAGAAGGAGCAGGAAGAAGTCTCCGCTCCTCCGGTCAAACGCAGCTCTAGGAGGAAGGAAGAGGAAGAGGACAAACCAGCGGTAGATAGCAGCCCTGGCAGGACCACCCGACAGTCCAACCGGATCAGCCTAAATGTTTATCCACAAGTAAGTATTTTTTTAATTGATGTGGTAGATTTCAAAACTGTTTATTTTAAAGCTCAAAAAATCGTCTCACCCACATTTCCATATTTTTGCTTTTAGCTTTTCTTCATTAAACAATTTTAATTTCTGCCAGTGATTATCATGCATTTGTCATCCATCCATCGCTGATCATTGGCAACATTTAACACTATAGGTGAAACTGGTTCCCGTGTCACTTCCCCAGAGTGCAAAAAAGACAAAACGAGAGACGATTGCAGAAAACATAAAAGAAAGCGAAGATCTTCTGGAGTCTGAACTCAACAGCAACACTAGTCGCACCAACTCCCGGCGACCAACCAGGAGCAAACTCTGGAACCACCCGGAGGAGGACCTTCCCTTACTGGACTCTCCGTTGGAGGTGAACTCTGAAACCCCTGTCGCCGATGCCCTCATCAAGAGGCTCAAGGATGAAGAAGAGAAACAGGAAGGTGTGTACGGAGCCTGAATATAGAAATGTGTTGGATAAAAATAATCAATAAAAGTAGAAGAGGTCTTATGTGTGGTAAAGAATTCAGAAAATATTGGTGTAGATATGCTCCAGTGTCATCTCTTTATCTCTTTGTTAAATTACAGGAGGAGTAGTTATCTCAAAAGTGGTGAGAACCAGCAAGAGGAGTACGAAGTCGTCAAGCGAGCAGGTCCCTGAACCCGAAGAGGACGAGTCCAGTCCAGGCGAGCATTCGTTCATTTACTCCCCTGCAAGGAGGAGAACAAGAGGTGAGCACAGTTTCGTCTTGCACATCTGTCCAGCTGTCCATTTTGTCCTTGGTGACTTTAACCCTGTGTGGTGTTGCGTGTCCTCAGGCCGTAGAGGAGAGTCTCCTGGTCCGAGTGAAGAGTCTGTGGTGCGGGTCACACGGAGCAGACGAGGCAAAGATGCTGCTCCTCTGGTGAGTGTCGGAGGTTAACACCTGTGCGTTTTCAACCAGAACGTAATGAGTCGGTGTGTCAGTTCTTCAAACATAAATCCTGGAGATTCAATCTAACTTCTTACTCAAACATTTATATTGAAACTATGACCTGTGTCAATACTGTTAAACTCTATGCAAAGTAGTGTCATATTTGAAATGATCTTGTTTTCCAGCTGCTCATGCATCTGGATCTGACAGAGGCCACATCTTGGGGTTTATAGCTTCATTTAGGGTTATGGGGGAGAAACAATAACTGGGAGATCTTAACACATTTTGCTTTCGCCTTTTCCTTTTTTCCAGGATGATGTTGCGTCAGATGATCATGTGGAGGAGGAGAAACCAGCAGGTGTTTCTAAAACCAGGAAAACAGGCAAACGAACAGCCAAGTAAGACCCACACTGAAGCCGCTACCCAGAATTTTAGTTTGACATATTAAATGATTACATATTTTTTCTCAACCACAATTTGGGTTTCAGTGTTTTCTAAAACACTAAACTACTGAGGCTCTTCGCAACCATTTCACACCATTAAACCTGCTGTTTACATGTTCTAATTTTACTCCTTGCCAAATGCTCAATCTACATGTTCAACAATGTTCTTCGGCTGTGAGTTTACGATGTATTTCAGTAGGCATTAACGTTTTTTTAAATCCAGGACTTTTTCAAACTTTTCCTGTCATTCATTTATTCATCGTTGTCTCCAACAATTCAAGTTATTTCCAGCCATTTCATACAAAATCTTACATCTTTTTAATTCATTCTCAGCCATTGCTTCAGCTATGTTAGCACTGGTTTATCAGTTTTCCTTCCTGTCAGGTTTGCTGCAGATTTCAACTATCCAACTGTCACACTTCAACATTCAGGATTTCAATGTTTTCTTCGACCTTTAAAACAGAAGTCAGCTGAACGTTTTTGTTAATATAAGTCCTAAATAGTCCTATTTTCCGTCAGCAATCACTTACAGAGTGTTTTGGCCGAAACAGGGGTCTCTTAGTCACTCTGCTCTGCTGTAAACCGAGGACAAAATTTTCCTTGTGGGATACAAGCCTTATCCAATGAGGAGAGAGAACGGCATGAAGGGCTGTGTGCTCATGCTATTTAAGATCTTTTTCCTTCAAACCTTTTTTTCTTTCCCCGTCCTCAGATCTAAAGGCGTTTCCGAGCCGCCACCCGTAGCAGAGGTGGAACTGATCTCACCTCTGCCCAGCCCGGCTGACCCACAACCACGGACACAGAAGAGAACTAAAGACGGAGACGTCCCTGCCTCGGGCATGAGCCTCAGACGCAAGCGCATAATGGACACAGTTTTCACAAAACCTGTCACCCGGAGGAAGAAACTATAAGGAGGTCTGTGATTGGTTCTGACCAGAAAACCTCAGACATCCGCCTCAAGGGTTTGAACCCCCTCAGTTAAGAGCTGTCAAATAAAGGTGTATGCCTAAACTCACCACGGATCTGTTTCCTCAAATGCCTCAAAGCGCTGCATCTGTCTTTGTACATGGACTTCTCCGTAGGATAATAAAATAAAAGCAATGAGGACTATATTTTTGGAGTTTACATGTCCTGCTCACCCTAACTTGATAACTCTTGATATTGTATTTGTGATCATTTTGTGACTCCTCGTAATCGGCTTAATTCTCTGGGCACAGAATGGCACAAGGGCAAACAATCAGTGTGGGTTTTTAGAAGCTCTTGATACAAAAACCAGAGAGAGTGAACTGAACTCGCCTCTGATGATGGAGGTTTTATTTACATTCAATTTTATTATTTTTTTTTGTTTTTTGTTTTTTTGTCGTCGTTTACTTTTAAGATTTCAAGGCCTGCTGTTTTTTCTATTTAAGAAGAAAGGCAACCAAGCCAGTGGAGACAAAAGATTTCTACTGCTAAATTTGTATATAGTCTTTTGCTATGTTCCAAATAAAATTAATAAATAAATCCTAAAGAATTATGTTCATTTTGAAGTTTTGAGTGTTTCAAATGCATTTGATCACCTAATCAGATTGCCTGTCTCACTAGTCCCAATAGTTTCGGTTGATTTGGGAGATTTTCTGTGAAAGACACGGACTGTTTTTGTATGTCATGCAATGTTAAATATTGTAAAAGGGGGAGGGGGGGACACTTGCACAGCGGTTTGAAGTTGTTAAACTTGTTTTGGGACATGTTAATAGGCTTGTTTGATTAAATTTATGGCAACCACCATCTAACACATAGGCTATTTTCTGATGAATGTATGTAGAATGTCTTATTTTTGATGACTGCTCTTTGATAAATATGGCAAAGCTTGAATACCTTTCCACCTCTGGTGTTTGGATGATTGTCTCAATCCAGTTCCTTTAGTGTGTGGGCTTAGTAAATCTCACAAAAGCCCTTCCCCTAATGTCTGTTTCAGCCTCAAATTGTCCTTCAGAAAGAGCAGAGACCTCATCTTGTTGGTGCCTTAGACACAAGACGTTTATTGTGTGGTTCATGGAAGAGATGTAGCTGCTGGAGGGAAGTTTGTTGTTGATGTGACTGTGGCAGTAAACATCTACCAGTCCTGTAGTTTGACTCTCCTGTTCCCCGTGACAGTGTCTCTTCTGAATAATTTAAAGTGGTGGACAAGGTGAAAGTGAAACCAGCCAATCTTCACTGCTCCACTTCACACATTATAATAACATACTTCTTTTCCACACTGAATTTAATGGTGATCGTTGTTTAAATAATCAAAAGTGATTCTACAACTTAACATGTTTGGTAAAATGTATGTACGTTTGGTTTCAGTCAGTGTCACCTACACTTTGCTCTAGTTGATACCCAGGTGTTTCGAGTCACATCCACATTTCAGCAACAAAACAAAATGGGGTTTTTTTCTACCAAAACTGTTTCCCTGCAGGCCGCTGTGTTCACCATCGTCCCCCGTCACACTGCTGAGTGTGTTATTGTCTGTGTGTAACTCGACACAGTTTGGTCTCCTGTGCTCTGTGGTTCAGTTGATCACTCGGTCTCCTGCGTTGATACCTGTGAGCTGGTAATGAGAGCTAAAGTCATGTACAGTAAGGACTGTGTCAAAGTGGCCGTCAGAGTCCGACCGTTCAACAAGGTCAGTGTGCTGTGGTTTTATACAATATGTACATTATGTTCACTTTTTAAACCTGTCATTCCTTTCTCTGCCTGTTTCACTTATATTTTACAATGATCTTTGTTCTTATGGTGTGATATAGTATTAGTGCATACTGTAATTGGTACTATTTCTAAATTATCACTAGACCAAACGTTGCCTCCAGTCTTAGCAGTTATTTAATAACTTATTGACAAATATTAGGGATGCACCGATATGAACATTTTGGCCGATACCGATATCCGATATGAATTTTTCTGTTATGGCCGATAATCGATATTTACCGATATCGATATGTGTTGTTTTTTTTCAGTTTCTGAGATGATACATTTTTGTACAGACTGAAAATCATGCAAACTGAATGTTTGAATGGCTTCCTTTATTTTCAGAATGTATTTTACTTCCAAATAACAAGGTTACAGGCTACCATCCTCCTCGCATTACCTCAACTTTGCAGGTGTTGCATACGGATATATATCGGTTGTGCATATCGGCCCAATTTTACTCATTGGACCGATACCGATATGTTAAAAAATGACGAACATCGGCCAATACCGATATTAATGCCGATATAAGCAAACAAACTCAGGACGATTTGACTTAATAGACATCATTTTTTCAATATGTTAGCAAAACAAAATAAGCAGTTTAACGTAGAAAGCAAATGTACAAATACAATAGATGAAATGTATAGGAATAATGTGACCACACTGACTTTCAGCAGCTGTTCCCTGAGAACGTTGCATATTATACTAGTGACCATGGAGTAGAGTGATCCACTGTATAATACAATAACCTCAAAGTAAGATTTGTCAAAAGATGGTTGAATATTAACATGTGCTGGCCTGGTGCATGGCCTAACGTATGTTAGGATGTATAGCCCTAGAGAAGTGACAAAGCTGATGTTAAGAAAATACAAAAACTACTTACTGTATGAATTCTGTACACTACAATATCAGGCTCGTTTACTGATGCAGCCAAAGTTAATTAGAATTTTTTTATGAAAAGTATATTCTCTGACATAAATTGTAACACAAAAAATGATTGGTATCCACAAATCTCTATTAATGAAGATTGACGTCCTCCCACAGTGACCTCTCCTCTTCCTGCCTCTATGTGCTTCGTTCATCCAGAGGGAGAGGGATGCAGGCAGCCGCTGTGTCGTCTCCATGGTGTCCAGCTCCATCACCATTCAGGACCCACGTGACTCTCAGAACCGGCGCTCGTTCTGCTTCGACTACGCCTACTGGTCCCACAGCGGCTTCACTCGGGACCGCAGTGGTCTGTTCGTGCCTGAAGAGCCAGGGGGACGGTACGCCGACCAGGTCAGCTCCATGGCAACCAAGGATTGGTAACAGTCACCACAACTTATAAGAGTACAGAAATACATGTATTGCATCTGATCAAATGCTATCTATCCCCAGGACAGTGTGTTTCAGGACCTGGGAGAGGGGATACTGGAGAATGCACTGCAGGTATCGTCCCTGTTTTTGTTCCGTTCTTGGATAACTGTGAAGTTTGAAGGCGCTGATAGTAAATGTCCTGAAACAAAACATCCACAGGGTTACAATGCCACGCTGCTGGCCTACGGGCAGACTGGCTCAGGGAAGAGTTACTCAATGGTTGGCTATGGGCCGAATAAAGGCCTGGTTCCTAAACTCTGTGAGCGACTGTTTGAGGCTATTAGAGAAAACCAGGACACCAGGCAGTGTCAGGTAGGGAGCATGTGTGTGTGGCTGCTTCAGCTCGTCATCATCATTTACCAGTAGATATTGTGTAATTCATTTTTAACCGTTGTGCTCTTCATGCCCTCACAGGTCTTTTTCAGTATGATGGAAATTTATAATGAGCAGGTAAATCTGGCAGCAGTGAGCAGTTACTGAATATTATCATTTTCCCTCTGGTCTCTTTTCTCTGTATATTACTCTACTGAAGAGGTCATTGTGTTAATAGACGAGCAGATGTTATCATTTTTCGTCTCTCCCTCCTCCTGGCTTAGGTAATAGACCTGTTGTCTCGAGGGTCTCGTACACCAGGGGGGCTCAGAGTTAGAGAGGAGCAGCAGCGAGGTTTCTATGTGGAGGGTCTCCGTACCGTCCCCTGTGACAGCGCCCCACAGGTAGAGGAATGCGTGGAGGCACAGACACAGACGATGGAGGAGGAGGGTGTAGCTGTGATGATGCATTTGTAAACCAGGACCCTGTGCATGTTTCTGAAGGTGGAGCAGCTGATGGAGCAGGGGACCAGGACTCGAACCACAGCTGCCACTCACATGAACGCCAACAGCAGCCGCTCCCACATGCTGATTATCCTCCAGCTCAAACAGGCACTGGGAACAGCTCCTCGCATGTGAAACTGAACCCACATTCTTTTCTGAAGCTAAATGTGGCCTCAAAAATCCTTCAGATAATCATTGACAGACTGAAAACAAAATCAAAATAGTATTATTATACAGTATGATCAATAAATTGTATTTTTGAGATGTTTTTTTATGCACACACATACTTGATTTTGATCTCAACAGTCTTGTGACTCCATTTTCCTGCACGCATCTGTCTCTGGACATCATTACATGTCAGTGAACTATCCTCAGGCTTCTTTAAACACCTGTTGTTGTGATCACTGTGACTCCCTGTCAGATCTTCTCCAAAGAGAGCATCACAAAGCAGTCCAACATTAATCTAGTGGACCTGGCCGGCAGTGAGCGCCAGCGGTCGTCAGGGTCAGAGGCCGACAGACTTAAAGAGGGCACGGCCATCAACCTGAGCCTCACCACCCTGGGCAATGTCATCAGGTACACCTGCTCTTTTATTCATCATTTTACTTTATTGAATTTTGTTCATTTTTTCCCCACAATCTCTTCTCATCTCCTCCAGCTCCCTTGCTGATGCAGCGGTGGGGAGGAAGGTCGTTCATATTCCTTACAGAGACTCTGTCCTCACAAAGTTGCTGCAGTCTGCCCTGGGAGGCAACAGTCGTACTGTTATGGTAACTCACATTTTACAGAATCGAGTGCTGACAGAGCATTTGGTCACCCTTATATTTACAGGCCACTCATTATGTGATAACGTCAAGAAATAGCCTCGAGATAACGGTCAATTTCATAGTAATGTCACGTTTTTCATTTTCAAGATTGCTACAAATTGAATTTTTGGAGAAAGGACAGAATTTTTCTCCACCAAGTCCCTGCGATTGTCAATTATGGTACAATCAATTATTTCTGGGCATTACTATGAAATTGACCGTTCTAGGCTATTTCTAGACATTATGACACAACTACGTGTTATTTCTTGGCATTATCACGTAATTAGCAGCCTGTAAATTAAAGGGTTACTGAGTAATTTCACATAGTGCTCATCTCATCTGGTAAAATTGATCCATTTTCAAGATTGCCACACTAAGCCCTGCTGATATCTGCTATGAGGAGTCTCTCTCAACCCTGCGTTATGCTGAGAGGTAAAACAATTCACTCTTCACTTCCTTTCTCCCAACTGGATCCTATTCACCAGTATCACACTTTGTCCCCTCCACCTGCACCACATCTCCAGGGCAAAGCGTATCCAGAACCGGGCAGTGGTGAACGAGAGCCCCACTGAGCGTCTGGTCAAAGAGCTGAAGGCCGAGAATGCCAGACTGCTGCAGCGGCTGAGCCGGCTGGGTCAGGAGGGACGCAGAACCAACGATGAGACCAGTAAGAACCACTGTTAGGACCGAGTGGAGGAGAACTGAGCAGGTCACAGAGGTCAGCCTGTGTGTGTCTGTGTGTGTGTGTTTGTTTAGAGGAGCTTCGACAACTGCTCACCCACAATGAACTCCAGATCAGAGCCATTCAGACTCTATGGGAACAACACCTGCAGGAGGCGCTGAAGGACTGGGAGCAACAGTATGCTAATATCACACAGGTACACATACACACACACACTCAGACACTCTGTAGTTTCAGATGAGCTTTGGAAAACACATGAGCACAGACGTTAGTGAAGGTTTCAGCTCGTCTTCTTGTCTGCCACTCAGGAGGTCTGTCTGTCTGCCGCGCTGCCAGGAGAGCAGTGTTAAAACTAAGACTTACAGCAACCTGGCAGTGAAACAATAATTTGGTTAACTGAAATAAAAAAACATAATTACAGTTACATTACAGTAAAATCTACAATGAACAATGCAAAACTAACTAAAACTAAACTGAATTGCAGATAAAACTAGAAAGTTTCCTCCCAGATATTTTGAGAGTGCCACATGAGCTGCCGAGGGTGTGATCGCTGTCAACGAGGGAATCAAACCCTGACGGACACATTTCATTTCTTTATTTCTTTTCTTTCTTAGTTCCAGCCAAGGTTATTTCACTATTTTTCCCAATAGACAAACCAAAACACAACACTTTCTTATATTGGAAAGGAGAACACATGATCATATTTCCCAGAGGCTTCGTATGGGAGAAAGAAGTCAGTAGGTAGAGTAGTAGTAGATGAACTGCAGAGTTATCATAGGAGTCCCTAATTACTGTAATGAACTGACCTCAGCTGTGGCTCTGGCCTAAGAGGTTGCCACAGCAATTTGAGGCAGGCTCAAATGCTGCCTCCGTTATTTGCCCCGTGGCACTAATTAGCTTAGTTTTAGTTTTCTTATAAATGTCTAAAGTTGCAGGAAGAAAACACCACAGCTCAGTGTGGGACTATTTCGAGTATGGCCCCCAGGTAGATGAGAGTAAATGTATCGTGATGAGGAGTGATGGGAACATTTGTGTGATGCAACTAAAAGGGAAAAATCACACAAATGTGAAAGTTCATTTTAGGAGATCTCACACAGCTTCTACAAAATAACTGAAAAACTAAAACTAAATAAAAACAACTGCTGCTTAACACTTAACTACTTGTTGACTTGTTGAACTAACTAAAACTAAACTGAAATTTAAAAAAGCTAACTGAAAAACAACAAAAAAAATAAAAAAAATAATGACAGTGTTAAAACTATAATAACCTTGCAGGAGAGGAGGATGATGCAGATGCATCCCTACATCCTGAACATCAATGAGGATGCTCAGCTGTCTGGAGTGGTCAAGCTTTTCATCCAAGAAGGTGAGACTCTCTCACACTCTCTCATTCAGTTTAGTGTGTGCTGTAAGTTGTGTTATTGTTGATGTTTTGTGTCCCAGGTGACTGGGACATTGGCCTGTGCGACTCCTCTCCGAGGTCCATCTCTATCAAGGGCCTAGGGTGAGTTTTCATCACAACGTCACACCAGTTACAGACTCCGATGCCATATGAACTTTGTCTGGAAGCTTAGTAATGTGTAAAAAAAAAACTTGTGTGTGTGTGTGTTAGAATCCAGGACCGTCACGCTGTGTTCAGGAACGAACAGCGGCGGATAACGCTGACCCCACACCCAGGGTCAAAGGTCATTATCAATGGCCACGCGGTTTCCCAGACAACTGAGCTGCAGCACCTGGTAGGTCTCAACACAAACAACACAAGACACAGGACAAAACATGTGACACGTTAAAAGTACACACACACTCCTCTTGTCTTCCTCTAGGACCGTCTCATCCTCGGCTCCAACTGCACCTACCTGTTCGTCGGTTATCCATCTGAGAGGGGCGGGGACGACTGGAGCCGCTACGACTACGACTACTTCCAGTCTGAACTGGCTGCAGCTGAGGGCATCCACCTCGGTGAGTGGGACCATCAAAACCTGGATGTGTATTATATATTATATTTATGTGTATTATGTTTGTGTGTGTTTTAGGTGAGTCCAGCGCTGCGTCCAGTCAGACCGACCCCAGTCTGCTGGCGGTTTTCTACGACTACATCAAACTGATGCCCATGGTGGCTGAAGCCAACCAGATGAGCCAGGAGCTGAACAAGGTGACACTTTCACTCATATTGAAATTCTTCTACTGTAGGTATGCTTGCAAAAAAGATGTTAGTTAGTTAATTAAAACTGTGTGAACATCTTCTCCTTATTGTCTGCCTTGTTTGAAGGGGGTCGAGTTTAAATTAGAGATCAAGAATTTGGCGCTGTCGGATTCCAAAGGTCATGATCTGGAGAAAGAGATTGTTGTCAGAGTCACCTCAGTGGGAAGAAAACAGGTCGGCCCCTTCTCTCTCATTGTGTTCCTCATGTCTGCATGAGCTATTTTATTAATTGTGTTTCATTTCAGATTTGTGTTTGGGCCTTGAATTTTTAATCCTTTGCATAAACTACTGTCGTCCTCCCTCATCAGGTATGGGTGTGGTCCAAAGCCAAGTTTGTCAACCGTAAGTTCCTGATGGAGGAGGTCTACCAGCAACACCAGGCTGAGCAGAATGCAGACAGTGTGGGTAAATGGAGTGAAAGTAATGTGAATCAATATAAACGCATTATATAATTTCTCTCTTTTCTACATAAATTCAGTAAAATGTGAAAGAGACCCTGATGTGGAATATTTTAATTTTAATTCGCACATGAAAGTTGTTGACTTATTTACATTTCAAAGCAATTCCTCTATTGTTAGATTCAGTTTATCTTTGGTTCCTGTCATCAGAGAGTAGAGGGGGCGTCTACAGTGGCGTTACCCAGAGACAAAGACCCGTTCTGGGATCCAGTGGAGCCTCTGCTCCTGGGAACGGCTCATCTCTGGCTTCAGTCTTTAGCCTTCCGCATCCCTCTGGAAGAGCAACTGGAGGTACGAGCACACGCTGCACACATATCCCGTATGTGTAAAGTGATGATGGGCTGATAATGTCTGTCTGCAGGTGTTGGGGTCAGAGGGCACAGAGGAGGCCATTCTGCAGGCACAGCTGGTTCCCTGCAACTCCACTGGACTGTAGGAAACACACACACATACAAATCCTGAGCAGTCAGAACAAAAATGCAGATATGAGAGTAAATAATGGTCCTCCTTTTTTCAGACCACTTGGTGAAGATGACATCCTCATAGACCCATCTGAGTTACTGGGCCGACGACTGGATTTCCAGCTGGTCCTGGAACAGTGTTGTGGCCTGCGCTGGATCAGAGAGGCCCGCAATAGAGGGGTTCAGTTCGGGTGAGACAGAGAGTCAGGGAGAACAGAGAGAGAGTTTCTAGCAATAAACTACTAGCCCAAGAGGCCTGGAGGTCAAGATGAGGTTATGGTTTGTGTTTTGCACAGACATGTTTTCAGTCATGCAAATGATTGATGGTGAATATTACTTTCCTCTGGATTCATATGAACAGAACTGAGATACTGGACTTTGATCTTCTTTGTCCCCGTCTCTCCGTCCTCTGCACTCTCAGTTTCAGGTTATTTGACTGCAGCCAGCCACTCTACACTCCAGCTGTATGGCACAACTTCAACCCTCTGTTGGACCACAGAGTCCACTTCACTTCCCTCCACACCTCCCAGCGTCTGCTGGACTACCTGCAGAGCAGCGCTGTTGTGCTGGAGCTCTGGGGCCTTCAAGGTGAGAGTGAAAAAATGGACGATTGACTCAGATATCATTCTCATCTCGTTAACTTCCTCCTCAACCTTTTGACATTTTGTCTCAAGTTATTACTACAAAATTGTGGCACAGTCAAAAGTATCATGACGCTGCTGTTGTCTTTCTGTCTCAGACGGTTGTACGACCTTGACATCGTGTCTGGAGGGAGTGAGGATGACCACGGAGGGTGTGTTTATCATCGATGAGGCAGAGCCGTCCGACACTGCAGTGAGTGTGATGTTGAGTCTGCTTCCCTGCCTCTGTAGCTGCCTGTCAACTTAGCCCTGTTTCTAAATCTGGATACATAGATCCACATGCAATTCAGTATGTTTAGCATCAGATAATTTTGTGAAACAGTAGAAATGTGAAATCATAGATCAAAGGACAGACTCTATAACTGTGATATTTGTTTTTTTAGTTATTCGTCTGCAGCACTGAAAGGCCAGGCACTGCACAGGCTCAGCGTCATATCTTGTTCAAAGAACAATTCATCAGGCGAGATATTCAACCACAGTGCTTATATGGATGTGTGTGTTGCAGTCTGTGCACTCTGCAGAGCTGAACTGCTCACTCAGAGCTCTTCAACAGGACGTGGAGGAACTGAAAACTGTTAATGCTTCCCTGAGGAAAGAAAACCACAGTCTGAGAGAACAACTCAACACAGCCAGGAACGGTAATAAAACACACCAACACACCGAAGGCTGGTGAGTTTGTTTCATTCATTCATCAGTTCTTCAATCTCACACACCTTCCTTCCTCTCATGTTTCAGGTGGGGAGAGCGCACGTGGACGGTCGGTTCGCCCGAGCTGCGATGCGGAGTTTGCTCGGGCGCTCAAGGTTTTCTACCACAGTATGACGTCGGTCAGGGGTCAGCTGCAGCGTCTGCGCAGACACAGGCCCAGTGTATGTGTCCATGTCTGTCTGCACCATTCATTTTATCATTTACACATACGTACAGTGCACAATTTATATGTTGTCTTCTGCTGTTTTTCCAGTGAGACAGCCGTAAAAGCAGTGACAACATTGACTTGGCATTTTTAGGCCATGGAATCAGGACTTAAATGAGACTCCTGATGTTTTTGTGTTGTTAAATATTTTAGTTAGTTATACTGCAAATGCATTAAGAAGAATGATGGAACATGTAGCACACAGAGTTGTACAATCAAGGTTAGCTTTTACAATAACAACTCCCAGTGCATCTACACTTTTAATGAACACGTGTGTGTGTGTGTGTGTGTGTGTGTTTTCCAGGAGGAGTCCGACCTGCTGGGTCTCAGACTCTTCACAGACGAGCAGAGTCGTCTGCTGAGAGACTTCTCAGAGCAGCTGGAACACAGCGTCTCCACACTCAAACAAGATGTAGCTGCCATCGTCCGCCGGAAACGAGAACGATCAGGAATCTGGTCTTGACTGCTGTACAAATAAATAAATTGCCTTGTACTGTAGACTGATGTTATCAAGGTGAACGTGTCTCGTGTCATTCTTTATTTTCCAACAGTGCAGGGATGTCTGGTTTTTAAGAGTGTGTGCACTTTCACTGTATAAATTGTCAAATCACAACATGAACCCTGCTTCAGAAACATGGGCATTGAACTAAACCTTCATGTTACTGATAATTCCAGGATCCTAAAATAAATATACAGATTAAAACTGAGTCATGTTATTATTTAAAGCAAGATTAATCATCAATAGGGTCAGGGGGGGGTCCAGGATTGACAGGATAACAAATCAACATGACAAAACCAAAAGCACATAAGTCTATAAAACGTTTAATACACTGCATGTAAAAGAATTAATTACAGTCACAAACTGCAAATAAATTAAAAGGCAAATACAACTCAAGTTTTAGAATTCCCAGTATATTGTTTCTGAACCATCATCGATAGTGTGTCGTATGTTCAAGCTGCTGCAGTTGACTCTGATGTACAGTATTACTAGTGACAGCATGACTTCGGAAATCAAGAAGGCTCTTGTTCCTCTTCTGTTTGCAGGGGGCCGATAACGAGAATGAGATATTACACATGAGAGGAGCACAGAGATCCTCAATCATTGTGTTGAGATTAAAGTATTTACCACGGCACCTCTCGCTGTAATGTCCACTCCAGAGGTAAAAGCACAATGGTAAGTGTTTGTAAGTGGTCACGACTTCCAACAGTACAGACAGTTGCTGTAGGTCCAAAAACAAACAAACAAAAAAAGAGATACAGTAAGTGTGGGCACATTTACAGGAGGAGAGGCAGAAGGTAGCTGTGAGGCAGATTAGTCATCACACAGGACAGAAAATCTTATGTACAACAGAGCAGGTACGCAGGCAGGAGGACAAGTTAAGAGTAGGCGGTTGGTCGAAAGAAACTAAAAATGGTGCAGAGAGACAAACGCAAACCGACAGACGGGAGCAGGGAGGCAGCAGTGAAAGGCCAGAGAGTCAGCAAGGTACGTCTGAACTGAGGAGGTAGAATGGAGAAACACAAAGCCAACTGTGGGACGGACAGACAGCTAGCTACAGATATCCTACAGAGGTGTGTGTGTGCAAGAGTGTGTGTGTGTGTTCAAGGCAGAACCAACACTTGGTCTGTTTGGTTTGTGCTCAATTTATACAGTAGTTCAGATTCTTCAGAAATAAGCACCACTTCTATTGAACTGACCCTATGTGTTATGTGTATTTCCAAAAAAAGCACCCAGATTATGTGTGTATTTGTGTATGTGTATATGTGTGTGTTTGTGTGTGTGTGTTCATGCACAGGTACAGAGAAGGCTGAAGGTAGAGGTGAGGTAGGTTAATAGGATCTCAAGGAGTTGGGGGATAAAAACACAAACAATTAGAAAAACATTGACAATATACAATTTGTGTGACAAGCAAAATAAATGTCAGAACAAGTTGAGCACGATGATCGAATGTGTCTCTTTCTGTTTGACTGCCAGTGGTCTGTGTGACAGAAAAAAACAACACTTCCTCTGAAAGAAAAAACCCTTTTCGACCGCATGGAGGTGACAGATTTCTGAATAAGAGCCGCCATCTGTTTCTGCTTTTTAATTACTCTCAAGTCTATGCAGCTATAAAATTAAATACAATAATGACGTATACCTGAATTTCGAGTTACAATACTCTGGTTGTCAGCCAACTTCTAACAGTACTCTGAGGGTAGATAGTGTCATGTGTTTTCCAGATTGAGAAGCCATTTGAGGCAACTTTTAGACTTTGACTCTTGCTGTGCTTATTTTTAGGATTTGTATTCCAGAGACTGGTTGGTTGACATCTAACTGAACAAGCAGTGGTTGAGTAAACCATTATCTCACTTGTTTCTAAAGCTGCCTCGTCTTTCTTTGCCAAGCTAATGCCTCCTGGCTGAAGGGTCAGTACTAAAAACTTTTTTCAGGCAGGGCTGGAATGACCTCGCTGCATGGAAGTAAGTGCATTAAGTAAGCATTATTCCAGTTCATTCCACACAACCACATCCATATTATATCATCCTCCTCCTGACTCTGAAAACAACCCTTTTACATTCTCAGTTCCCTCCATCAGGTTTTCTCTGTGTACCAGAGGGGTGAATTTAAGTTTAAAACACGCACACACACACACACACACTCGACACATGCGCACAGGGAAGCTTTCAGCAGCAGACAGATGATTTCACAGTATAAAAATATTTCACTAAACCAATGAGAGGTCCACATTGTCACATTAGGCCCATATTTGTCAGTCTCTAAAGCCACACAAAGATAAACATCATTCATGACGAGCTGCAGTCTAAGAGACAAAGACAAAGACAAAGAATGGGAATAATTAGATGCGACTGAAGTCAAAGTTTGAGACATTATCAAGGGAAAGGACAGAGCATTTCAAATTGAAATGAAGCAGTACTCAGCACTGTTTATACATGTAATAATATTCATGAAGCTTCTGCGGGAGGATGCAGGACCGTAATTTGGAAGTAACGTCACCATTATACGATTCATGATGCTTCGACAGTGGTGTCTGACCTCCAAATCCAGGATCTGATGAATAATTCATATTTCACCTGCAGGAAACTGTAAACATTCTTGTCCATGAGACACATCGACCTCCCTTTCTGCATCGTCAGTTATTTCAGGTTTACCAAAATGTTGTAAATTCAATAAGTAAACATGCCTGTCCAGCTTACAGTGAAACATCACTGAATCTTGGAAATGTGAATCACGTTCACCGACTGAACAGCCGAGTGGTGAGGAACCAACACCACCTGGTACATTCACATTCTCTCTTCACAAAGGGAAACATTTACATATTGAGCAGACAAGTGTGTTTCTGCAGGCAGCAAATCCTCTGTCAAAGGCAGCGCCAGAGTTCTGGCAATACTTTCCCATAAAAATGGAGACTTTTCTCAGGCGCTGGTGCCATCATTCTCAGATGCTCGGCCGTCACTTGCTGTGGTTCCATGGGTGATGAGAGTGGGCGGGGCTTCAGATATGTCTCTCTGGCTGCTGTGCCTGGAGTGGTCATCTATTCGATGGAGGCTGCTGTGAGTGGAGAGTGGGTGGTCCAGGTGAGGCATGCTGCCATGGAAACTGCGCGCTTCTGTACCCCTGCAAGCCATCGTATCGCTCCTGAGCGAGGAGAAAAGAGCAGAAGGGCATACCTCATTTACAGCGTCTGGTAGACAGACAAACAAAAGTGCTATGGATTCGTGTTCTACCTGTCGTCTCGAGTGCGGCGCAGGCTGCCATGGTAGCTGGTCTTGCTGTGGACACTGCTCGCTTTACTCCTGACAGAGGCGGCGTGGCCGTGATGAGTTCTGATGGGTTCGTCGAGGTCGTCTAGGACAGCCAAGTGGGTGGAGGAGGCGTGTGTGGAGGTGCCCTACAGGTAGACGCACCAGAGAGGGCAGATGTAATATGGCTTCTCTTAAATAATTTAACAGTTCAGATCATGTCATAATACATGAGTCTTTTATTGAGCTCTTTAATGTTAGATTGTGTTCAGCTAGCCTGATGATTTTATGAGTTAGGTGTTTGTGAGTTGACAAAAATACCACTTCTGACTAGAGTTTTGTTTACACTTCAGACCCTTGTTCAATTTTTGGTTAAATTTAGTTAATTTAAATATAATCTATTACACACTTTGTAAACCTTCTGTGCTAATAATTGGCATCCATGCGTGTCCTGTGTTGGACTTAGCCCACGGACAGAAAAATTAACGGCAGAAAATTTTGTTTCTGGTCTCAAATTTGAAGAAGTGGAGATACATTACTTGTCTTGTTGGTTTTTTTTACAGTCATTTTTGCATTACTGTATCACTGCTGCGTTTGCAGTCCTACCTGAGTGGATGTTCCTCTTGACTTCCTAATAACTGGGGTGTTGGGTTCACGTAGCAGAGACTGGGCAAAGTCTGGCTGCTCCTGCAGCACCTGGCGAGACTCATTCACCCCACTGCTGCAGGGAGAAGAGAGGACAGAAGCAGGAGGTGTAAGGAGAAGAGAGAAGGGGAAGGTGCAGGTAAAATGTTGAACAAGGGACAGATCCAGGAAGATTAGAGGGAAGTAGCAGAGGGAGGGTGTTTCAATGCAGACTAGTTAACTATGAGTAGTGATGTTTTGCCGCTCTGTCTGTGTGAAGCAGTAACTTGACATAGAAACTACAATCATCCATAATTCAAAAACATTTCTGGCCTAATAAGCATTGGATAACTAAAACAGACTTAAAGGAAGGAGTCTCTCATCTTATCTGGTGGACTGGTGTAAGATTGAATTCAAAGCAGGTCCTGAATGTCAACAAAAAAAGAAATAACCAGCATCATCAGGTATTTTATCAGGAACAAAACCATGAGTGGCCGACTGGTCTGCTCCACCTAAAGATAACACAAACAGACTGAAATGTTAAAGGTTCAGGGGAAGACAACTTATATTATTGTGGAAAATACCTACATATAAGTTAAACAACAAACAATCAGTTAAACATAAAGTAAATAAACTACTAACAATAAACGGAGCAAAAATATCCAGTACTGACAAGTGTTTGCCAATGTAAACAATGTTGTCAGGTGGACTTTAACTTTGATGCAGGACACGACATCTCACAGCAGGGGGCAGGATTTTACAGCAGTTGTGAAGGTCAGTTTGGATCTTGCTGTATATCAGCTATAGGCTATTTGTCTTTTAAAAACTACATCCCTAAATTTTCCTTGAGCCACTGTTGGATGTTTTGAAGCAGAAGCTAAGAACTGTATTGAGTTTCAAAACCTAAACCAAGAGCAACTACTGACTGAACATGTTTAAACTGTGTGTCCAATTCAGTCAAAATCAGATCCAGTGTTAAGGAAAATCCACCCCCAACAAAAACTTTTGCCCGTCTGGGAAATTTTGGGAGAAGGTTCCGCAGCATCTCTGTCAACAGAACAAACCAGATCTTAAGGTCAAGACAGAGCTGATCAGACCCAGATCCATCTCTATATGACTGATATGGAGGAGCTGTAAACCCATGAAGTCCCTGCTGCTAGAGTGATATTTTTTTAACTTAATTACACTTTTAACATGTGTTTGTATTTATGTAATCACAGGAATTACCTGATTTATCTATTTTTGGATTTGTTCTTTTAAAGTTACTTATTTTTTTAATTCTGCTATTTATTTTATAACTTGACTGAGATTTCTAGAGTCTGTGTTTTGACTGAGCTGCATCCTGTATCAGTCTGATTTAGCTGTGTGTCTGTGTTTACAAACAAATAAAGCTCCAGGTGAATTGTTTAAGTCTAAGTGGCCTGAGGATCAGGAGGTTACCATGAGAACTTGAGCTGGTTGCCCATGAGATAGGGGCCAAGGCTGAGGTACAAATGTTGAACAATGCAGATTTTAACTGAATAGTGATGGTCACGCATTTAGTCTTATTCTGACAAAACAGTAACTCCTATCAGACATAGAAACTATAATCATCCATAATTCAAAAACATTTTTGGCCTAATAAGCATTGTGGTGACTAAACACAGACAAAAAAAACTTCCAGTCTCTCATCTTACTCTTTGCGTCTGCGTCCGTGCAGGAAGTTGGCCCATTCAAAGCAGGTCTTCTTACTGCCCACCCAGAAAACAGAGGGAATCCCCACCACCAGCATCATCAGGTATTTTATCAGGAACAAAACCATGAGTGGCCGACTGGTCTGCTCCACCTAGAGACAACACAAACAGACTGAAATGTTAAAGGTTCAGGGGAAGACAACTTAAATTATTGTGGAAAATACCAACATATAAGTTAAACAACAAACATCAGTTAAACATAAAGTAAATAAACTACTAACAATAAATGGAGCAAAAATATCCAGTACTGACAAGTGTTTGCCAATGTAAACATTAGAAGAGAGAGTGAAATCATACAAAATAGGACAGAGCATCAGCTTTCTCAGGTGGACTTTAACTTGGATGCACGACACGACATCTCGCAGCAGGGGGCAGGATTTTACAGCAGTTGTGAAGGTCAGTTTGGATCTTGCTGTATATCAGCTATAGGCTACTTGTCTTTTGAGCCACTGTTGGATGTTTTGAAGCAGTAGCTAAGAACTGTATTGAGTTTCAAAACCTAAACCAAGAGCAACTACTGACTGAACATGTTTAAACTGTGTGGTAAAACTTAATTCAGTCAAAATCAGAGTCACAGTGTTAAGGAACATGCAGTGACAATTAAATGTCTCATTTTATGTTTATACATAAACAGCTACAAGTGATACAAGTTCATTTATCCAACTGTCCAAGCCACTAAATAAAGATTAAATGTTGGTAAACATGCCTTTCACAATTTATTCTAGTGCTCATACTATCTTCAAAACGACTACAAGGGCAGACGGACTTTTACAAAGCTGAGGCGTCTCTTGATTTTGAGCGAACCATGGGCTGGCAGGAGTCATTATCTAATAACTAGCTTGTCCACTTTCACTTGCTTCAGTGTCTCAGATTTAGGTCTTGCAATAAAACAATAAGCCCTGAGTCTGCAGTATTACACCATCAACGCACACAGAGAAATAAAGTCATTTGAAATAAGAAAATTATAAAATCAAGTATTATCCAACAACAAACAACTGCACCGTCTTGCTCATAGACTAATATGTGCATGTGACCCAAGAGATCAAATAACGCATAGACATCGCAATATTAAAATTCCAGAGTAACAATAAGCCACAAAGGGGGTCTCTCCTCAACACACACATGAACACATGAAGACATACACAAGTAACATAAGCACTTGCACCTGTCTCCACCCTCTCTATAATCTGTCAGTCACAAATTAGATGACTTCTCGTCGTAATACCCTGGTAATAGCGTGAAAAATGGAAATATGGGCAAATGATGATTTAATCTCATCTTATGATTCAAATGTGAAACTGATGAAAAGCTTTCATTGCACTGCATATGTTCTTTTTACAAGGACTATTGTTGTCTACGCTGTGCTCATTTATTCGGTTATTAATGTATCACCAGATGGTATAAAACTCCCACCACTCTTCAAAACTGCTACAAAGACGTTATAGAGTACATGCAGCGGAGCATGACTGAGCAAGCCCCGAAGCCCTGAGAGAGAGACACTGAGAGTGAGCGAGCGGGTGAGTGAATGAGTGAGTAGAGGGGTAGAAGGGGGAGACCGAGTAAAAGAAGTAAGTGTGTGAGAACCAGCTGAGAGAGCGAAAAGACAAAGAGACAAAGAAACAGAGATGGCAGTTTTGTGTGGACTTGGTCTGGAGAGCTGTATTAGTTGAGTTAATGATGTATGTGCACTCTACCCCCTCCCCTCCACAAATACCTACTCACTCAGTCACCCCACACGTCTCCTACCCCTGCTCATTATTTCAGTTTGTTACAACCTTGGTTTTGTACACTTCCCATTAATTGTACTGGTAATAATTACAGTCTCTTGATTGCTGAGGTCTGGGGGACAGTAAAAGATCAAATATAGACAACTTTAAGAGACCAACACAGGTTGTAAACAATGTTAGTAAAACTTATTTAAAAGAGGAAACAAAGAGGATGTTTCAAGCATCCATTACAGCCTGATCAGGAGTATTTGTACCAGTTCCATTTATGTCCTGGTGCACATGCCTCTCTAACATTGCAATAAATATCTCTCTGTGGTTTAATGAGTGTAGAAAAAATACTACATCCTCCACAGTGGGAGGCTGAGCACTTCACACTTCACACCAGCTAACTCTGACAGTGTGAGAACACACATCGAGGGTGTGAGTAAGTGAGATAGAGAGGGTTGTGATTACAGGGAATAAAGCTGGAAATTCTGTGTCTGTGTTTTCAGATTTCCAAAAAGGCATCTTCATGATTCCCTTGCAAGCAACATAACACTATCTCAAACAAATACATTTTCTCTCCTGTCTGTCTCTACCTTGTATGGGCAGGGGATGTGATAGTGCCTGCACTTCTCCTCCATCCATGTTGTCTCCCAAATGTTACGGTAGGTGTGTTCATACAGGTAGCATCCAATCACGGTCAACAAAGGGACAAGATAGAGCACAGAAAACACTCCCATTCGGATCATGAATTTGACTAGTTTGGTCTGGTTTTCTTTCTCCAGAGGGATTTCCATGCGCACCCGATTCAGAGCCACAATGCCCACTAGCAGGAGAGAGACACCCACCTGAGGAGAGGGGAAGACAAACGAGAAGACAAGACAGGCAGACAATCAAAATTATTTTCTTTTTAAGAGCTGATGACTGACAAGCAGACAGACAAAACACCGTCTTCCATCCACCCGTCCAGATACTAGTCTATCCATCACTCCATGATTTCAGCCAACAATCAACACTTGTATCATTTCATCCATCCTCCCCTTAATCTGTGCAACCATCCATCCATCCCGCCATCCCACTCGTCGCTTCTTTCATCCGCCCACCCACTCATTTATCATCTGACTGTACTCACCGCTACGTTGAGGCAGAGTGGTGCCAGAACAAACCACCTCAGGGCGTCTATGTCATAGAGCCCTATGAAACACACTCCACTGATCCCATCTCCCTCAATTTTGTTCAGGGCCAACAGGGTGACAGTCAGGGCCCCTGGGAGCCCCCAGGCAACGGCGTGGAAGAGGAGGGCTTTCTTCTCAATGGCCTCGCTGCCCCATTTAGGCACAGCCGCCAGGAACCAAGTGATTGTCAGTATGACCCACCACACGCTGCCGGCCATGGTGAAGAAATACAGGACCATGAAGAATAGGGTGCAGATCTGTGAGAAGTGGGAAGAATCATTTTTGATCAAACATCATACATGTATCAGTTTTTTGCATTAACAATGTAATGTTCACCAGAATCTATAGCATTTTGTTATGCTTTCAACTTTTTTTATTGACTAAATCAAAACTATGTTTTCATTAAATTCAAAAAGTAAATTAGAATTTTCCAAATCAGATCAAACAATTCAGACATTTGAAAAAATTGTTTATAATGGATTATGTTACATTTTACGCATGACAGGTGTCTAACAAACACATTCCCATGAAATGTTATCATCAGCTGAAGCGCCCACCTTGTTGTGTGAGCCTTGTGTTATAGTTGAAGCTCTGAACTGAGATGGGCTGACTGCATTGCAGGCTACCCTGTCCTCCAACAGGAAACCAAGGAAAAACACCAGTGACACCATGACATAGCACACCGCGTAGAATATTATTGGCCGCTCAGGGTATCGAAACCTAATGGGGGAAAAACATCAAGCAGAAAGAACTTACTTTTTAAATTATTTAACAACCAATCTGGATTAAATGGTGCAGTTTTTTTCACAAGTTACTTTGGAAATTGTTTAACAAATTAGTCAATGAGTCATTCAAACCTGGTAACATCAATGAGAAACGTCAGGAAAGTGAAGAGTGTTGCAGACAGACACACAATAGAGACGACTCCGATGAAGTATCTCATAAAGTTCAGCTCTTGCTGGTTGAAGAACATGGAGGGGCATGGGGCAGAACAATCCTTCTTGCCCATGAAAGTGTAACCCAGGTCTGGGTCAACCTTGAGCTCCCTAGGGCACCAGAAACCATAGTCTCTCTGGACCGTCATGGATGACTCGTCAGTGGGTTCAGAGCCGGTTAGCAGGTCCTCATGGCGAGGATAGGGCTCATCACAGTCAGGGAACCTGGAAAAAGAGGAATTACATGAAATCCTATTAATCTATACTACAACACGATGTAAAGAAAAAATAACATTACAAGATTTATTCTAGGTCTGATGGATTGGCTGCATTAGGTTTATTAGGGTGTACCTCAAAAACTACCTATTGAGGGTAGAAACACAAAGAGAAAGACAGACGACGTGGTGAGAAACCAGGAAGATAGGGAACTGAAAGATTTAAAGAAGTGAGACAGAAGAGAGAAGAAAGGAAACTGCTGTGTAGAGATACATAAGAGGTAGAGGTGAGAGTAGTTGCAAGATGCTGAAATACAGAGTTAAGTTGGTTTGATGTGAGGCTGAGTTTGTCATGAGTTCAAAGGAAAGAAGGAAGCACAAAAGCAATGCAGATTTACACAACATGCATTGCAGGCTCAGTGCTGGGTGAGACACAGTGGATATTAAAAACAACCAGAATATCAGTGCCAGTGTCATCTCTGAGACTTTAAAACCCTGTGTGTGATGACACTGGTTCTACTTTTATTCAGGGCTAAGTGAAATAAAAAATTAAACACACACCTGCTGCATTCCATGTCGTCTGGCCAGGCTACTCCGAATATCTCCATGAGTTTGTGGCACTCATCTTTGGCCCGCTGGCAGAGAGATCGACACGGCATGGACACTCGGCCATACACAGTACACACCGGGGCGTACAGGGCACACAGGAACATCCTCAGATCAGCACTGCACACTAGGTTTACCATGGGATGGAAAGGCTACGGGAGAGACCGAGATGGAGAGAAAAAAAAGGTAGAGATTTTAATTTATATTCAAACATTCTACAAAGCTGAAAGCCTTAGTCACAGCAACATAGTAAATCGTTGCCATTCAAGGGTCTGAAATCTCTCGTGCAAACACCTCCACATTTCATCTTTACAATGTTATATTTCAATAGCAGTATGAGACAGGTTGACATGGTTATTAAATTTGTCATGCATGTAGGAAAGAGTGATGTTACTACACACACACACACACTTATACACATATTCTCTGGGAAAAGTGGACTGCTATCGGTGGCACATATGAGAAGGCTCATATTTAACCTGAAATGGCCATCAAAGTGGATGCAGAGAGAGTGAAAGGAAGTGGACAAGTGTGCTCTTACTCCTCTGCTGCAATTTATACTACTTAGTATTCCATCAATATTGAAAAGCTTATGAAATATGTATAGCAGCAATGATATTACCAAACATCCCTTTGAAGTAGAGGAGAGGCAGACGGACCTGTGAAAGTTTAGCCACAGCCATGTGTCGATACGTTGAACAAACATATGCATGGTTTTCCTTGTCTATCTTAGGCAAAGGTGGGCCACCTGGGTGATTTTTGCCACCACCTCGGTTGAAGCTTGTATGTATGCATGGGGGCGTGGATATCCACATGCTACAGATTATATTGTGCTTTGTGTACTGGTAGTGTATAAAGGTCAGAGAGTCCGGCTCGGGGCCTTCTGTCTGCTCAAACCTTCAGATGGATTTGGAAAACTATGAGTGATGGGATGGATGATAAACAAACAAATAGCATTCCTAGCTAATAGCTAGCTACTGCTGTCTTACAGAACAAATACTGTCTGAGGGTTGAGCACAAGTTTTATTATTTTTTGTTCTGGGACAGCTCGAGTACAGACTAACCTCTGCAATGATAATTTGTCAAAGGTTATATTGTGGCCAGTAAAGCAATATGCCTTTCTCAAGAGACACCGTTTCTCCTTTTAGTCGAGGGCTGCTATACTGCTCATGCTGACAGGTGAATTATTCATTAGTTTGTTCTAAAAACGTGCCTGCTTGTGGAAATCTAATTAGGACTAAAATACTAAAAATACAAAGCAGAATATTTAAAAAAAAAAAAAAAAGGATTGAAATTTGTGAATATGTGTGCCAATTTATAACCGTCCATCGTTCCTGTCTCCATGTGTAAACATTTCTGTTTGTGAACCTATACAGTATCAACTAAGATACATTGGTGCACATTTTGTGCTCATTCATGAGAAATTGCCAGCAACTCCGTGTGAACTGTGTACTGATAGGAAAATGTGTATAAAGTGACCTGCATTTATTCAGCTTGCTATTTCAAAGTTCATATCTGGGTGAACTGATGCTGAGTTTTTAATGCAGCTTTCACAACAGAGAAATTAGAGCGGAGCCATGGTGACAAAGACTTAAGAGCAGTGGAACAAAATTGTTTAGGCTGACTGCACACAACATAGCATTGTGTATGTATATAAATATGTACATGGGCCTGTGATGCAAGTGCACTCACACAGATTGCATACTACAAAAAGCTATGGTATACTGTATACAGACTGCATGACTGCATTCCTGCCCATGCATCAATGAGCCTGTGTGCGTGTTTTGTGTGCGTTTCTGTGTGGAGACAGGCCTTGTGAGTATGTTTTGATCGTTCTCAATTGATGTGTTCTACATCTGCACATTGGAGAGATATCCCACCAGTAAATGTGTGTAGTGGTGCGTGAGCTGTGTGACATAGTTTTTGAATGTTGCACAGAAACACACATAAAAACGCACACACACACACATACGCAGACTAACCACTCAGCCTCATTCAATAATTCACACATTTTACAGCCTTTGCAATTTTATTTCTTGTGTGTGTGAACACACAAGGTTGACTCTGTTGGGCTGCAGAAAGGCAGGAACCACATGAGCTTTAGTTGTAAAGCGGTTGGGAGCTGCTGCCTGCAATAGACAGTGATGATATGGTAGAACAAGGAAAGCCTGACCTCCCCACTGGGAGGTAACACGGGCAACTGTCTTCTTCACAAAGTAGTTAATGTTTGTCCCTGTTAAAAAGAAAGAAAAACAAATAAAAAACGCTAAAAGATATGAATGATATTCCAATACCCTGATAACGAGAGCTGTCTCGAGCCAAGGCCAGATGACACTGCTAAACAATCTTAAGTCGAGCTCTTTATACTGAAAGAGAAGTCAAACAGAAAAACTTGCCAAGCAACACTCATTATTCTATCTTTCTGATGAAGCATCCTTAATTACAGCCCTCACTTCAGTGCAGCTCATAGCGATTTTATCTCCACAGTCCCAATTTGCACAAATATAGTTGTCTTTCTCTGTTTTTCTTAGTACATGTTACATAGACATGTCAATAACAACAAACTCACAAGACTCCCTAAGGCCACACTTAACTGAGTGCTTGTTTCTTTCTGCATAAGTGAGTCTCGCTGCCCAGCAGAATGGAGCCTTTCTTCATGTCTCCTCGTACTAACTCAACAGCAAATATGTGTGCGACTCCCATTTTGTGTGTCCCCATTCTGCCCACTTCTCCAGTGCATGTGGGGTTACGTGCAACCCCGTGCAAGTGTATATGTCTGTGTCGTTGCTCTTGTATCCTGTGAAAGTGTGTCCCAGTTATTATGTTTCACAGTGTGTGTGCGCGCAAGTCAGTGCCTGTTTCCAGAAATGTGTGCAATTATTCTGACAGTCAAGGCAATTGCCCCCCATCTCCTGCCACAAAGAGAATATTGATATTAAGTGGCCTAACTGTGCCGCCCAAAGAGAGAGGAGGGGGATGGCAATCAGCCATCTATGGAGGGTGACAAGAATGAATTGTCTGGCATTTCATAGTCCGTTGTGATGGAGGAGCAGGGGAAAGAAAGCAAAAAAAAGCCTACAAACTTGGCCTGAGGGTGGAGGCACACTCCTACTACAACACTGAATGATGTTAAAGAAGGCTATAAGGTGGGGAGAGGAAAGGAAGTGTACTGCAACAGCTTCCTGCTATCAGCCCGACACATTTCCATTTGACTACCGATTGACATCCACCAAAATATCAGATAAAGCCAGTGACTAACTATATTTCAAAATACCAGCTGGTTAACAGAAAATGCAATTTCTGATTGAAAATAAAACAAGGGTTTACTTGTAGGTTTATTTTCAGTTTTGAGTGTGTGTTTTGGATAGGCAATTGTGAACATTCAGAATGAGAAGTAGAGTGGGGTTTTTTGACGCTGGAGAAAATGAGGAAAAAAAAGCCCCTGACTGGTCCACCTCTTGTTCAATAGAGGGATTAAGTTTCTTTCTCTTTACTCCCTTCTCCCCAAAGAAACCCAGCAGAGGGACAGAGAAAGAAAAAAACTTCAAGTAAAAAAGTCAACAAAGGAAAACTGAAAGAAAGGCCTGGAGAAAAACAGCAGCATATGATAAGCAGTCACGCAACGCTAAATAATTATGCTTCTGGCAAACAAGTGCAGGGTGGGCTTCAGTTTGAATCAGTTTGTAAAAGCTTTTTTCGTGTCCAGTTTGTATCATGGGGATGAAAACCAATATACATAGTGACAATGCACCTTTGCACAGTTCATGAGCCCCAGTGAATCATCCAGTTTGTTTGTTGTTGTCTGATAAATACTCACTGACATTTTGGAAGTCACTGCAGTTCATCGCCCATATTCTGTGCCTTACATTGAGTTCACAAAGTGTTCAGACTCCTTTAGTCTTTTCACAATGTTATGTTTCAGTCTCATAACAATAAAAAAAATCAATTTACTAAGGTGAACACAGGATTTTTGAAGTTTATGAAAGTTTCCACACATGTAAAGCTTGTCGAATCATACCCAAGAAGTTTGCCAAAGGTGCTTCAATAACGTAAAGAGTTAAGGATCTGACTGCTTTCATCCATATACTATTTCTGTTTCTCCCTTTTAATAAATTTGCAAAATGGTCAAAACTGTTTTTGTCAGAACACTTAGTAGATGCAAAATATTATTTTTTTCATATCTTTGAGTAGTTTGTGTATCTGGTGAGTGTCTGTGCATGTACATGTGCCGTTTGGTGCTTAGAATGGTTGTAGAAAATCCAGTTAGCCAACTTTGCAGAAACTCGTACACATTGTCAAGTGCAGGAGGAGGAGCAGGAGGAAGCGAGGGAGGAAAAAAGGAGAAAAACTGGAGTGGAATGGAGAAAAGAGTGGCGGTTTCCCGGTGGATTAGAGAGTCAAATGGATTGTAAGGAGTGTTTAGAGTGTGAGAACCTGAGACGAACACACATACACACACAGACACACACACACTTCCTGAAACTGTCACCAGCTTTGTATTGTGGTCAGATCAAGGTGACGGGCTGTTGGCTCTAAGCCTCCAAAGAAACAGCTCCTGAGCTGGCAAGTCCTCTTCAAAAAACAAAACAAAACATGTTTTTTCCAAAGGTGTCCGAATCAATCTTCTGATGTTCAAATGCATCATATTTAATCTGGTCTAGAGCTAATGAAGGCTTGGGCCTTTGTGCATCTTATAAGAGCTCATCAACAATAAAACACAGAAAAATATATTAAATGCATTTTTAGAATTTAGGAAAACCTGAAAAAAGACAACTGTCAACAGTTTTCTTTAAGTAAGTGTGAGTTTTCTATATGTCTAATATAGAAAAAATATTTTCAAGCTACACTTAAAAGGAATTATGGAGACTACTGTTCTACTTAATATGTCTATGATTAATACAGCAAAAATGTTTGTAGACCAGACCTGTCACTGAGCTCTGTAGACAGTTCCCTCTACCTGCTCTGATATAAACTGTCAACTGTGAGATCTTAAAAACGTGTGTGCCTTTCCAAATCACGTCCAATCAGCTGCATAACAGATTGACTCCATTTAAAATGCATATAAGTTTTATTTTCACAAAAGTATTTTCAACATAACAAAATGTACTGGTCTTTTCAGAAAGCACAGCAGTATGTGCACTGTCTGTCAGCCCTGCCCCTTTAAAAGAGAAAGACCTAAAAAGTGGATCTTTAAATGCACCGTTAGATGCACTGTACTGTTTCTCGTGCCTCTTCCTGACACACCAGGAGGAATTCTGATGAGAAAAATCTGGCTTTTTGCAACTAAACCTTGCCAAAGTCTATCTGGACACATCAACCTCACTGGCTCTATCTCTTCCTCCTCCTCTTGTACAATCTCTGTCTTGCACTCTAACTCACTCTCAAATCAGTCAGTCGGGCCCTGCAGCACACATGCTGTCAGACCACATCAGCTCTGCCTCCATTAGCGTGCTACTATAACATCGCTGCAACATCAGCTCTGTAGCTATTAGTACTAACTGCTCAATTTTAGTTTTCTATCTTTCTGCAGAAACTGTTACATCCTCATTTGGCTCTGCCTCTGTACCACCACTCAACCCCGCTATTTCAAACAGTATTGGATTCAAACTCCCCATATTCAAACTGCTGCATCCTCCTTCCATACATTAAGGGTAATTACATTTTCTCTTTACCGTGTAAGTGAAGCGCCTCATTTCAGTTCACAATAACTTAGCAATTACACACCCGCCACCCACCTCATTCTCCCTGGATCAGCTCTATATTATCCTCTACTGTAAGCACAGCACTTTTTTCCTGCTGCCTCTCTACTCTACACTTTTACTGGCAAGATTTCACCTTGACTGGCTTTTTCTAGTTGCTCTGTATATTGCACAGGTGATAAATGTATTCATAGGCATATTCACACCACAAAATGCACACACACACACACACACACACACATGCTCTGACTATGTGCCTGCCTCCTCTTCCACGCTCGTGAGAGAGACAGGCGTTGGCCATGAACAGATGAACTGCACAGAATGTGATGCTCTCCTCCTTAATCTCTGAAAAGACAGTTAAGAAAGGGGCACCCTTCTCCCACACTCTCTCCCTCCTTTATTCATTGGTTCGTTTATCCGTGTCCGTCCATCTCTCAGTCGGGTGGACCAGACAAAGCCGTTAATGGCATTCCCCTTCACGTCCACTTCCCCTCCTCCTCTCCTCCTATCTTCTTTCTCCTGAATTCATCTCTTATTTTCCTTGCCTCCCATTTACTCCTGGCAATTACTCTGACGTGCACTTGTCCTCCTCCCCGGGTTTTCTTCTTCCAACATCAGCATTCATTGACTTCCCCTACTCTGTTATCCTGCCATTTAAAGTTTGTCAAAAGAACAAAAAAATAAAGCAAAATCCTCAACGTACCCTGTAGTTCATGTTTTTGAAAATCACTTCACATTTTTTCACATTAATTGCCCATTGATTTCTTTCAGTGTGACCCAAATTATATTTGATCTCATCATCATTTTAAAGCGAGAGAGACTGGGGGAATGAATGACGCACTAAAGATCGTCTCCATTGGGAGTAGGACTGTCACTCACAATCATGAAATTTTAGTAGACGATTAATTGCTATACAAATAGTTGCAATTAACAATTTAATTGTCTTTTTCTGATCATTTTATGCTATTTTTGTAGTTTAATAATACACATTCACCTTCTGAAGAAGAGCCATTTATTGGCATTAAACATGGGAACACATGAATAAAAACTGCATTTTTGTTTGCCTTTAGGCTTTGTAACTAAATCCATGGTGCTCATCGAAATTCAGTCGTCGCCTCGAGAAACAGTTTGAGGCGCTCCCCCAATGTGTCATTAAACCATAGCAGAGGAAGGGGGCGCAACGTGATGTTGTCATTATAAGAGCACCATTGAAACCCAAATGGTGGAAAACAACAAGGAAAAGGTGATGGAAATATGTCATTTCTGTTTTTACTGTATACAGATAAATGGATACAATTTTAATGCTTACACACTGCAGTTATTTGAGCAAAAAAGCTCAAATAACTGAGATCAGGCAATTATGTTATTGCAACAGTCTAGTCGGGAGTGGAACCGGCGATCAACACTTCAGGCACATGCAAACATGGGACATGCTCTCCAAACACTAGACCACTGACCATTTTTTGCCTCCGGTATATCCAACAATTCAAAATATTATATTCCTACATAGCAACATTCATATCATCTTAAAATGCTGCACCAAGTTTATATTCAAAATACAATAAATATTGTGAGTGTAAAATTGTATGATGATGAAAATGAAATGATGGCAGAACAGATGAGTCATTTGCTTCTCACTAATTAGGGCAAACCAATATCTTAAAATTACCTGAAATTGCATCCTTATCAGGTTAAATCATGTCTTTGTCAGACAACAGTGAGCAATGAAAAAAATATCAATTAACGTTTATAGCTTGCTGAATGTCTCCAAATCACACACCATATCAACAACAATGGTTGGAAGTCATTTACTGGTGTGGGTGGAGAGCTGTTATGTCCTTCAGATATGCCATGCAGCTCCCTGATTACGCAGCTTTGCCTGCCAATATCACAGATTGCCCACTCTGAATGACTATGTCAATCTTCCAAGACAAATAACACTTGAGAGCAACGTGTAGTTTTTTTTAGCAAAATGACTTATAAATATGAATTGCCAATTTCTACTCATTCTCTGGTATAAGCAGTCCTTTCCTTCCTCCTTCTCTCCTTGGTTTAGTCCAGAACAGGCACTCATCATCCAATTTCCCTCCCCTCCCCTACTTGTCTGTCTCCCTCCATTCTTCCCCTTCCTTCTCAGCCTATTTAACTACCATGGCAACAGGTGATGTGGAGGCTCTTACAAGACTGTGTCATTGAGGATAACATGCATGTGCACAGACACACGCACCCACATACACACACACACACACACACTGAAATAAGAGTCCTTTAAACAATACAACCAACCACCAGAGTATGGCAAACAAGCTCGCACAAGGAGCACAGAGAGGAAGTGTGAAAGTGAGAATAAAAGAGACTGAGAGGCGTATGAGAGAGGGTCAAAGTAAATGATAGAGATGTAGATGGGGAGCCAAGAATGTGACAATGGAGCTGAATCAGATAGCACCCACACACGTCCTAACACCCTGCAAGCCAACTGTGCAGATCCATCTGCTCATCACTTGCATATATAGTCAGATGAAATCCCACCATTTCAAGCAGCTGAGTAGCCAAGAACTAGTACTTTGCAACCTATTTAGAAACCATTCAATTTCAAATCATTAAATATATAATCTCAATTTTCAACTATCAAACTGGTTCACACACAAAAAATAAAATAAAGAAACTTGCACAAATTCACTCATATGGCAAATTAACAAATTTCTAGGAAAATATTCTGCTGCATGTTACTTAGCACTATCTCTCAAGATGGAAAAACAATACATAACCTACTGCTTTTTACCCCACTAATTTATTCAATCTCTTTCCTTACGTAATAAAATTATTCATCACAATAATAACAATTAAGATATGAAGAGAGAAGTCATGCTGATCATACAGTGTGTCTGTGTTCAAGAGACAGATTTGAAGCACAATCTACATAGATCACTGACAAATTCTTAAAGTTGGCGAGGGGGAGGAGGAGAATAGCAGACATTACTTGGGTGTGTGATGCAAGGGTGGTGGCAATGCAGAGAAAGAGATGGAACGGATAAGAAACAGATCTGCACAACTCATTGCCTTTTGCCTGGTGCCTTTAACCTTACCTCTTTCATTTTAACAACAAAAAGTAAATGTATTAAAAATGCTGCTTTGTCCAAAGTTTGGACTTGATTTGACTTTTACAGTGTGCATGTACAGCAGAATGCAACTACATGTAAACTATGCATGCATTATATATTACAGAGGCAACAATAAAAGCCAGAGTCAAAATGAAATGTCTGCAAGTTGCAGGTTTAAATGCACTATGAAACTAATCTCTACTGCCACTGACTGTTTAAAAATCCGTGTGATTATGTGCATTCATATGGGAGCTATTTTGGGGGAGTTGAGAGTTGAAGTTGCATGTGGCTTGATAAGTGCACAATTAGCAGTCCTGAAGCGCTTAAAGCCAACACTGGTCCCGACCTGCAGTATGCTGAAAATGTTCGAGCTGCCTTGTGTTGAGTGGCTTTGCGTGAGAAGGGGATCAATGGTGTGTGTGTGTGTGTGTATTTGTGTGTATGTTAGTTGGGCTTAGCAGAGAGGGTTAAACATCTCCCACTCTTACCAGATGCAAATACGTACACAGAGTTCCCAGGCTGGGTCATGGGTTCAGATTAAGACCATAAGACATGGATAACCTCTATATTAATGTGTTGTATCAGAGCAGAATACTGTAGCATAGCTCACAGCATCAAACACACAGAATCTATTATGCAGATGCAGGGAGGGGTGTATGGAGTGATACAGAGCAGGGGCCTCATTTATCAAAGAGGGTGTAAAACTGCTACTAAACTCGGTCGTACGACCGAAAGGCAAAATGAGCGTACGACCAAAATATACACGCTCTTTTCAGATCTATCAAACTCCGCGTACAGGCGGCTGCACGGTATTTCCCTTGGTAAATCACACCTAACACAAGAAGAGTGCGGAGGTGACCACATCTCTCATTCCGCCTTCCGAACGGCCCAAAACAACCATATACGGTCAATGCAAATCATCATGCATATGCAAATTGCATAATATGCATATTAATTAGCCATGTTCGCCCCGGAAATGTGTGGAGAGACGTCATGCGGAAGACGGTGAAGACAGGACGGACGGAGAGAGGAGAAAAAAGTGGTAGGCTATTTCTCTGAAAGCCAGATACACGGCAATATCAGTCAGAAACATCATCTTGCATTGAAATAGGCTACAATAAAAACAAGAACTCCCTAATCCTGAATGAAACAGAGAGCAGAAAGAAGAAGAATCGTAGGCTATTTAATCTGCCCTCATTTTATTTTATGTAGGCTATATACTAATTTGTGCATCATCACCACCACTACTTCAGCTTCAAACACAGACCTCCGCGCTCCTCTCTCCCTCCATTAACAATAAAGAGACTGGTGGAGCTCTCTGTCCACATTTGATTATTCTCGCCCTTTTTTCTTTCTTTTTATTACGCGCGTTCCGACACCCTCCCCTGTGTTATGGTTCAACTCGTGTCCGTGCGGGGGTCGGATTGGACCCTCAGAGTGTGTAGGCTATAAGCAAAAAGCAAAAAATCTCAATCCGCTTTGTTTATCAATTAACTAGTGTTATTATGGAGCGGGTTACAGAGCGGGTTGGATTGCCAGCATCAACGCTCCACCACTACTACTAGTAATAAGAAACACTGATCCGCTCCTCTCTGCCTCTCACTGCGATTCTCCGACTCAGCAGCGGCGTATTTGTGCTTCAAAAAGCGTGTAAATGCCGGTACGCCATGGTCAGACTCTTTCCCCCTATCTCCCGACCGATTTTGGTTTGATAGATCCCAAACTAGGCGGAGAAAAGCGTGTACGCACAAAATGGGGGAAAGAGCGTGTAAAAAAGCGTGTATCCACAATGATAAATGAGGCCCCAGGCTGGGAGATTGATCGATCAGATCAGTCTGCCAGAGAGAATTTATATGTTACGTTTTTATTGGCTGGAATAGACATTAAATCAAATCAGTTTATTTATCATTAATCAGTTTATTATTATCATTACACAAAAGGAGCAAACAGATGTGAAATTGTTGATTGGCAGATTCACCAACAATTGTGATTATTAAGTTATTTATCATACAAAAATGTTTGAATGTGAGGATTTGATACTAAATTCCTTGTTAGAGAGTTTTAAATTGTATAAGACTGCAAGTGTCATTGTACTTTTTCAGCTTTTTTGTCTGACACAGTTACATTTGAAACACAATGACAATACATTCAACTCTATACTGTCCTAATACACTGAGAGTGTTAGGTGGAGAATTCAAGGGAACTACATTCCTTCATACGTTAGTGGAGACCATAATTGGTGGGCTACACTCAAACTACCACACATCAGTATTTGAACAATGACCAATCTTTCCTACAATCTCTCCTCACTGAGCACTTTTAGGCTGAATGAGCACTGGTGACTGCTTTGCTGATGGGAAAAGTCTGCCACCAGCCAGTGCCTTTGTTCTGTGCGTAAATAAATGATTGCTTCATTTGGGCTGGCTGCCTCAATAGACTCGGTCAGAATAAGCAGGATAATCAAGAGTTCAGCTGAAAAAAAACTGGAACTTTTAAACTGAATGAGGACCTGTCTATCTCTGCCAGAGAGAATGGGGTAAGCCTCTTCAGATGCACTGAACACACACACACACACACACACACACACACACACATACCCACACACACGCACACACACACACACACACACACGGTACAAAACACACCTCTATTAAACCTAATTCTCTCTTTCGTATTCATACACACAAAGAAAAAAAACACAACAGACCACACTTAAACACAACAAGCCCTGAACTCTCCACATTTGGCACACACTGTCTCTCACTGTTGTGGGGACCTGGTGGCCTCAGGGTGGCCCTTCTTAGACAGAGCAGTCTCGTTTTGAAGGACAGGACCCCATACTGAGAGAAACACAAACACCGGAGACAGTAGGGTCTAAAGACTTTACACAACCTGTCACTCTGTCAGTATTTCTCTCTGTTAAGTCTCTGACATTCTTTCTGCTCTACTGCCATGCACATTTTCTTTTTCCAATACTTTGTTTCTTAGTCCCCCCCATCCCCCACCCCCATAACCATAGACAAATTAATCCACTTCTGCAAACCATTAATACCAGCAAAACTACATACTCATGAATTTTCTCACTGAAACAATAAAGGGAGATTCAATGACAATGCTTGTCATGAAGAAAACAGCCAGAGAAAATGTCATTGTGCATTAACATATAAGTAGCATATATACATTTCTTTTAAATCTGCTCCCTTCAGCCCTTGTTTCATGAGTGGGAGGAGTTACAAAAACAAGGGTGGTCTTGTGGGAAAAGAAAAGCTCTTAAGCGTCTTTTCACAGTAGCTGCCTACTTGTCAGTTCATCATATTCCATATTACATAGTTTTGAACAATAGCTGCAGTGATATGTCTTCATAAAAACATAGCTAAGAATGAGAAAGTTATGAGAAGTTATTACCATGCAAGTCTTGAAAGGTTATTGTGATTAGGTGTCAAACTCCATGTAATGACAATTACTACCAATGTTTAACATCTCTAAAAAGGAGTTTATAAGTGCATTACAGTCAAATTCGCTTTCAACCTTTAATAACTTCAGTAGTGTACCATCATATTGTTCTAATTGACCACATCCACATCACATTACTGTTAAATGGATTCTTTTGAGTGTAAAATCCTTGCTGTGAGGAGGGCAAATGACTGTGTTTACATGCATTGAAGTATTGGGGTAACTCCTTACTTGCCTTGACAGCTGTGTGGTAAAATGAAACAATACATGTGTAATATCTTTGTTGATTCAAAACAGATAAGAAAATAAGCAAGTGGAAATAACTGGTTTCAATGAGCAGGAGCCAGTCAATTTTAGATACACAGTGAGAAAAATGTGTTTGACCCCTTCTTATAAGAGCTTAATCCATAAGTGCTGCAGCAGCTAAGGAAAAAAAGACAGGCATTTACAAATGACCTATTAAACTTGATTTCTCCATTGACCCGATTTTGTGGTGCGAGTGTAAACATAGGTCTAGATTATTTCAAACATAGCTATGCTTGTTATGTGGCCCTCTAATCTCTTTCACTACAGGATAACCAAATGACCAAGATTGCATCAAAATGGTCTAGGGATTGGTAAGGTTCCATGGTTTCATTCATACACACCCTACAACCATACATGGTCCAGCCTACACAAGACACTGACAATATACAATAAATACAAAGAGTCTCATTTCTTTTCTTTTTTTAAATGTTTGAGTTATTCACTGGAATGACAGAATAAAATGTATTTCAATCTGGAGAAATCCCTTGGATCTCTTAGACTGTTAAATGGCTAAAAATGCTATTCGCCTAAATTAAACCAAAATGAAACTCCAGTGCAGAAAGGCATAGCTACTCAATAACCCATGGCAAAAATCCCTGGCCAAAAAGACATCTGGGCTCTGGAGGCCTCAGGCACAGCAGCACTCATATTCATTTATTTATATATCTAACAAAGTATAACGCGGACGATGAACTATTCCCTATTTCACAGCTCTCTTTACTTGTTACTTGTAACTGCTGGTATAAAATCAAATGAGATAATAAGTTTAAAGATGATTTGTATCACTGGCAAGTCATATTAACTGTGTTTCCTCATGGCTTACCAGCAGACAGGGTTGAAGGAAAGATCTGATTAAATAATGAGTCAAATATGTAATTTGTCAGTGCACAAAAGTGGAATTCATCGGACAAACAATGTGGATTTGCAGGGAAAACGCTCACTTTTGATTAGTTCCTGCCTTGTAGTGCAGACAGACACACAACCCCAATGATGTCATAGGTCTAAATCTCTGTGTCTAACATGGGCCTCAAATAATGTCACGACCTGCAGCCCATCCTCTGGGAACCATAACATGCAGTGGCAGATGAACAGTACAGGCCATATTCCTAAGTGGGATGCAGGCACAAAAGCATGCAAATATGTACACACATGCACCCACACCCACAGCCTCAACCACAACCACACAAACACCCACCCACAATCGCAAAGAAATAATTTCCATTTAAACACTCCTCTGTTCGAAAGCCATTTCCCTTGACCCGTCCCCCTCTAACGTTTCACTCCCCCTCGTCTTTCAGGTTTAATTGACTATTGTGGCAGATGGGATTGCCGTTGGTCTGTGGGAATATACATCTTCATTGCGGAACTGAGAGAGAGATTAGCAGCTAGTTAGCACTAGTGAGAGATGACAGCTGGCACCGTTAACCTCTCCTGTCACTCAGAGAGGAAATACAAGTGTACAGTTAACCCTTACATTACACACAAGACAAATACGTCTCTGTCAGTGAAACGTTGAATAAATGTGACCAGATATGCTAATCATCTACACACACTCGAGGATAAACCTTTTTTGGCTTTGCATGACATCAAAAATGAAGAAAGAGAATAGGCAATATTTCTACTGTCAATCAAGACTGAGGAATCACAAGGAGGACCCATCTCCACACTTTCAAAGCAAAGCATGGTTTAAAACGGTTTCAGTCTCGGACTGTCAACCTATGACTGGAAGACAAGTCACAACAGAAATACAAGTTATCTGGTAGTTCACTAGAATGATCAATCTACTTTGTAAGAAAGCCAAGACATGAAAGCTTTCTCCACTGACGCAGAGCAAACATTCATCATGTGATATGACCCAAAAAATGACAACAGCAGCTGTTGACAATTGCTCCAGTTTTATTAAGGCATCTGAAATACTTCGCGCTGATTTGCCAGCAGTTGTTTTTGCTTCAACATTTTGCTACAAGTAAAACTCCCAAACGGACACAATGATGTTACTCACACATCAAGTGTCACTTGATTGCAACAACTTTCAAAAGCCATCCTCTACTTTAGGGCATAATTGAAACCAGGACTGCCATCAAAACCCTAAGCTTGGTTGATAAAAAGGCTTTGGTTGTATTCAAGAATTGTAGCATTAATGCTTCAACACTAACCAAACAGAATAGTTAAAGAAACATAACTAGGCTTTTCTTCGCACTCATTTTGATTTCACCAAACCCCAATAACTCCTTCTAAACACATGTGAGGACCAAATGCCAAGAACTCAGTTTGATAAGAATGGTTTTATTGAAGTATATTCATATGTTGAGCTGCTTTGCAGCTGCTCTGGAGCAGACTCTCTTTTTTAGGTTTCAGCTGATACTGCTGTAACAATAAAAAGACACAATCATGTCATTAAGCCAGTGCGGTTTATGATGGGAAAAACAGTTGTCTTGACTGAGCTATATGGACACATGGGGGAATGTGCCGAATTTACTAAAACGGTGTTCTCTGCTTAAATATTTGTCCTTTTGAGAATGTAAAACCAAGTCATTAAATGTCAATATTCTAGATTTGTATGACAATGCTACAGTGATTTCATAGATGCTGCCATTCAATTACTTAGGCCCTCTATGAAAAACAAAAATCTGGAATCAAACATAAATGTTTCAGATTCACTTGAACCAGCCGCATAGGCACGGGTAGGCGTGGCATTGGGGGGAGCGCCACCCAACAGAAAACCCTGCCCACCCAGACAGTTTGCACCAGTTACTGGACATATCGCATATGACCAAATAACCTGTGTGCAAATACGCACCTGTGCTCTGTTCGACCTCATTCAGCATATTAAACGGCCGTCAAGTGTTTACCATAGTCTTGCACAGAAGAAAAAGTGTTGTTTTTTTAACAGCGTTTCACCAGCTCCTCTGTCAGTCAGCCCTTCCTCCTGCTCCTGCTCTCTCTCTCTCTCTCACACACACACGCACACGCTAATTGTACAGTGTTGAAATTACTGCTATCAACCCCATGGGGAAAAAAGTGGTTTTGTTCCAGTGGTCCTACAGTGACTAAATAATGTAAATAATATAGGTTATTTTATGTTATAGTTAGAGCCCTGATTATTTTTCCCCTAATCCCCAAGACCTAAAAGAACAGCGATATAACATTTAAAAACAACTTAATAATTTTTCTGTGTGTTTCTGTGTTTCACACATATCTATGTGTGAAATTCATTTTCTGTTTTTTATTCTCGCCTCTAGCTATGTTTCTACATTCATATGACACCACCACAGCATGCATATTCTTAAAGTTCAGGCTGTTTTGAAAAAAATGATGTAAAATACTTAAGCATACAACTACAGTAGTTGTATGCTTTAAGATGCGTTCCGATCCCCTGGCACTGTAGTCATTATGTAGGCTACAAGATGCGTTTCAGCCCTCTGCTAGCCTTGACAAGCTGTCATCTTTTGTCATCTCCTGGCAAAAGTTTCTGCTCACCCACTTTCACCCACCAGCTAATTTCTGCCTATGCTACTGACTTGAACTCTCTCATACCTACACATGAACTACTGTGCGTGTATTTGTCTGTACACACAGACACAACACACACACGAGCTTGTATTATGCAGCCAGTGTCCCATGAGATATATTATTAAATTTCCTCTAGGGTTCCCACCAGGACTACCATGCCTGGTCAAAGCAGACCAGAGCAGGAACACTGACGGGGCTCATGTTGCTACACAACCATCTTCAGAAAGCTGTCTCCTCCATGACTGGAGGGACCGAGGGTGTCAGTTACTTGGCTCCTTCTTCATCTGGGTCAAATCAAGTTCAACAACAGATGCTTCTTAAAATCCTTGACACAGCGTGTTTTGACATGACACTGGGGGAATCAACTTGATTTGAACCTTTGTATGGTTCCTTAATGTGCTGAGTGAATCCCGAGTGTCAGCGCCATACAAAACACCCTAAACAAATTCAAAATGTATGGCTGTCAACCCAAAATAAAGCTGTTTTTTCCCGGTATTTCCACTATTTACAAGGGAGAAAAGGGGGAGTCTGACAGCAGGGGACCATTTGAGTATTCTGCACAGCATATTTGGGTGATAGATACATTTTCTCCTGTGATTAAAGATCCAAAACACAGCAAAGCAAATTTTAACTTGATATTTTGGCTAGCATTCATCTGGCTTTGACATGGGAAAATATTAACTAAACATTAATTTAAAATAACAATATTCAAGATTAAACAGGCAAAGTGCACAGCCAACACAGGGCTTGTCAAAATTAATCAGCTTTTCAACAAGGGTAATGTAATATGCCAACTATGAACAGCTGGAGGCAGATTTAATTCATCTGATATTAGTTATCCTTCCGTGTTCTACAGACTATAAACTACAGTTGTACGGTAGCCAAAACATGTCTGGAACTCGGTCTGCACATGTGCAGTGGGAAAAACATCCACTCACATGTGGATGTATGAAGACACAGAAACATAACAAACTCGGGGGCTAGAGATGAAGAACACTCAAACAGACTGTCCCTCTAAAACAGGCTGGCCCTTGCCTGCATTGTGTCTTTGTGTTATCGTTTGTTTCAAATAAATTATCTTAATTTACAGTTAGGAAACCAAGTAGACCAACAGTAGTAGGCAAACCTAACACACCCAAACATGTCCAGATCTCAAATACACTACTACCGAATTGATAATTATCATCTAGCTATTGAGCAACACCTTCCTCTCTGCTCTTTCTCCCTCTCTGGGGAATAACAAAGGACTAGGGAAGAGAGTAACATGATATAGACGGATAATGTGCGTCTACTATTGCACTCAGTCTGTAACACATTTCCCCACCTCTGCTACTTAAAGTCTATGCGCTGGACGTGCACTCAAATAAGCACTTCGCTGCAGATTATTTTTCTGCAACTGCTTCTGTTCACATTCAACAAAGGCCATGAGTGTCTGAGTCCATACACATTCATCTACTTCTGTGTGGAACAATGACAAGTATTGAGAAAATGAAGCTGTAACGTGAGGAGGCGAAATTGAGAAACACCTTTTCTCAAGTGTTTCACTGCACCTGTCTTTGATATTTTTGTGTGAAAGCCACTTCACTACATGCAACTCCATGTATCCAATTTGTTCTCCTTTAGCCTATAGATTGTGACTTTTGGGGTGGGGTTTTAAACACTCATTGTGGAAAAAAGAACATAAATTGTTGTTTCTGTGTAAAACATTTCTATGTGGTCTGAGGATTAAAGATCATGTGTGATCTCCCATACCATTGATACTCACAGTACAATACTGCTTTGATTCAGTAAATTAAAATCACTGATTAACCTTAACATGCATCCATGCATATAATATCTTTTGACCTGAGCCAACAGTCTTTATTTTCTTGCTTTTGAGGAATTTTCCATCTGTGTGTTTTCCTTGATTCTGACGCTGTCTCTTCATCCCTTGTCATTTGACAATTCAATGTGAGAGTCTGCAAGTAATTTCTTTGTAGCATTTTCAATTTCTGCAGCCTTTTATCAAGACGAAGAATTGCACATTAGCAGTAACCTTCATATTTGTTTCTTGTCCAAATCGATTTTCCAAAACATTTTCCAAGTGTAATGCTTCACAATGTCTATTTTTTAAGGAACAACATGTAACAGTACCTCTCTCATTCACAGCAGGGGCTATCCTATTTCCCCATGTGCTGTGATACTGACACACACAACATGCACTTGCCTGAATGACACACCAAAAAACAACCTACCTCCATGGCTAATGCGGCTGTCTGCTGGTCGTAGTGATTCAGTAGATTGGGCATAAAGGTGGTGTTGTAAGGCAGATCCTGGCACATTCTCAGTCTGATGGGCTCACAGGTAAACTCACTGTGGCTTTCTATGGCCTCCATGTGAATGGAGTGACTAGGTACAACCAGGGAGAGTAGTATTGGAAAGATAGAGATGCGGAGGACAGAAAACAGTGTTGCAGTTTTTGAAAACCAGTCTTTCATGCATCCTCTTCCAACAGGTGTTTGCATTTTAAAGTCCATTATTTCTCCGCAGTGGTTGAGACGTACTGACTACTGTTGTCAAGAAAATATGCAGGAGTTGTTTTTAAAGCCTCTCAATATCAGAAGCAAAGTGTCCATTTCTAGGCTCTGTGGTGGTGGTGAAGCAAGGAATGCACACAGCAGGTATCCTCCCAAAATGTACACCGAACAGCACATGTGATGTAGTACAGATTCATCAGGCCATGAGCGGATGCACTCTTTTTATCAGTCGTCATATTCAAAAACCACCGCAGTGTTTCCTTTTATTGTGCAGCCTGTCACAGATTGCACCTTTTAATCCATTTTAAATTGCTTCTTATTAAAATAATAGCAGACAATCCTTACATGGCTGCTCTCCACCTCCTGGCACTCCTTTGATCAAAGACAGATTCCCCTTGTTCCATCCCCAAACTGAGAGCATGTCCTCAAGGAAATACTTCCACCATCAGCTGTCTCTTGGATATCTTCACTGGCTTCCTGCACATGTCTTTCTTCCACTGTTTTTTGTTGTTTGTTGCTTCAAGCCATAGTTTCACAGAATCACCTGAAATCGTGCCCAAAAGATCCCATAATCCTCCAAACGGTTTTCGTGAATAGTCTTTCACTTTCAGTCGCTGCACTGGAGTAGATTCAACACGCAGGTCCTGCAGGTTTAAAAAAGAAAAAGAAAAACACAAAGAAAAGCCTGATGGTCAAACAAGCAGAGTGGGCTTCCTTGGGAGTACAGATGTACTGTATCTGGTTTGGTCTCTGGCCAGCCACACCCTGGTCTATACTCCAGTCAGGATTAAAATATCTGATGAAATCTACACTAGCATGTTAATGTTGGCACTGCAGACTGAGAATTAGTGCTACTTTGTTACCAAGAGCCAAAATCGACTTGCATTGATGACATCTTAATACCTTCATCTGCTCGCCGCTGTGTGTCAGCGGAGGTTATGCACAGTTCAAGCCGCAGACTACACGTTCAAAGCGAACCAGGACAACTCGTCGTTGCACGTTTTTGAAGCCGTGAATGTGGTCGCTGCTACACCTGCGGACGATCAGACACTCCCACGCGCTCTCATGTTTGTGCGAGGTTGGCCGGGCAACAGTAGCGCTCCCCTGCGATGTTTCACACTCTACGACTCGGTGTCTTTTAGGTTGACTAACGTTACACACAAACACACAACAAACTTACGAGAACCGCCTGGGGCCAATTTAACGTTACAGCTGTAAAAGAAAAATGAAATGGCGCTCAGTAATTAAGTTTTCATTTACACCTGCGTCGGACTGCTCTCAATCGACCGTTAGGCAAGAGCTTGAGTTACAATAAACGTTGATAGCAGGTTAGCTAGCGTTAACGTTTCTAAACTGTTAACGTTTGACTGTTCACGTTTAACCTGTAACGTTCTACCGTTACGGGTCACACAGCCGTTAACGTAAGCGTTAACGTTAGCTCTCCTCTGCTCGAACCCGGCCAGTTTTAGAAAACAGACATCTTTTTAAAAAGCAGGTAATGAGGCGTCTTCGCTGCACCGAAGCGAGAAACCCACACACATCATGACACACTAGGATCACGAAGGACGGAGCGTATCAATCTTCAGTGCCGTGTGTGTTCGTCACCGCAGTGTCTTCATCCCAAAAGCAGCGCGCTGTTTGGATCGAAGTCCCGGCTTGCGTGTGCCCATAATAATGAAATTAATAGACCAATTGTACACTTCCCGTCTAACATTACAATTATAAACGCTTTACCTTGTGTGAAGATTAACGAGCGGCTCGTGGTGTGCGCTCCTCGGCTGCTCCACCGGCTCCGTTCACTGCAGCACTTGGCTTTTCCTCCACTGTTTGCAGCTGGGTCCGTGCAGCGTGCAGCCGACACATCGTGAACGCGGATTCTGTGTGGCCGCGCAGAGACACGAGAGAGCAGCACGACGAATGTTGTTGTAGACATGCAGTGTGTTGGCTACTATATATTAATAGACGCATGTAATGAGTGGCTGCTGGCTCTATTTTAATAAACGAGGCACGAACCAGAAGCCAATTTAGTTTTTAATTAACGTTGCCCATTTGTTGTCTTTTTAATGGACAACACAAAGCTTGAGTGACATGGGAAACTGTGTGTGTGTCCTGGCTGGGTGCATGTGTTCAATATAGTGTTTTTGATGGCAACTTCCTAATTAAAGGGGGTTACAGATAATTTATCTGTGAATGATAACTATATCCACCTTGAAAAGAGGAAAACAATAGTTAAAATGATCAAACATCTTTATTAAAATTATACATCAAGTGTATAGGTAGGCTACGTATAGGTACAAAACTATAAAGCCATGCTACATACACACAACTTCAATACAGGATATGGGAAAGATAAATTATGGCATATTGGTTTTGTCCTATTAGGCTGTCCTTCACAATTTATCCCAAGACTGTTACCTTGTTTTGAAACAAACAACCACAAAAGTTTTCATTTGGCCATTAGTCAGTGATATTATTATTTTGTCAAGTGACTTTGCTAATGTTAATTTAGATGTACATTAATGAATCACAGTAAACTGGTTAATCAACTGCATTCTTCATATGCAATACTTTTATGGGACATTTATTTAGGCTACTAAAAAAAGAGGCAAATGACATGGTACTCAAACAGCTAAAAACCTTTAGTGTTTGACAATGCTAACTCTTCAATAAAAAATAATGTTATATGACCTTGCTTGTGGTCTTTTTTAGATATGAACTTGTCTGCAATATCTTAACAGACATCTATTTGCTCATAATCATTTTGGGGTTTCAAATGTGAATTTTAAGAGTCTGGGACGCAAAATCAACCTCCTATGGACTGAAACGGCCACTCAGACTTGTTGTGGTTGTATCAGTCAACACTATGTCAATATTTATCCCTTACAGTCTCAGGATTAGTACTGTGTGCTATGATTCCCTTCCGCACGATTTAGCACGGCACTAGATTAACTGTTTCATGGCTGATCTGATCTGATCCTCTGTCGTTCAGGCATGGGGGGTCTGCGCCAGCTGAGGCTGCTGGCCCACATACTGGTTTAACCTCTTAATATGACCCCACTCACAGTATACTGTACATGCAGAGGCATTCAGTCCATACATACAGTGATGCTGCAGTTCAGTTTATTCTAAATTCACTGGGTTCAGACCAGACTTAAACATTCTTTTAACACTACACTGTTTCTGTTTCGTAATCTAAACCATTTGTTGTCATTTTACCCCTGAATGTCTTAGTGGCAACACAGAATGATGTAAAACCCTTCTAAAGATGTTGGTCTAGTTTGGTTTATCAGTCGTAACTTTTCACATATACACCGTTTGTGTTTTCTCTTTGAAGCATTGAAGACAAAACATTTAATGTTGCACAGTTGCTATATGTGTGTGACATATTCATCTAGATTTTCCATGATGTTCTACAAGAGTAGATCTTAATGGAAACCAATAAATATGTCACCAACTGCAGTTTCCCCCACAGTCCTCTACTATTATGAGCCAATTTCAAAAAGTGTAATTTAGCAATTTAGTTTGAAAGCCAAACACTGCGTCTATAAAAAGGAAAAATTATTATTTACACACTTAACATGACATACAGTATCTCTGCATTATGATTTATCAATAAATTGACTATAAGCATAATTATTTGTACGCATTAAACTTGTGTGTTGAAAAACCTTGGTTTCAGTTGCAACTCAGTGCAGTGGAGTTGTTTATAATCTGCACAAACAATGAAATACAATAAAACAATAAAATAGATTTTGATGAAATGTGACACGAGTTTACGTTACAAGATAAAATAATCAACAATCAGCTAAAAACAATACATATTTTAAAAAGGTATAAAAAAAAATGCACTTCCTTCACGTAAAGAATTCTTCATATTGAAAGACATAACCCAAACGGATACTGATACGACTGAAAGGCTCAGTAATATCTTACTATAGCTTCCAAACACACATTATGCACACTGAATCACAATATCTGCACAAAAGGAATGCACCTAAAACATCTGTGAGTTTTGATGTCACTCTAAATTCATTACTTACTGTACAGATTGCTAAGTCTCTTGAAAGTGATTCCACTCCTGTTCCACAGAGATTGCGAGGCAAAATCTACCACTCCAAAATGTAGGTGCAGTGGTGCCTTTTGCAACTTAGCAAATTCTTCCTGCTTTTTGTCCAGTTAGGCTTCAAAGTTCACGCGCTTTCCAATCAGACGTCGGCTGTGGGGAGAGCACTCAGCCTCTTCCTCCAACTGGAAGAGTCAAGGAAAGGACAAGGAATGTATCAGTCGGTGCTATTATGATCAAGTGAATGTGGGTGTTTGGGCTTTTGTCTTGGCCTGGAGAAGAAGAGTGAGTGGATGTCTGTGGATAAGTTGTAAGAGTATATGTGCACATCTGAGTCAGTCAGAAATTCAGATACACATCATCCCTCAAGCACACACACTCACCCAAGCCCAAAGACACACACACACACACACACACACACACACCTGCTCTTTGATGTAGCTGTTCCCACAGGGCGCCAGTCCTCTAAGAGCCAATCCAATGACGAAGCACCAGACAGACAGTCCGACCTCGACCCCTGCCAGCACAGAAGAAGGGATCCACAGCGCTAGGGTGGTGTCCTGCAAGATGGAAAGATTAATGATTAATGATGGAAGACAAGGAAATAAATTACCACCACAAGGTCAACTATTCCTCCTGTGATGTGAGGTCAGTGGGTTGAGGGACAGGGAGAGGTGGAACTTTTTAAGAAACTCACGTAAATTCTTGTTGTATCAAACGGGCACTGGACACCGATAGGTGACCGAGCATTGATGGGCACTAGTGTTTCGTTGCATCCCTTCATCAAACCCTGTCCATTGTGGGCAACAGTAATACTAATGGCCAAGAGGACACCAGTGCAGCATGCTGCTGAGAGCAGGGCGTTCAGGAATGATGAAATTAAAAGTCCTATTTGCTGGAGAGACAGACACAACATCGTATAAAAAGAAAAGGATTGGTAACCACTGAGCAGACACAATGAGTGGCTGAATAGATCTGAAATTCAGTTCTTACCAGTTTTACCACATGAAGGTTCCTCGACATCACAATAGCAATAATCCCTGTGGCAATGCTCTGTAAGATTCAAATGACAAGATAATTGTTCCAGTGGCGCTGATTACATTTCCAAAGCTGTCTCTTTGACAAGTGCCTTTTAATATCTCGTAAGGAGTGAATTTCAAAGACAGGTGACACCATCATCAACACCTACTATAGCATCTTATCTATAACTCCTCACTGTAATGAGGTCTTCCCTAAAGCAACTAGCAACTGATGTGAAAAACCAGTTCCGCTTAACGGGCAAGTTTAGTCTTGATTGTGGATAAAAATACACGACTGTTACTGAACTACAGGAGCACAGAACAAGGACGATCAGATGAGTTTGTGTTATGAAACATACATTTCAAGATCAAGATAACTTAGCTCAACCGAGTCTCTTGGTGCATCCTCATCTGAACCAAAGATCACTTTAAACGTAGTGTTAATATCTAAACTACAGTATAGAGACTCACCAGCAGGCCAGAGGTGACAGAGATGATGTTGGCCACAGTATATTCAGTGGTGATTTGCTGGTCGGGTTTGGAAATGTGGCGGAGGACGCTGCCGTGGACGATAGCTCCAAGAATGAAGTTAATGTGGCCAACAAGGATGAGAGTTAACCCCTTTTTCATTAGCCTCCCTGGCCCTTTCTCCTTATCTGGATGACAGACATACAGGAAATACAAACAGGCATGATGTATGCATCACAACATATCTACATCCAATAGTGTATGCAGAACAAGACCTGTCTCTGCTTACACAAGAGTAGGCTACACATTGATTTAGCATTATGGCAGGCTGATATTGTTTTTATTTTATTGAATCTATATAGTTCCATAAAACTGACCATTCATTTGAGTTGTATAGCATTAACCTGTTAGGTGAGCAAACTAAATCACTTTCCACACCACACTTTCTTGTTACTTCTTGGCCAACACCTACACCCGCCATATCACCTGGTGTATGTGCAATAAATTAATATTAGCTCATATCTGATTTATCCATTCAGCTCTATTGTGTGTGTCTGTTGCAGTGTGATGTTAAAAAACCAACTGGATTAGATTCTTAAGAACTTAATCCCCCACATAACATTTATCATACACACGCATAGGAGGCTACAGTTACAGCATTTGCATACAAAAGCTACACTGAGTAAGGAAGGGGGAGGTATTTGTGGGCATGAGTGACTCTTTCAAATCGGAGTGATCTCTTTAGTCCGTGTTTTTCCAAATCGTTTATTTCTCATAAACCAGATTAATCTGCGTGTGTTTGCCGCGCATTTATAACCTGTTGAGTTTATAAAGTGAAACCGTGCCATCCTACCTGCAGGCCTGTGGTCAGTTACACCCGTGTTGGGAAAACTAGGTCGAGCAGCCTATTTGAGCTTTGACATTTTGTTATAGGAGCTGTTCAGCAGTCAGATACAAACCAAACGTTCACTCACCAAACGTGCACATCTTTCCTCCGACTGATGTTTCCCTGGCTTTGAATGAAAATCCGTACTTGTCGACAACAACAGAGGACGAAACTTCAGCCCTTACTCACGTCTCTCTGTCCACTTCCTGTACGACGTCACCAAACTCACCTGCAAATTACCTGCAGCCTGCTGGACGCTGAGGGGCGCAACAGACATTTGAGACTTTTAGCTTATCCCCCCCTGCCCCCCACCTGAATGAGTTTTAAGAAGAGAAAAAAAGTCAAGCGTTTCACACATTTATTAGAAAGAGCAGTCTTACTTGGTATTGTTTTTTTTGTTGTTGTTGCTAAAGACACTGATGTAATTTACAAAATATAAAAATATCAATATACAACCTGGAGAAACAGGCTAAAACTGTCCATTATCATGATTATATAATAACCAACACCACTAATCTGAGCTTTTTGTTTTTGTTTTTTGTTTTCATAACTTTTCTATACAAGGTGTGCTGCATTTACATTCCACTAGCTAATTTAAGAACATATCTTTGGGATATGCAACCTTAGAAGTTAAGAAAAAGATACACAACCCTAAGTTAACAATGCATTCAAATGCACTACAGCAAAATATGCACATTTGTCTGTGTACACCTAAACTAGAATTAGCAACAGCAAAGTTGTAGTCGATATGGTCAGAGTCTCCTTTTTACAGTATTGAATCATGGCCAGAGGCTTTTTGTGGAGCACTATGATGTCAAAGTGAAGTTGATCTTCACCACACCATTTTATTCTATCATAAATTTGGGTCAAATTTATTCATAATCCTTTTTGTTACCAAATTTGAGGAACAAATGTTTTGTTTACCAGAAGGGGACTAATGGACATGTATACAAACAACCCAAAATTACAATGCCCTTCCTTGCTGTCTATGGTGGGTAAAGAAAACTTGTCAAGTGAAGGTCATCAGATTAATTTGATCTCATTAGTGAAGTTTGCAATTAAACAGTATACAATTAACTGCTGGAATTGAACTGGGCAGAGTGATTGTAAGAGAAAATACAACATAAAATATAATACTCTATAAAGAAAATACAAGAGAAAGGCAAGTTATTGTATGCAATAATATTTAAACGGTTTTGTTTTTACCTAAACACATTTATAATCTCACATTTTCATCCATACTGCCTGTTTAAAGTATTGATTTATGTGATCTTTCTGACACAGTAGTACCTGTAGTCCACAGAATGTTCTGAGCCAATCTGTCACAAAGAGACCACAGGCAACTCCCTGATTTCAATGCAAGTCTTAACAACACCTGCATGACGTATAATGTTTTATTCAAGTTGAGAAGCTTTGGCAAACCTGTGCAGGATAATTTCAATCCACTAGTACCCAATTTCATCAAATGGTCTGTTATCAAATGAAGATAAAGTAACAGAAAAAAAAGTAGAGAAGTTCTGTATTGGCTCAGATTCTCCAAAACTTGGTCTCCGTTTAAAACAAAAGTTAACAAAAAGGGAAAATAAGTAAAGAAAAACACCCGATATACAGTAACTGTAACATAAATAAAACATGAAATTCTCACACAGATGTGTCAGTAAAGGGCTATGTCATCTTTCTACAGCATATGGCAGCTGAGTTCACTACACAAGTCTCACATGAATGATTTTTAAAGGCAGAGTAGCCATGTGTGAACCCAACAAGCAGCAAATGGTAAAACAATCAATAAAATAAGAAAAACAATTGGAAAAAGAGAACTATAGGGCATGTGCATAGGCCCACAATAAGACAAATAGTAAAGCAAAATATAAAAACAAACACACAAATGGAAATTCAGTAACACCGAGTTCACAGTACCTTATAGTGACCATCTTCCAGAGAGAATTGGCAAGATGCCCCATCAAATGTTAATGCAATGATGCACATACATTTTGTTAGGCATCTCTTTTATAAATGATAACCAATGGATATTTATACAATTTAAAATATAAGTTTGAATTTCCCCTCTTTGGAGTACTCAAACTACTACTATATATTTAATCTGAGAAGGGATAAAAACAAACAAACAAAAAACGTCCCAGATAAATCCCACGAATTGGCAATTCATTTGCAAAACTTTCTTTGGGTGCTAAATTGTTCCTCCTTTCTAGGGGAGTAATAGTTTTGCTGGTACTCACAAGGAGTATGTCCAACTAGAAAAATCTAACACAAGAGTTGAGAGAGGTGAGTTAGTACGCCATTTGACTCAAGTAAAGCCCTGAAAGATGATTTAGATTGCTTCATACCAGGACACAGACCAGCTTGGCAATTCATAACGTCAACACTGCACACTAAATACAATTCTGCTTGACAGAAAAACTGTGTTATCATAAGGCTGAGAATCAGGTACCTTTTTTTTTTTTTTTGCAAAACTGGCTTTATATTAAAGCTCTGATGTGCTTTTAGGAAGTTTTAGTCCCTGATCCCAAGGCTTTTGGTCACATTGCTGCCTACAGCATTGTATAACGGATTTAAAAAAGAAAAAAACACTAAAATTAAGTCACTGTTGAGTAATCAAAAATAAAATGTGTAACAGGTTTGACAGAGTGTATTCATGAGGAGATGTGGTTGATGAAATCATTGCTATTGAAGAGCTTGGCTGAAAGTTTCTTCCAGTAGGCCAGCTATCTTGTTTTGGTCCAACTGTGAACACAAACACAAACAGTTCAAGACAGTTCAAAGATAAACTGGTCTGGTAGATGCTGGAGACAAATGCCAACATTATAAATAAGGCACTGACAGACACTCCTGAGTCAATACAACAGGCACAAAGCTGTTTTATGTATTAATTAAATCCATTAAAATGAGGGAGTCATCATCACAGTCCACATATCCTGTCATCTGCAGAGAAATCAAGTGACTACACAACATAAGTTGAGTGGGTTTGTGTGCACGTGTGAGTAAGTGGGCACCAGATAACAGGGTGCATAAAGCTCTTTAAGGGAAAGTGTCTGAGTGGGAGAGTATGTAGGAGTATCAAGGGTCTCTGCACCTTTCACAATCACCTGCATTTTCCTGCACTTGGCAGAAATAGCACATTCGCCTACAGTGTCGACCACAAAAACACACACACATACACAGTGAATCTCTCCAACCTACCTCACTGATTAAGCCCAGCTGCACCAGCTCTCCAGCCAACTCTTGAGCATTCTCCTCTGAAACACACACAAGCACAGATAGTAATTCATAATGTCACTGCCACATCAATTCTACCAGGCACCCATCATTTCTCGTGAAGTTATGCAAATACTATAACACATGCAAAGCTGCACCTGGATAAAGGTCAGGCTCAGGGTAAATACCACGTTCACAATGTTGTCCAGATGCAGCTTTCAAATCCAAATCCAAACACAATAGAAACCAGCAAAAGGCATCTACAGCTGTTGCTGTCTGCACCTGTGAAGCCATTTTGTTGTTTCATAATCCCATTCTTTGTAAATGGACATCTAGCAAAGCAGTCATTAAGTGACATCCAGCACAGCTGAGAAAGGACAGAGTACAGATCGGGACTCATCTGGCAGGAAAATCAAAAAGCCAACATGTTTCAACCAGCATGATCTTCACTGGGACATGATATGTTAAAACATGTTAGTTGTTCAGATATTCTTCTCTAGTTTTACTGTTGAAGGCTTATTGACTTAATGGACAAATTCTTGTCCTTTCCTCTACTTTAGATTGTCCATAACTTTCATTCTGGTCTAATATTTCTATACTTTCTCCACTGTTCTATTGAAGATTTTGTTTGTCCTAAACACAAAATATACCTTCAGCCTGGAAAAAGTTTTCAAAAAACTTTCAACAATCATATAGCAGCAAATACAGTTTATCTTGGGAAAAAGAATGGTAAATATTAAGATTTCACTAATGTCAACAATTTATGTTGCAATGCATCTACACAACTTTTTGTTCTATAAAATATATCCTTTTTGGACACACCATTCCTCATATTTTCCTTGAATACCTTACCTTAAATTCCTGAGCTGTATTTGTTGTTAGTGTAGCATTTTATTTTAATGAATGAGATTCTTATTGTTACTTTAGTTAACACAGCAAACTGGGACACTCTTTTCCTGTACCTTGTGAGCAGCAGTTGTCAGGGTCTGCTGATTTTTAATAACCTGGCTGTCAATTTACAACTGAACAAGGCATGTAGCTGGAACAAGATAAACAAGTGTAAGAGATGGAACATCCAGCAACTCTGACAGTAACAAAACCGATACAAGCAGTCGACAGCTACATACCAAGGGGAATGATACTGGAGCAGAGGGAGGTAGTTCGCTGCTGATTTGTATCTATTTAGTTTTGATAATAAACAAAACATGCCTCTGGTGTGAATGCACTGAAAGGATGTAGATGAACAACAGGGGCCAGGGAGGTGAGATTGTAAGTAAGTTAGTTAGTTAGCTAGTGACACTGCAGTGTGACTTTGGACTTAGGTGTGTTGATAAGGAGCTTTGGTGGGACTCTACCCTGATATCAGTAGGAGAGGCTGTGAAGAAAGAGGACAGGGTGTGTCTATGAGAATTATTAGTATGTGTATGGATGTAAAGGTGTGTCTGCCAGTGGTATTAGCCTACGAATGTTCAAAAGGAGGAAGACATTTCTGTGAAATGATAAAAAAGAGCAAAAGAAAGTCCTGTGAAAGTGTGTACGAATTTGATAGAGGCATTTTGTGTGTATGTGTGTGTGTGTGTGTGTGTGAGTCAATGAGTGAATAAGAGACAGGGAGATGACTGCCTGGGAAAAGATGGTCAGTTCTTGACACGGGAGGTGACAGCTGTCAGCTGCAGCCTCTCACAGGCCTGGCATTCCCCACACGCCTGCAACCGTATACATGCCTACCATACCTGTGTACAAGTTTTCATACTGACTGCATTATTCTGTTATTTTGACCACTGCAGCAGTTATGCTCTGTGTTATGTTCTCATTTGCCTTCCCTTGGTCTTGTTTGTGGCAAAGCAGTGAGATGAAAATACTAAAATATTGATGTACAATTCTTGAACGAATAAAGAAAGATAAAAGAATTTGTTAGGATGACACCCTGTTGTTTTATGAGAAACATAAAAAACAGATTTTAAAAGTTATTATAGCCATTAACAATTCAAGTATTCAAACCAAATAAATTTGTCCAAAATAGAGGTGCAAGGTTTTCATAACACATGAGCAGCAGTCCGTCTCCCTGCCTAAAATAGTCTTGCATACTGCATATTGTGACGCCATCTGAGTTTCAAGCTCACTCTGGAATTTCACTCTCACTTTCCCATACAACTCAGTCCATACATATGAAGATATACTGTGTCTGAAACCTGGGAGTAAAATCTGGGATTACAGTGGTCTGAGCTCTGCAGGGACTGGTCTGATGATAGAATTAGATGCATCTAATCATGTGATTCTATCATCAAACCAAAACACAAACTGTAAGACACTAAACCATCACAATTCATGGAAACAAAATGAAAAGATTGTTCTTACGAGGTAACATGTCACAGCTTAGATGTCTATTCAGTTTATCCTCCAGCTTCAGCAGTAACGTCAGCTAAGAGAAGAGAAACAATGATTTACATCGTTACAACTAGGGAATAAACTGTTAGTAACATATCATGTTTGTTAATTTATTAAACAATAAATGATCACAAGATCATTTGTACATGTTATTACAGAGACTTACATGAATCTTTGCTCCATCCTCAACAGGTTCAGCATTACACTGCATATGAATAACCTGCAGAAATATGGAAATCTGAATATGAATGGTTTCTGTAAAAAGTCAGTGTTGGTAAATTGTCAGAATAATGCTTTACACAAATATGCAGCGTGTAACCTGACTCAGGAAACTTCAGTAACAAGATTACTTGTGAAATGTCACCATTGTGACTCCATTTTCTTTGTTCACATGCAGTATGATCTATTGTACGCACCCGCCGTGTCTCAAGCTCAATAGGCTCAGGGGTGGGGGATTTGACCAAGGGGATGACAACAGGAGATTTAACCGTCTCCTGCTGAGGCTGCTGAGGACAGGGCAGCCCGAACGCTGTCATTGGATAAATACCATTCCTGATCCAGGGAGGGATGGGGACAAAGAAAAGGAGAAGAGGAGAAAACATGGAGGATAAAAGCATGAGGAAAAGAATGGAGCTGAAAAAGGACTGCAAGTTATTACAAATAATAGTAATTACAAATTAATAGTAAATTAAGAGGATATTAAAGATAGGAGGGGGACAGTGGTAGAAAATTGAATTCAGTGTTGTGCTCTCACATTAAACTGAAATATACACAGCAGAACATGTATGTGATTCAAGTTTTACAGAAATGATTTTTTGCCTAAAATTCCGTATGTTCACGCAACCAGGACGGATGTATAAGCACAGCACCATGTCTTGAAGTAACGATTTGATTCAGGAAGAGACACACAGATAGTCACATAGTCCACTACTGCCCCTCTGTGGACAGATAGTGTTGTTGCATCTTTAGTGCTTTAAATCAAAACGTGCACATTGATAACTGAGCTTGATTTGCTTCTCACCTCACATCCTCCAGGAATTTATCAAGCTCCAAAGCAGGAAATTGTGAAAGCCTTCAGAGGGAGAAAAAAACGAAGTATTTCATTGTTTTTGAATGCTGCTTCTGTGTTAACTTGTCTACCCTTTTATAGCAATAATCATCCACTAAGCAAATTAGTATTAAGGAATAACATTAATTCTGTTGTTTTTTTGTTTTTTTGTTTGTCTGCTGTACTGTATCTGTGCAGACCATCACTTCTAGATGGATATTTGGTTTGAGTCCCTTACTTAAGTTGAACATCCTCCTTTGTCTCAGCGATGACGAGGTTGGGGTCCAGGTTCTTGGTTATCTCCTCCAGGGCGTTTTCGGCGATCACGTCTGGGAATTTAGAAATCATTTAAGAATAACTTAATAAAACTGACTTTCAAGATGAGTATCTTAAAACTTGATGATGGACAAAGTGATTTAAAAAAAATGGAAGAAGAACAAAATGTCAATGTCTTTGAATTTATGTGTGTGTTGAAGACTCACGATGGTGGCTGACGATACAATGTGCAGCTAGCAGTTTTAACTGTGGTACTTCAAACAGAGCTTGGTTGAACAGCAGCTCTCTGGCTGTGGGCCGTGTACTGGGATCACAGTTGAGGCACGTCTGTATTAACTCCTACAAACACAAACATCTGTGTCAAAATGATAGTTCAAAGATAAATTAAGTATGATGTTAAAAATAAATAAATGCAAACGCACACACACTCCAGTCCCTGTATCTTACCCTCTGCAGTGGGTCCTCCAGTAACTGTATTTCATTATTTATGGCCTCCTGAGAAACATTTGAGGACTCTCCATTCCCCTGGATCTCGAGGAGTGCCATCTGCAACACAGCAACAAACACTGTGACATGTTGTTTTGAGAGAGAGCCCAGGCCATTACATCATGTATCATTTGTCTCATCTCACCTCTAATGCACACATGCCGAATGAGTAGATATCTACAGCCGTGGTAATATCCTCAACATCTTCAAAAGACATGAAGAATATAATTTCAATATCATGAATTATTTTGTAAGATACGTTATAATTTGAATGACTTACGCCCAGAAAGCGCCTCTTTCTAAACACAGAGCTTACTTTAAAATATAATCTAATGTGTATCATCCAGTTTACTCTGGAGGTCAGGAAACTACCAATATCACTATCAATAGAAATAACTAAAAAGTCTGATGTTGGTTATGACTACCTCCATATTCTGGTGCAAAGAAGTGCATGTTTTTTGGTTCCTCCCGACAAGTCTTCACATGGTTGTTAATGGTGTCTGGAGCAACTGCAGATGAGACAAGGATACAGACGAAGGATGTAGAAGTAGGATGGTGAACAGTGAGAGAAACAGTACCAAAAACAAAAAGACAGAGGGAAGAAGAGGAAGAAATTATGTGATGCTGAAGGACCAATTAATACTACGTTTTCATTAAAGGGATAGTTCAAGATTTTGGCAAATTGGCCCATTGCCATAATCCCTATAGTTTTAGGAGTAGGTTTGTTACCTTTATTTGTCAGTGCGAGTTATTTTTAATGGAACGTTACCAGACAGAGTTGTTTTTGAAGCAAATGCAGAGACTGCTTGCTGAAAAGCTGCCCCTGATGGGAACGAGCATCAGTGGTTTCGTATGAATTTACCTCAAAAATAACTCAGTCCGGTTCCATTATTATCTCATAGTGTTGTTAATGTGCAAGTCACAACTCACAACTTGTCCACCACACCGTTTTGGGGCTGTTTGAGATTGTGTATTTAATGAGTTTGATGAGAGAAACCAAGAAATCCCATGTGCACATGTAGCGTAGCTCTGAGCGGCTCATGGCTCAGCTCGGCCATTCTAAAAATAGCTTGCACCGACAAATAAAGGTAACGAACCGACTCCTAAAACTATAGGGATTATGGCCAAAATCTTGAACTATCCCTTTAAGAAAATCATCATGGATTTTTGGAAGAGTTAAGACCAAGTGCACAGATGCTGTTGTGACCACACTTGTGTGACAGCAGCCCTCTGTATACACAACAGTGATTTTCTAAACCACATAACACACCCCCATGTTTTTCCATCTTATGCAACATACAGGTACAAGACAAAAGCCATATTGGTATGATTTTTGTCTCATGGGAAGTGTTGACTGTTCAGTTCAAGTGCCATTGTTCCCTGGTCATGGGACTTAAATGTACAGTTATGTGGAATTAGCAGCCTTTAGATCCATAATTCAGCATCATTTGACTCCATCACCAGGGCTCCAGCTCCACTACCTAACACGGTGGGAGGCAACAAGCGTAATTCTATACCTGAGCCGATCTTGATGAGCCCGTTGTGCTGAATGAAGATGGTGTCACAGGTCAGGTTGCCATGGATGATCGGTGGGTCACATGAGTGGAGATAACTGCTCAATAGGAAAAAAAATCATTCAAATTACATAAGAAAGTGTCTGGATTATTTTTCCATGTACTTTATGTACATTTTCCCTGAGAGCGCCTGAAAAAAGGGAGACCAACCTGAGAGCAGAAAGGATCTGTGTGCACCATCTCTTCCAAGCCTGGAGGACCATACATTTTATTAAAGCACTTCCTATGGGTTGCATTATATCAGGGGGGCCAAAAGGACACAGGACATTTGCAAATGCATTCATTTTGCTACAAATATCCTCACCCCAGTTTATTTATTTACCAGACTATTGAAACTTTAGAACACTTTACTATACACATCATACAAGGTTAATTCAAAGAAAGGAAATCATAACCCCTTTTTCTATTAAAAATGCGTTTACACTGTTATTACCTTTTCATTCATGCTTTTGTGATTCTTCTTTGTCTTCTTTAGGAACTGCTTCAAACTCCCTGATGACATATATTCAGTGATGAAAATCACCTGAAGGAAAGTGTTAAAAAAAAAAGAAAAAAAAGAAGAAGATAAGAACATGAGATAAAAGACAATGATCACATTAGGATAACAAGAGAATATGTAGCATACAGGTGAAAGATTCAATAATGTCTCACAAAAGGCCTGATACTCACCCTGGCCCGGTTTTCCTTTGTGTCGGCCCAATACTTGTGAAACTTGACAATATTTGCATGTTCCAAATGTATCAGGTTATCAAATACAGCCTTCACTTTCTCCTGAACACAAGCAAAAAAAAAAAAAGTGATGTCGAAGGACAGGGTAGATTTGACAAGAGTTTCAATTCATAGATGTGAGATTTCCAGCCATTATATCCAAGTTTCCAACTGAGCCAAACCTGTATGTACCCAATGTAAATAATGCCATAATTATTTTTCATTAAACGTTACGTGACAGATCCATAATGGAGTAGAGCACACTTGGACTGGTTTGCCCACACTGCATTAACCCTGCACTACATCATTTTCATGACTTTGAATCTTTATGTTATTTTCTTATCCTGTGCATGAACTACTGAGACACAAAAGAGCCATGAAAATAAAACCAGCCCTTTGTTCTTTTTCTCTTTTTTTTTTACACTTGGTTGACTGAACCTGAGATGTCAAACTGTACCAGCCAGGAAACCATGTTCCCCAAATGTGGATATTTCAACTCTCTAACACAAGCCTCACCTCCAGCAATTTGAAGTTCTTCCTCTGTGAGATCATAACTTCGTTCCAAACAACCTCCACCCCTTCCTCCGTGTCCATAGCCAAGTACGCAGCATCTATGCCAGGGACATTACGCTGATTCACCTACATTTGAAAGGACCAGAAAAATGGTGTATGAGGACAGGGATGAAACACAGCAACAGGTTTGTGATGTTACTTCATACTTATAGTGGTGTCACTAACTTTAAAAAGAAGGCTATTAACAAAAGAAAAATAATACTGTTACAGAAAATACTCCAATGACTCAGTCTTGACACTGGTTTCAAAAGGTGTGTAAGAAAAACACAATGATGGCCCAAGATCATTGCATCCATCGTTCCGGGCTTATTGACACTTATCTAAATATTCAAAAGTCAAGTTATTGTCAGGAGAAATACTTTGTCTCACAAAATAATTTGTAGCTTAATGATAGTTAGGACAGTTCAACCTTCATCCAACAGCTTCTTGACCCTCTTTACCTCCTCTCTGCGTTTCTGCCAGCGACCACAGGGACTCTCCTCCAGGATCTCTGACTCGTCTTCACTTTCATCCTCATCCTCCGTTGTTGTTGTTATTGGGGCAGGGGGCTGCACGGAGGCCACAGGTGTAGACGCAGATGACCCTCCTTGTACCTGTTGACCGTTATCGGACATGTGTCCTGTTGTGACCTCTGCTGTGTTGCTACTCTCTGCAGGTGGAGCTTCTCCGTCCTCCGTCTCAAACATCCTGACAACTTGGTGCTGACTTCCTCCTTTCCTTCTCCTCTTGGCTCCTGTTCCCGAGCTACAACAAGCAAGGAAGCCACTTTTCTGTCTTGCCCCCCCGGCCTTCCTCTGTTAGAGCTGGTCACATACTCCCCCCCACCACCACCTCTTCTTCTCTGGCTTGTCTTTCAACGCGGTGGAGCTCAGGGAGGGAGGACTGTAAACACATGACACATGTTATGGAGGGCTTGTTTCACAGAGCTACTGCTGCTGCCACCTTTGACAACAACGTAACAAGTTATCTTTCCGCCTACGTTAGTTCACTTCAGAGAGACTCTTTCCGACCTATGTTTCATTTGTAGTCAAGTCTGTAAAGACAACCAGCTGCTACTGAGACACAACACTAACAGTGAAGTCAGTCAAACTAACCAACCAACCTATCGTAGCTAACTTTCCTCAGCTAGCAAGCACTGGGGAAGGTAAATAAATAAATACCTGACACAAAGTTAAGTTGCAACATGTAAAAAAAATCTTACCGTGGGAAAGAAAACTATCAGTGAACAAAAGCCCTTCGGTTACATAGTGATGAAAAGGCAGTAAAACGAGACGCCTTTACAGGAAAAATGCTAGTTCGTCATAAAAATTTGTTGATGGGGTTTCAAGTCCCTTTCTCCTCCTGGCTGAGGTGGGAGGGGCGGGCACAACTTGGGGAGCGCTTGTTTGCGCGGAGAAAACGCAGGAGCGTAAGTTACTGCGAAAACATGAAAATACGTTCAACGCATGGGGTTGAACGGCAAAGATAACATTCAGTACAACATTAAAATATTAGCATATACTCACAAATATGGTTTTATTTCACAAACTTTAACGTTCTCGAGTCCCCACAACGCCCCCACAACGGACTGTGCGTTTGTTTCAGTTACAGCTCAGCACCGGTAAAATAACGTGTTTCGGACACTTGTGTATTCTTCCGCTACAAGTTGGCCCACTAAGTCAATTAAAATCAAAGGAGGTTTTAAAACATTCAGGTTTTTCTGTGCAAGACTATTAGCTGTAGTTTTAGTTGTTTAAAGGCATAGTTACCGACTACATTTCCATGCGTTAGCTCAAATCAAGCGCACTCAAATCTGGTTGTGACAGAGGACAGCGCAAGACCAGTCAAGATAGTTCACCCCTCCATGGCCAGTGTGTGGGCACTGGTCCGCGGAAGAGCCGTGTACAGCTATGTAAATGCGTGTTTATATCTCACATGTCGATTTCAAAAATCTGTTAAAGCTGTATTTGATGTTGTTTGGATGTATTGACAACATATTTTCTCAAAAAAGCGAGTTTAGCCCAGGTTTAGCCTAGCAGTTCAATCTTAACGGCGGTTTAAGCAAATACGGAAGTTGCGAGAAGTGTACGCTCTCGCCTCGCCTGTGGAGGTTTGTACAGCTGTTTTCACGTTGCTAAAATTCTGCGCAAGATGTTATCCACGATTTACGTGCAAGGCAGTGATGCAGACAAGCCGTCTGGAAAATAAAGGAATTGTTGTGTGGTCGCCTTTTGGATTAAAAAAAAGAAAGACCCCTGTCTCTCTTCGTCCACTATGCGGAGGCTCAGCGATAACGACGCCGTGCGCGTAGGTCGCAAATAAGGGATATTTCATGGAAGGTGGGACGAGGGAGAGGTTGTGAGGCTGGGGGAATAGGGGCATCAGCTGAGCCGGAGAGAGGAGAAGCGTTAGCAAGCTAGTAGCTACCGTGACAGTAACGGGTGTAACGGAGAGGTGACTTTTCCCACAGTATACAACAACAACCCGCGGGTTCAGCTCACCTCAGCAATCATGGCTACTAACGGGAACAACTTAACGCCTGGGATGGGGGAGATCATCCAGCTGAACGTCGGTGGGACAAGGTAGGCTTCCTCCTCCTCCTTATCATCATCATGTGGGGAATTTGAGCTGTGCCCACGTACATCATGTAAATGCATCTGCATTGCCAAGCACGGATGTAGTTAAAGTAACTGTGGTTTTTATTACACTTTATTTGTCCTATTCACTGTCTTATCATGTTTCCCTCACGCACTAACTCTGGGAATTCTGGGTAGTTAAAACTGAACATTATGTACAGGTTTATTATTGCGGTTTAGTGACAATCTCATACCAGTGTAATGTCCACAAATAACATTTCTATGCTCAGAAGTGCATTTACATTTTCTATTTCATAGTAGGCTATATGTAATAAATGTGTTAATATGTCCTTGTGCTGTAGGTTCAGCACCTCCAGGCAGACTTTGATGTGGATCCCAGACTCTTTCTTCTCAAGGTTGGTTTAAGCATATTGTGATGTGCTAGATGGAAGAGACCTGGGCTGTTTATGCAAATGTATTTCCCTCCCATCTCTGCACGCTCAACTAACATGTCACATGAATGCTGTCCAGGTTGTACTATGAAATGTGAATGTTAATATTTCATAGTAGGCTATGACTAATATGGGACTGTATGAGATCAGAATGACCTTCTCTGTCTATACTTCCCCAGAGACATAAAATACATGAAGATAAATAATCTATCCTGGTACTATACTCAATTTAGGAATTCAGCCAAAACCAAGTCATTGACTTATGGAGCTTTCTATGGTGCAGTCACACCACAGGAACACAAAATTTGTACATAATTAATGTAAAGTAGGGATGGTCCATTATCTCATCCCTGTCTTGATCTGTGCTTCTGCCATTCTGGTGATGGAAAATGCCAGGGGATTACAAACACAGTCCATGTAAATGTTGTGTATTTCATTTGGTATTCCAGTGAGACAAACCGCAATGCTCACTCATGCGATATTTCTAATGTATGTTTGGCATGTGCATGTTTTTCAAATCATTTGAGAGAGTTATTTAGTTGCAATTCCAGCCTGGAGGGGGACACACTGTAAAAGTCAAACAGCTGATTGGGGCTGGGCAAATACCACGGTCGTTACAAACTCAAACACTGAGTCTGAGCTCACAGTTTGACAACAGCTGAGCAAGTAGTGCTAAACGCTGTAAGACTGACTGCCAGAGCACCTGTCTGCCTGCCTGCCTGTCAGTCTTTTTGCCCCCAGCTCTCTGCTGCTTGCAGCTGGTGTAAAGTAAATTCTCATATAAATTCTTGAATTAGATGTAGAGCATCAACACATGTGATGGTTAATATCAACATGTGCTGATACAGTAATAATCTAAAGAGTCGGCAGGTTAGAGTATTTGTCACTGTACAAATAATTTGTGGGTTTACTGCAGGTACTGGTGATACTGCTGGTAAGTGGAAATGGAGAAGTGCTGGGGTTAACAGGATCACTGTGTGTGTGTGTGTGTGTGTGTGTTTCAGTTTGCTGAGTGGAAGGATATCCACTCTTCGGGATGAAACTGGAGCTGTGAGTATGGCCTTTGTTTCTTTTTCCAAAACCAGTCTGACATCTAACAACTGAACATTCATTAAAATCTTTCAGCAGATACAACATCATGACATCAGTTCTTCACTTTCATGAAAAGTGTCACATAGCCTTAAGATTATAAGGAAGAAATAACTTATGTTACTTATACACTGAAAAAATAGCAAGTAGCCTACTTTCACAGCCCATGGTGACCTTTTTTCTTGCTATAACAACAACCATACATCTGTTAAGTACGTTTATACATCCCATTCTCATGAACATGATATCTCAGTACTCGATTGTGGGTAATACGTTGAAACTTTATGTCACTGTTATACCACCACTTGGCTTGATGCTCACAAGTAACTACAGTAACAGTAACTACATTTACTTATAAATGGTTGATGACTCACTGCATCTACACCTGCATCATGATATATGCTCCTCACTTGCAGATATTTATTGACAGAGACCCTACAGCTTTTGCACCAATTTTGAATTTCCTCCGAACCAAAGAATTAGACCTGCGGTAAGGAGCCATGACAATATTCAACACTATGTTGAGTTGTGAGCAGAATCTTACTCAATACTTATGCTACTTCTCTCTCTCTGTGTAGGGGCGTCAACATCAGCGTCCTACGACATGAAGCAGAGTTTTATGGGATAACTCCTTTAGGTATGTTCCTGTGCAGGGTTTTATGAAGAAATGGAGGAAGCAGCTTTGTTATCAGCGAGTGCTGACGCTATAATAGCCATTATAGAATTGTCATGGGAAATTTTGTAGCAGATTTTAGGAAATATACTTACATGTTGCTTTGTAATGTCAAACATGTTTTGGCTTCAAATAGAAGTTTATCAAGGTTAAAACCTGAAATCTGCTATGTCCATGGACTCTAATGTTGTTTTACTTCCTGTTTCACCGTTTGTAACTTCCCTGCATTGTCTTTGTACTTGAATGGGTAATTCACCTGATCAGCGATACTGATCACTTCCTTCAAATCATGACACATACACTGGCACAGGCTCAACAGTATAATACATAACAGTAGATGCAGTAAATACAAAATACACTGTATTGGTCCAACTCAGGAGTATTATCTAGTCAGTCATTAGGAATTTCCCAATAACGAAAAAATGAATTCATAATGTAAAATAAATGTGCGTGTGTGTATTTGCAGTACGACGTCTGTTGCTGTGTGAGGAACTGGATCGCTCATCATGTGGTAGTGTTCTCTTCCATGGTTACCTGCCACCCCCAGGTAAAGACATGAAACTGAGCAACAGAGAAAATGAAATTAAAATAGAGTGACTGTGTTAGTTATAGAAATACAGAAATAACCTGGCTCCAAGTCACAGAATTGTAAAGAAACACTAATCATCTTTAACTGTCTGTGAATGAATCTCGGTGAATCTTTCCTCGACAGCCATCCCTGCCCGTAAATCAAGCCCTGCCTCAGCAGCCTCTGAAGAGCGGCCTGGCCCAAGTGGAGCAGAGGGCTTCACCCGTGTCGGCCCCCCTCCCCATCCTTCTCTCTCTGGCCCACCAGGCGCAGATGACACCCACAAACTGGGTGAGTATCCTAGAAGTTAAATAATGGTTATAATCTATAGATTATATAGATATACACAGTGACAGCTGTGTGAAGTGCAAGTGCTCCACCTCAGTGCATGTTTACTCTTAGTATTAAAAGACAGAGACCGTCAGATGATGTAGCAGTGACTTGTCACTTGGACATTCACAGACTGTCTACTGTATGTGATCCAACATCTGTACAGATAAGGTCTGGGTTTATTCAGCTGTTTGTGTGTGTCACATTTTAGAGCAGTGGTCTTCAACAGGGGGTCAGTGACCCATAGGGGGACTGCCGAGATACTGTAGGGGGATCGCGCAAAAATTTTGGTTGATTAAACAATTTTTAGAATATTTTTTCCATTTATCTGTAAAATAAAAACTACCTTTGAAAAGCTTGTCTTCATGACTATCGTGCAATTGACAGACGTTGTTGATATTGGCCTTGGTATCAGTTAACAAGGTCTGTTTACAAATGGCAGAGGGACAGCCCCCTACTCACTGTACCTTAAAAATATGAATATATGAACCTATTTGAAAAGCTTATTATTGAATGCACAATACCAAGGTACTTTTACACAAAGCACTAGGCCCAGTTATATAATATAAAACACAATTTTATACAATATATATATATATATATATATATGTATATATATATATATATATATAGTAGGTGGTCACTGCTCCATCTCTCCCTCAGTTTAGAGTCATTGGCCTTAAAAAACATTGAAGACCCTGTTTATGCTTGTCCACGTCTGTGTGAGTGTGCATTAACGTCTCAGCTAATGTGACCTGACACATCCTTTTAGTGGGCTGACTGAACAGCAGAGCAGAGAGAGCAGTGTAATGTGCAGCAATAAACAAACACTGCGCCTGCTTCGATGCTTTGGAATTGCTTTTCTATTTTTTTCAGTGATTCAAATAAATAATGACAAATAATAAAAGGATGAAACATCAATGCAGTTATTGGTCTATGAAAGTATGTGTGTATTAATGTGTATTGTGTTTGTGTGCGTGCATTTGCAGGACCTGTGGTCGACCCCAGGAAAGTGTTGATTATAGCAGGACACCATAACTGGATTGTAGCAGCTTATGCACATTTCGTCATCTGCTACAGGTAACTCTGCCTTAGCATAGTGAACACATTAATCATGTCTGCTTTTGTCTATAAGAGAGGGACATTAAATTATTTATGAAGCGTCATTATCTGTTGCGCGTCCTGCACACTAGCTGTCATCTTAAGCTTGATTCAAGTTTAGTCAGATCACTAAATTATTTATCTTTATTTAAACAAGCAGACAATTTGACTATGAAATATCATTTGGTTTAATAATTCATTAAGAATGAATTTAATCATTTCTTTGTGTGGATATAGATTGTAAAAAATTAAGTGTGATAATGGTTAAAAAAGAGGAATTGATTCATGTGAAATGTGTAGAAGCAGCCCTTGTGTCAGACATGCCGGTCTTTATCAGGGCATCAGTGGCTGCTCACATCCTTATGAAAGCTGGTGCTGCAGACAGAACTCACATGCAGCTTCACAACAGACCTGAATGTTTATCACTGACCTCAAGTTTAACGTTACAAATCTCTGTATCACAGGAAGTCAAAAGAATAAATAAAGCAGAGGGGAAAAAATTGTGTTTGTGTGATCTCATGACAGGATAAAGGAATCTTCTGGATGGCAGCAGGTGTTTTCCTCGCCTTACCTTGACTGGACCATTGAACGAGTTGCACTTAACGCCAAGGTGGTGGGTGGCCCGCATGGAGACAAGGACAAGATGGTGGCCGCGGCCTCTGAAAGCAGCATCATCCTCTGGAGCATCCAGGATGGAGGCAGTGGCAATGAGATAGGTCGGTTTACATCACAACTAGAGAAGGCGTTACTTAGACGGAGATGCTTAAGTTGTAGTGACTACCGTCTCATCGTCTCCACCCTCTCCTGACACCCAGGTGTGTTCAGCCTCGGTGTACCTGTCGATGACCTTTTCTTCATCGGGAACCAGCTGGTGGCTACGAGCCACACGGGGAAGGTGGGGGTGTGGAATGCGGTCACACAACACTGGCAGGTATGAGGCCATATGAAGGTGTGTGCAAGAGTATATAATGTACGCTATAGTGTAGAGTACACATACTCTCAAACATTATTGTGCTGATTGTGAGCTCTCTTTCTGTGTGTGCATTAGGTTCAAGATGTGGTTCCCATTACCAGCTGTGACACCGCAGGATCCTTCCTTCTACTGGGCTGCAACAACGGCTCTATCTACTACATAGGTACACACATGTTCACAAACATAAGACCAGAGCTGTGTCTCTATTCGAATACTTCCATACTTACACTATTTCAAGTATGTAAGTGCATTCACACTGACAAGTATGTCAAAATGCAGCCTACTTTAAGCACTCGGATGGTGCCCTCACAACGGTCAAAAAGTTGAGTATGGAACGATGGACACTTCCCAACCTCAATGATCGCCGTCGTATAATAATAATAATGTAAATCAGGCTAATGTTTTCCACCAGTAAGAGGAGCTGGCTGACGCCGCAGCGGCGGCAACGAAATCTTCACCTCGCATTCAACAGGTGGCACACACCAGCAAAAAAAAGGCGTTCATCGTTGCAAATTGAAATTACAAACAAAACAAGCCGGTAGATGTGTTGACAAAAAAAGAAAAAGACATTGGTAACAAAAGCGATTGTCAGTTCTCTGTAAGTGCACAATGACAGTATTTGATTTGAGACAACACTAGCTGTGGAAATTCACACACTACAGAAGTAAGTACAGTATACACATAGTATACTGCATGACAGTGTACTCTTGGAAGTATTCAAGTTGAGACACAGCATAGTTATTTGTGGTCTGTCATTTAGTTGATTGGACATTTGTAAGCTCCAATGGAAGCCCGTATTTCAATACAAGGGTGTGGTACAGTAAATAGTTTCTCTCTAATTTGTTTTGAATGTACACAATGCTATAAAACTGTGACCTGAGCACATATGAATGGGCCTCTTTCTTCCCGTCAGACATGCAAAAGTTTCCACTGAGGATGAAGGATAATGATCTTCTGGTGACTGAGCTTTATCATGACCCTTCAAACGATGCCATCACTGCGCTGTCTGTCTACCTCACACCTAAAACCAGTAAGCACATGAGTTTTTTCATCAGATTGCTGTTACAATTAAAACATACAATTCTAACATTAAAAAAATCGTCATAAATGAACTTTTTATGACTTCTCTGATCTTTTGTTGTGCTCAGGTGTTAGTGGGAACTGGATAGAGATCGCCTATGGGACTAGCAGCGGTGCAGTGCGAGTGATCGTGCAGCACCCAGAGACAGTGGGATCAGGCCCGCAGCTCTTTCAGACATTCACTGTGCACAGGAGTCCAGTGACAAAGATCATGTTGTCTGAAAAACATCTGGTATCAGGTGAGGGAGGTGGAGCAGGTTGGAGGTTTAGTCAGCCTCCCTGCGGACGGAGTGATGCTTGAGATAAAGAGTGTGGGTTGTAGAGGATTATACAAGCCAGGCAGTACACACAGACTGTTGACAATGATCTAATCATTTGTTCATTGTGGTTTCTCTTGTTACCTCTGTGCGTATGCGTGTTCTTCTTTTGTGCGTGTGTCAGTGTGTGCAGACAACAACCATGTACGGACGTGGACGGTGACCCGGTTCAGGGGGATGATCTCCACCCAGCCAGGCTCCACCCCTCTGGCGTCCTTCAAAATACTGTCCCTGGAGGAGACGGAGAGTCATGGGAGCTACTGCTCTGGGAATGATATCGGTGAGAGACGAGAGGGGACGAGAATGTGGAAAGAGAGATTAATGTGATGGGACAAATATAGGTTAAGTAATTGATTATCTGATCGACAGACAAATAATCAAATAATCATATTATTTTGAGAATCCAAAATAATAGAAAATAGATTGATAATCAGCCACTTTTCAAGCTTTTATTTTTATGAAAGAAAACGCATAAATGTCATTTGTTATTGAAAATTGAAAATGTACAACTAAAAAACCTCTAGTTTCTGCAATGCTTCACCATAAATGATAATTAAGAATAAATGAATTAGCAGCTGATTGATCAGTAATGCAAGTTTGCAGTCCAATATAGATTGTGTGAGACTGTGCTTGAAACAGACTGGCCCTTATCATCCACTATATGTAAATAAGATGACCTTGTTTCCAACTGTTAATCTCATCTGAAAAGCTGGCAATGATGCACAATACCAATCATGTGAATCAAACTGTAGTTTTTGTCGCTGTAATTCTGCATTCTTGTGTTTTCTGCCAGCGTTTTGTTGTGGTTGTTGATTGACTCTGGGTGCAAGATGCCAAAGCTCAGATGGTGTGATTTCTTCTTTCAGGTCCATTTGGAGAAAGAGACGATCAGCAGGTTTTCATCCAGAAGGTCATTCCCATCACCAACAAACTGTTTGTGAGGCTCTCGTCAACTGGAAAAAGGTATAATGTCCTCCACCCGTCTATGTCCTCCTTTCCCTTTATCCAAGCTGCTGGCGTGTTTTCTGTTTGGCTTTTGCTACTTGGCTGAGTTTTTGTGTTTGTCAGGATTTGTGAGGTGCAGTCAGTGGACGGGACCACTATCTCTTGCTTCATGGTGCGGGAATGCGAAGGTTCCAGTCGGATGGGGTCACGACCTCGGCGCTATCTGTTCACTGGTCACGGCAATGGCAGCATCCAAATGTGGGACCTGACCACTGCGATGGACACTGCTAACAAAGGAGAGGAGAAGAAGAAAGAGGGTGAGGAAGACAGAGATTGACATTATGGAAGAGTCACTGTATGCATGGGCATAATGTTAAATACAGTACATCTGAATCCTAGGATTTGATAGAAATGTTTCTTCTGATGAGCTGTGTGTTTGTTGTGTGTTTGTGTGTTTCATAGATGTAGGTGGGCCTACAGAGGAGGAGCTGCTGCAGCTGTTGGACCAATGTGACCTGAGCACCTCTCGCTGTGCTACACCAAATATCAGCCCCGCCCCCTCTGTGCTGCACCACACACGCCTGCGAGAGTCCTGCTCGAGGTTAAATAAAATACATTGTGTTTACCTTAGTTACTTTCAGCTCTTTATCTAACAAATACATGAAGTATAAGCACAAAATAAGGAGCTGTGTTTGCTTACCTATGTACGTATTAAAGGGATAGTTCAACATTTTGGCAAATTGGCTCATTGCCATAATCCCTATAGTTTTGGGAGCAGGTTTGTTACCTTTAATTGTCGGTGCAAGCTATTTTTAAAATGGCGGAGCAGAGCCACGAGCTGCTTAGACCTACACTATGGAGGGTAATGGAATTTCTTGGTCTCCCTCATCAAACTCATCAAATACACAATCCAACAACTCCAAAACGCTCTCTTGGACAAGTTGTGACCTGCACATTCACCATGCTATGAGATAGTAATGTAGACAAGTTGTTTTCAAGGCAAATGCAGAGACTGCTTGCCGAAAACTGCCCTCAAAGGGAATGTGCATCACCAGTTTTGCATGAATTTACCTCGAAAGCGGCTCTGTCTCATAAGGTTCCATTATTACCTCATAGCGTGGTGAATGTGCAGGACAAAAGTTGTCCACCAGAGCATTTTGGAGTTGTTGGATTGTGTATTTGATGAGTTTGATTATGGAAACCAAGAAATCCCATGAGCCTCCGTAGCGTAGCTCTGAGCAGCTCGTGGCTCTGCTCCGCCGTTTTAAAAATAGCTTGCACTGACAATTAAAGGTAACGAACCTACTGCTAAAACTATAGGGATTATAGCAATGGGCCAATTTGCCAAAATGTTGAACTATCCCAGATAAACAAAGACTTAGGATTTAAGTCTTACCTCTCTTCTTTCCTTCAGTCTGCAGTTACAGGCCCAGGAGCCCATTCCTGAGAGCCAGGCTACTTATGGAGCTGTGCGTCCCTACAGAGAGAGCCCCCTACTGGCCCGCGCACGACGAACCGAGTCCTTCCACAGCTACCGGTGAAATATTTGTTTGTTTGACTTGTGAATGAAACATGTACACTTGGAAAATGCTGATCTGTTCTGCATCTTTCCTCCTCTCCACCCTTAACTGACATGTATACATTTCTGCTTCCATAGAGACTTTCAGAACTTCAGCCTGAGTCGGGGTGTCTTCGACAGCACGGGTCAAATTTCCACCCAAGGCGCAGGTCAGATCCCAGACGCCCGCCGTTCACTTTGTGACTTTGGACCCGAGGACGGCGACAGGAGATCCTCCATCATGGAGCTCTGGGCTAGCCGAAGCACCGGTGCAAGCTCTAACCTTAATATTGGGGCTTTGACTGCTGCTGGGGTTTCTGCGGCGAAGGCGGAAGGCAGTCAAGAAACTCCACGGCAACCTCCAGACAGCCCGATACCTGGGGCTGACGTTAGGCGAAAAGTGCCCCCATCAGAGGAAGGAGAAGGAGCGGGATCTGGGGGAGAGGGGGTGAAGGCAGAGGGAGGAGGAAGGAAAAGGGGAGTACTAGAAGGAGGCTTTCTAGGGAGGAAGAGAGCTCCCCCAGTTCCTCACCTGTCCTCTCTCCCGTCCGGATCTGAAGGTGGCGGCAGCGACTCGTCCTCTAACGCTTCCCCTTCCCCGACCAAAATTGCCTCCTCCACCTCACCGCGACACAGGAAGCTGGCCCCAGAGCCATCCAATCAGGACAGCAGCCTGTGAAAACGCACAATCTGCCCAAACCCTGTTTCTTTTCTTATCCCAGTCGGTGAAATCACTTCATAGCGAAGTCCTGTTGGTGCACTAACAACCTACTGTGTTAGATTCAGGGTTTAAATAGGTGAAGGTTTGTTTTTGGGAGTCCACACATAATGAGTCTGAGTCTCAGTGCAGAATTTTGCTCCCAAGGCTGGAAAAACTTTTATTTTAACGATAAACGCCTTTAATTGAAGTCAGTGGAACTTGTCATGGTTTTGAGTGCAAAGCCTGAAATGAGGAAGTGGTTTCAACATTTTGGCACTAGCAGTGTTTTGTTTTTGATCACTCTCCATTTGCGACCGGTGATGAGACGTTAATTTGTCTGGTCAGAGCTGAAGAACAGCTGTAATAGGTTTCTCTTCTTCACTTGACGGCTCAGCAAACGTACAGTAACTACAGGAACAGGCAAGTCTGTTTTCATGATGTGGCTGCCTGTTTGGTTTTAAGCACAATCAAGTGTTAAACCACAGACAAGACTGAATCAGTTAACTCTACAACATTCATAGACTTAAAAAAAAGAAGAGTATCAGTACTGATAACAGAATGGGGGTTTCTAACATGTGATGCATGTGTTATTGAGCCTGTGAGAGCCTAAAACAGCTACAAAATAGACAAAGACACACACCCTGTTCTTTTATCAGATTTTAAGCTTTTACTAACTTGCAGTGTGGTAAGGGGAGTTACAAAACACCCAGATTTGAAAATGTCTTTATCACCAAACAGTTTTCAGCAGTCAGCTCTTTCAGAGAAAGAACTTATGATGACGTGGAGCATCTCTGAAAACATGAGCAATTTGTCTCGTAGTGGATTTTTTTTTTCTTACCTAAAACATATTAACTTTGCCGGAGGGTTGTGGCTACTTTTTACTGGAACTGGTTGATTAACATTTAGCTTTTTATTGACAGGGCCAATTGAATTGTTGATTGTTTTAGCATAAAACCCTTGGCAGGAAAAACTGTGCTCCAATGCAGCAATTTGAGGCATTTTCATAAAACATTTATTAACATGAATTGTATTTATCCTGCGCTCACAGCAGGAACCTTTGTTGTTTTGTAGATCTATCCAAGATATTACACTCACACTGACAGTGACAGCACATCACCTTTAGCTACATTTTATATAGAAAGAAAAACAGTTTTTAATGCTTTAAAGTTTACACATTCATATTTAGACCGAGACTAATTATCTGGCTCGTGTTTTATTGCTCTTCACTCTAAATCACCTGTGCTCACAGTTCACAAGTTAAAAAAAAAACAAAAACGGGCTGTGTTCCTGTTTAAATTCTGTCTGTTTCTTCACGGTGGTGCCTGTGCAAGCTCACACTAAATATTATGGGTTATATTTAAGTTTTTTTAAGTATCACAATATAACTACACTCAACTCAATAGAAGGACCTACACTACATCACTTTACTCTCTCGGATACAGGTGGCAATGTGTCTTATCTTGTTTGGATGACTGTTGCAGTGCCTTATTTAAACTTGTTTGATGGTTATCAGCCTGTTTGTGTGTGTTTTAGTTGAAAAAAGATTTTGACCAAAGGCTTGTGAAGGTGGAGCTCACTGTGTAGCCACATTAACGGACCTGTCCACTCTCTGGCGTTGGCTAGATTTGTCTGATGCACCAGGCCGAATTAGATTTTATGACTTATGTATGGTAAATCACTGATGTGTGGTCAATATGCATTAGATGTCTCTTGTACATAATCCTGAAGTAGACGATAACTGGAACGTCCATCTCATTTCCCAACATCAGAGGAACTTTGTTGTTGTTGTTGTTGTTGGTCTTGTTTTTATAAAGGTTAAAACGTGTGTACGCTCTGTACGAGACAAAAGCAAAGCACCTTGGGTAATGTAGTAGTGGGCTGGACGGACTGGATAGCTTGAAGGAAAATGAAATGGCAGCAACCTTTATTAGTGAAATAACTCTGTGAGCTAAACCTTCTTTACTGTTCAAACCTTTTGGAGCCACTGGAAGAGTTTAGTGAGTTTAGCATAAGTTAACGAAGCCAGGCCTGCTCCTGATAAATGGTACTTTTGTTACGATTCACATGCTGTAAAACACATGAAAACATTAAAAAAGCTGAGTAGGTTAAGTAAAACTTTCCTTAAATGTTTATTATAATTTGCCAAATTTAGCAGCTATGTAACCTCACACATTGCTCATCATTGATATATCCAAGTATACGTTAAGTAGACATACATATTCAAAACAAAATCCTAATACGGATGCATTGACGTGTGTGATTGTTTGTCGATACTTACACTGCTGTTCATTATTATCATATTGTTGATAATCATAATAATGCCTACATCGATATTACCATGCTATTGGACCTAACTGCATTTGCACTTGCACTATTAAGACTAATATTAAAGTAACTTGCTAGTGTTTATTTTATATAAAATATAAGGTTTAAAGTGTATTTCAGCACATAACTGTCTGTCTGTTTGTCCTTATCCGTCATCCCTCAGTTCCTCTTTGGCTGTGTTTACATTACATTACAGCCAGACACTGGTGAGCTAAAGGATTACATTTTTGTTTGTCGAAACTGCCCTGTACATCGTTTTACTTTGTGTATGTTAGAAATGCTGCATTATGTTGTACTATTATTTACAATTGCCTATGAAACTAAATCAAATATAGCGTATCATTTCAACCTGAATAACAACACAGCTGGAAAGAAATCAGGAGCATCAGTGTGCAGTCTAGACATTGTTTACCTTTTGTGTTTCAGTTTATTTTTAAAAATAAATAAATCAATCTGGTATGCATGTTTTAACAGATTGTGTTGAACAACAACAAGACATTGTTCTGGGATCATTATTTTCAGTCCAGTTTTCCAGGCCAGTGGAAGAGTAATTGGAAAGATCAATAAAAAATAATTTGAGATGAGTCTTTTTGTGTCGCTTGTGTGAGATGATGGGAAGTTTGACAATGAATTCAAACAAACCACCGCTGAAGCATCTTAAATCTCATCTGCAGTTTCACCTTTAAAACTTGACTCAGTAAAAAGCCTGAGAGAAGAGCTGCCAGTCACTGCCGAGTCGTTTGCATGTGGTTTGTGTGGATAACTTGCTAAAGTGTGAGTGTCACATAGGTGTGTGTGTGTGTGAGTGTTTCCCCAACGCTTTCATTTCACTAACCTTCCCGCTCAGACAGTCTCCTCTCTGAGACGCCGTCTGTCGTCATTGTGATTTATGAGTTTAATAAAAACCTGTGTTTGTGTGTGTGTGTGTGTGTAGCTCAGGGCCATACTGTCCCTTACAATCACTCTACAAGCTCTCTTTTCACAACCTCTCCCTCTCTCCGTAGCTGACAATAGCTGTGAATGTGGCTGTGAATGTTTTAGAAGTGCCCTTGTCACACTGATGTCCTTGAGCGAGGGCAAGGTTGTTACTGCCAGTTTGTTAATTTCAAACTTGCCTTGATGTCCCCTTAAGGGACATAGGAGCAAAACTAAATTACAGCTTTATGGTTTTGACAGAGATACTCGCCCCTCTGTGTGTTTGTGTTGCTGGTGTGGGTGAGTGTGAAAAGCTGATGGCACATCAGTGTTTCACTAACTCAACTCACAACCAACAAGTCTTTGTAGGAAACACATTTAGACAGAGCAGTTTTATCTAAATGTGACATCCACTTAGCTATGTATTAGTGCTGCAAGAATGCAATTTACTGTGTGTCTCTAGATGTTGAAGGGTATAACACAAATAGACTGTTAAACTAACTCCCACTCATGTCTCCAAGTGTGCTCCTAACTCACACACAAACACACATCACATTAACTGTAATGTATGTGCAAACTCTTTAGCTTCCGCCACTGCATTTCTTATAAGTCGCACGAATTCTTAAACCATGGCACAATGTCACTCTCTCTCATTATGGAACAAATGTCCATGTGTCAACTGGCTTACTCTCCTTTTGAACCTCATGCACTGATACTGTGAAATGGCTTGAACATACAGTAGCGTTGTTTTGTCTGTGTCTCCTCTCATTACGATGTAAAACAGTATAATGTTGGTACAAGTCTTTCAGTCGCTGCCTCTATTTTTGCCCTGTAGAGGTAGAAAAATTTGGAAACTATATGATATGATGCTTATATCTATGAACACTATGCAAGTATATCATATACATACTATAGTATGTACATGTACTACATGAGTGATACTGTAAGATCAATACTACAAAACATTGGTTGTTATTTATAGTTTGAGAAAAACACAAACACTGATCAGTGAAACATCTGTAAATAAGACTTTTTATAGAACAACCATAAATAATACTGACAGCTTAAAAAAAGAGAAGGACATAATAATAATAATAATAATAATAATAATACAGTAGGCTTCAATTTTGTACATAAAAACATGAAATCCCATAGATATGACACAAAAATTCAACATTGCCCTGATAAATACTGTATCCATGATGTTAATTACCCAATCTGTGGAATTAAAATATAAACATAAGCTGTGTCCCAGTTCAGAGGTCGCATCCTCTGGACACTGTGTACAAAGATGTGGTCCCTGAAGGCCACACAGAGGACACTGCTGTTCACCAGTTCATCTTTTTGAAAACCGATCCATCACTGGCACACGAATGATGAATATGAATGAATATTGGGATGGATCGGGCCTCTGAAGTGCGACAAAACTAATGTTTGATTCCTGCCACGAAAACAAAACAGGACACTGCAGAGATTTTCTTTTTTTTGTTTTTCACTCTTAAGACGATTGTGTTCATGATACGAGGATGAAGAAATGTCTTTCAAACAACACTGACACTGTCACAGCAGACATTCAACTTTACCAAAGCTGCACGAAGCTTACTTACAAAGTATCCTTCTAAGTTTAGACATAAACTGTATGTTCACAAACTGACATGGTCATTAAAATCTCAGATACGGCCTTCAAGTTAGGTCACATAATCACAACAGACGGCACATCTGTGATTCCCTGCCACATCTAAAACATTACGTAAGAAAAAAAAAAAAACAATACAGCAAAAGTAGTTGGCATTTTTGTAATAAAGCTAACACCAAGGCCATTTGTCTTGATATGACTGAAGGACTATTGTTATTGATAAAGTTTAAGCTTACTAGGTCAGCTTGTTTAAGCAGAAGATGTGACTGAAACCTTTGATATTAAATGCTTTCTAGGCTGGTTTGATTCTGATCACTGACAAGTTGCTATAGCTGAATTTTCTGCACTTTAAATAACTAAACTACAAACACTGGACAAGCAGAGACAGTGACTCATAATAAACCCTGATCACTGTGGCAGTGAGGTCTAAGTCATTTGAAGAATGTTCTCGTCCTTTATCTGATAGAACAAACTGTATAATGACGACCGAGGCGTGGGTACATTCAAACAACTTACTGTAGCTTTTTTAACTCACAGCTGACACAATCACAGTTGACTGACTTCACGTCTGTGTGCTGTGCACTGATGTCGATACATTAGTAAAACATGATTACACTCTCCAAAGCAACTATTGGTGAACAATTTTTCTACTCTGGTATTTTTCAAGACTCCAGACTACAGTTGATTAATCCCGTCTGTCCTCAGCCAACACTGTATAACATGCTTGAACATTTCAGTCTCTGGGTTTGAAACCGGGTCTGAATTGTGACTGCGATACCTGATCAGATGTCGGGATCTTGTCTTAAAGATGTGTATCAGTGAACATGGTGTGTTCCCTTTTCACAGAACTTAAGGCCTTGATGGCGCCCACAAACTCATCTTCCTCCACGTACTGAAAGAAAAGAAGTAGGCATCAGAAAGAAGATTGACAAAAAACATAAACTCGGAGCTCAGCATGTTTTTTTTTCAAGCAGAGATTCTGGTTTTGCATATTCTTTGAGTGAATGTAGATTACTTCACAGGCGTTGTCCTTCTGAGGTTAGGCTCTGTCTCTGTTTACAAAACATGCACAGACTGAAATGGTTTGCATAGTTTACACTGTGTTAAGATCAGATAACTTCGTTACATCCTGCATGAGATTGATGTCAATCTCACCTGTGCTGCTCTGCATTTCCCCTTGATACTTTTTTTCAATTCATCTTTTTTTTTAAGTTCAAAGGTTTAAGTCTGTGTTGAGTGTCAATCTACAAAGACCAGGTAAAAACTGTTGAAATAAAAGCAAATGTTGCTGTGATAAAGCTACAGCTTTTTATCTAATTCTGTGGCCCAGTAATGCTGTGTCCCACAGATCAATCAAATCGACCAGAGTTACTGTAGTAATAAAATGCCCAATTTCTGGTGACACTGGTTCTCCTGACAGGTCCGGTCCGCCTGTGCTGTAATTACTGACCTCAACTGCAACTCCTATTTAACTGTATTTGTAACGTGTCTGTCCTCACCAGGCCAGAATCCTGTCCCATTGGGTTGTCCCAGCTTCCTTCCTCCATCATCAGTGACTTCCTGTCGATCAGTTGACTGACACTGCGGTGCAGGGAATGCTGGGAGTAGCCTTGATTCAGGTCTGTTTGGCTAGGAACCCTCATGACGGACATGGGGCTGAACCGTGAGCCGCTGCTGACGATCTTTGTGTCTGCCATTCCCTGAAAAACACATTACAAATCAGACACTTTGCAAACAATAGTTCAGTGTATGGTGTGTACTTTTAAAAATGCAATGCATCACCACACCAACCCAAATTTGATTAGGAGACACACAGATATACTAATACCCGTTGGGATATGGGACTGAAGTGAATGGAGAACAATGAGGTATAATCTGGTAGTATAATCTGAAAAAAGTGGGCGGTTCAGTTTTGTGAGGTGATCTATGATATGCAAAAACCTTGCTATACATTTTTTTTTTAACATATTTTTTTGGCCTTTTTGCCTTTTTTAAATAGCACATAGTGAGATAGACAGGAAAGGGGGCAGCAGAGAGAGGGGGAATGACATGCAGGAAAGGTTCGAACTGGGGATGCCTGCGCTGAGGACTGTAGCCTCTACATGGGGCGGCCACTTTAACCACTGCGCCACGCACCGTCCCCTGCTATAAATTTTTAACTGCAATCTCACCTGAGGAAAGTTTATCTTAGTCACATTACTTAAAAACAGTTAAAGTTATACATCATCCAATACATTTTGAGTCAAGGCTTAAATACAACTGTAGGTAGGATGTACGATCTTGATTGTCTGTGTACAGGAAAATATCTATTTTAAATAAGGGATGAATATTCATATTACATTTGAATTATCATTACATTGAAATTTAGAGACTGCCATTGTCATTATATCAAACATCCAGCAGGAGGCACTAGTCAGCAAGAACAAATTGGAAAGGAGCTGAGTAAAATCTCTAAAAAAAAAAGAAGTGCATATTTGTGCAGGAACAAAATCACAGCAGACACATGCAGCTACTGTAGTTACCCTTTCAGTAAAAACTATGGTTTTATACTTTTTTTAAAAAGTATATTTTGGGGGATTTTTTCGCCTTTAATGTAAAACTCAGTCAAGAGAGAGAGACAGTAAAGGGGAGGAAGAGAGTGGGGGAATGACACGCAGCAAAGGGGCACTCAATGCGGGATCGAACTTGGGCCGCCCGCAGCGAGGACCGCAACCTCAACACATGAACACTCCCCATGGTTTTATACTTTCTACTAAAATATTTATCACAGGTGATTTTATTTGTTGTGTAGAAAGTCAATATTGTATATGAGAACAAAGGAGAGACGTACATGTCTGACATTCACAAAATAAGATGTACTGACCACTGTAGTTTAATAACTCATTTTATATCTTACAGATGGATATAACAACGCCCCTTGCCGCTGTTCACACACACACAAAAAGCATGCATACACAAACGAAACAGGCATGCGCACAAAGGCATCCACACAAATCCACAATCCCCTACCTCAGTGTAAACAGTGAAGCTTTTAAGTATAACGTTGCTGATCTCAACACAGTCTGCTACAGTGTCAAACTGCAGGGGGACAATAAAATAAGCATTTAAGGTTTTGACAACAAAATACAGGGAATCAATCTTACTGTGTGGCGATCGGGGAGCAGCACACAGCTGGAGTGATGTTTAGAGCACAGCTCAGGACTGGGCCTCTGAGAGACAGAGAGACAGAGAGAGAGACGGGATGGAGATAGTATATTGAAGAAGAGAATCAGGAAACATAAAAGAAAGAAACACAGAGAAGGAAAGGCTGACATGAAATTAAAAATTGAGGTGAAAAATGGAAGAAAAAATTAATGAATTGAGGAAGTTATGTGAGAAAAATTAAATAAAGAAGTAGTATGAATAAACCACTGAATCAACCAATGAAAAGGGTGGGAAGTTGAGAGTTTTACCTTGGTAGGAGATACTGGGAATAGTTTGGGAAATGGTTGAATGGGATAATGTCTCTACATGGAATGATGGCTATTTTTTTCTGCTTTATTTAACAGCTGACTTGTGTCATGCATACATTATAGGGCCTCTAACTAAATCAAAAATTCACCCCCTGCTCCCCATTAGGCATTAACAAATACGTTTATAGAACAAGTCTAGCTAATTTCTCTGTGCCTTGTTTCTCTGCCACTCTCACCATGTACATCTCTCCTCCAGGTTTCCTGGTCTTCTGAAGCATGACCAGTGGAGGGCGCTCTCTCGCTGCTGGATTCTTCCTCAGTGCTCTGAAATAAAAGGGGAAAAATCATAACACCCCTTTTCTTTTCAGCTGCACTGGCGTCCAGTCTCTTTCAGGGGGACTCTTTCAAAATTGATTTTAAAGAGATTTAGTCACATCTGAATTATCTGGGAGCTTTGGATAACTAAAACCTTTATGGGACTCAGGCTTAGGATCAACAATCAAATGACTTTAAGTTACGCCCAGTTTTATGCATGAATTTTCTCTACATTAACAAGAAAATAAACTCTACATGGTCCACATTAAAGTAGAATACCTTTGTAGCACTAGGCCGATCATTATTGCGAGCAGAAAGAGACCCAGCAGCGCTAACAGCAGGATGAACCACAGCTCAGAGTAAACCGGAGTGGCTGAGATGCTGACACCCTGTGTGCCACTGTCTTCAGGCTCAGGAGGATCTGCAGAGAGAGGGGAAGAGAGAAAACAAAAGATTGTATTTATTCTTATTTTATCTTACTCTGCTTTATGCTTTGATAACAACACCATGTATTAAAAACATAATGCCCAGAAAGATTGATGAGATTAAAATGTGGAAAAGGATAATAAGAAACAAATTCTTAAATCACTGTGGAATATTCAACTTCAGGTTTGATTTTTGTTTCCAGCTTAAGATTACTGTTTAGGTAGGTGTGTGTGTGTGTGTTACCGAGGCCTGTGGCAGGGCTGTATCTGATGGTGGGAGTACTGGCACTGCCACTGTTGGTGGTACAGGTTATTTGAAATAGAAGAGCTGAGAAGAATGGAGGGAGAGAGACAAATAGATTAAAGAAACATATTTCAGGTTTAAATGAAGGTAGAGGATTGTTGTGTAGTTTGTAGTATATTTACTGTGCATGCACATAACTATATTCTGTATTATTGATGCATTTGTTACAGCACTGCACCAGATCTGATGTTGTTCTGAGAAACCCATTGTGAGAGTTTGTGCTCTAACTTTTCTGTGAGATGCGTGGAACATGGAGATTGCTGTAGAAGCCGGTATAGACCCTCAGCTGGCTCTCAGTGACGCTGTACTCCTTCAGGTATCCGTTGAGAGAGAAGGATGTTGCCCAGTCCAGCCATATGACAGTCAGATTACTGCCCACTGAGAAAGGAGACACATACTCCGGAGCTGGAGGGAAGGAGGGAGAGAGAGAGAGAGGGTAAGACAAACATCGGATGTGATTCTGTTTTTGTTATGACTGGTTAATCACAGAGGGTTGAGGTATTTGATGCATTTGTTACCTTCACCGAGTGTAGTCACAGTCGTCCAGTTGGAGGCAGTGCTGCCCATGTTATTGAAGCAGGCTGCTCTCAGCTCATAGGTGGAGTATGGTTTGAGACCTGCACAGTTTACATTTACATTTGCTCACACTTTCATCTTAAGTGATATTTTTATTAAGAGAAACAGGACATCTAAGTGTTATCATAAATTCTAAAAATATCTGGCCTTGACTAAAGCTACACACTCACCTGTTACATTGTAGCTTCGTCTATTGCCAAAGAAACAGATTTCAACTGGTCCTTCAACGCAGGGCAGAGGTACAGGCTGGGGGGGCTGTGGGCAAGGTGATCGCAGATGTAGCTCACAGCTGGAGACAGACATAAAGAGCAGGAGTGGCAATGAAATGACGGTACAATCAGTCTGAGTGCAAATAGTTTTTTTTCTAACAATGCAAATGTTTCGTGTTTATGCGTCTACTCACCTCTCAATGATCCCGTTAGGTGCCAGAGGCTCGTCCCAGTCCAGCTGAACAGAACGGGAGGTCAAGGTGACAGGACGAGGAGGGGGCTGGTGGGCTGGGGGTGCAGTCAGGGTGAGGAGCTCACTCAGCGGACCCTGGCTACAGCACTGACAAATGTTCAAAACAGAGACTTTATCTTGTCATCGTATAAGTGTATAAAGGCAGTATCCAGGCAGATTTTTTTTTTCAAAGGAAAAAAACAACAGAGACAACATGCACTTTCTCAGGTATTTTTCAGTAGAGATGTTGATATTAAGACAAATGCTTCACCTAAACTGTGTTAAACATTAATTACTATACAGTATATACCACTCAAGTGGAAGTCTGTTTGCTTGTGTCAAAAACTACTTCGGTAAAAGTATTAAGTGGCTGTTTGAAGACTGCTTTAAGTTGTTTAGTTCCATATGATAAATAAAAGACAAATGTCACAATGTCATTTGTCTACCAAGTGATACGTTCTACAGCGGGGACCATTCTGCTGTTTTCATATGAAAGATGTAAATGCAAATTTAAACTGACTATCCTCCCCTCAGTCTAACTATGAATTCATCATGTCTTCTTTTTTTGTATTGGCTCACTACTAATTTGGAAAAACTAGTAAAGATCACAAAAGACTTAAATAGCCAAGCAGAGCAGATAATACAAGAACAGAATATACAACAGCTACCGTGCTAGTTATTACCTGGTAACAGGTGCAGGCCTCTACTACTACCCAGTACTGGGTGTAAGGGCGCAAACCATGGAGTGTCTGCTGATGGGATGTGCCCTCTGAGAGCTACAAGAAGAGGATAATGAAGTGAGTTCACATTTTAGATTTGTGTAGTATCAAGAGAGTAAGTGGGTGGATCATGGGGGAAGAAGAGACTATAGCAGAGGCTGAGGAAGAGGCAGTGTTCACAGAAAGTTGCACAAAAATGTAAATAAGAGCATTGAAGTAAATTAATAACCGTGGTGCTGTGTTGCTTTACCAGTGTGAGGTTGTTGTGGTTCAGTGAAAATACTCTGTAAAGGCTGACGATCCCATTGGGTTGAGCTGGAGGAGGGATGTCCACTACCGCTGAGGTTGCTGAAATATGCTTGAAAATAGGTGGGCCTACACCCTCAGGTGGGGCAGAGCCCGTCCTCCCACTGGCCCATGGACTCTCAGTATGACCGGCCGAATTCACTGCCCAAACCTGTCGGTCAAAACTTTGCATTAGTCGATAATATCATTAGGTTTGAACTAATTAAGGGAACATGCAGCACAACACGAGAGTCGCACAACATTTCTTCCTCCATCGTAGGATTTCAGATGTGTTTTATTAAGTCTTGATGATGAAGGCTTCTCTTAATTACCAGTTTCCACAAGACCAACAAAAGGATATAAGTCAATTCATTGGACCATCCATCAAAACCACCATCGGCAGCGAGAGCAAAACCTTTTCACCATGCAACCCAACACTAACATATCTGCATGACAATTACTTTTCACCTTCATCAAGGAGTTATTCTCAGACACGCACACGCACGCACACACACACACACACACACACACACACACACACACACACACACACACACACACACACACACACACACACACACACACACACACACACACACACACACACACACACACACACACACACACACACACACACACACACACACACACACACCTAAACAGTAATCTTATTTGTGTGCTTGTGTTGGGTATAATTAGACGGTGTACACAGCACAGGGTCAGGCAGGGTTGAGATTTGCATGTGTAAGTCATCTGTACCCTGTCAGAAGTAGTGCAGAAGGCAGATGGATGGGTCTGAGCTTTAGTCTTGAAAAGTGTGTGTCCGTGTGTGCGCGTGTGTGCGTTTTATTGTTTGTGTCTGTGATCATGAGTTTTGTTTGCATGCGTGTGCATGCAAGTGTGTTAGGAGTTGAATTAACCTCAATAATAGTCAATTAGGCTGTGATCAATCAGACTGATTGATCTAAGTGACAGCACAGATGGACTGAGATGGGAGAGGGGGAAAGAAGAATAGAAGATGGAGAGAGTGGGGATGGAGAGGAGGACGGCAGGAACAAGGGTGGACAAGACACAAGGAGAGGGAGCAGGAGAAATTTTGAGCTTAGTGCTGGTTTGTACCTGTGTGACTCCTCCTGAGGTTACTTGCATCGATGGGTTGATTGATTACGTTGTTGTACTTTTGTTTGCATTAACATGGACAATGTCTTCAGTTGGTGGGTGTACACACATCTCCAACATTAATACAAGCCTTTGATAGATGCCTCAACATCAGACCCATTGACTTGAGTAATGCACTGAACTAATTGTTGATTCTTCCAACGACAACAACCAAAAAAAATCTAAGGTCCTACTCTTCAAGTTTTCAAGTTGGATGTCATTCTCCACCAAAAAACCTGAACAGTGACAGCACGGAGCCAGTGTCTGGTGCACCACAGGTCCAAGTCTGCACAGTCGATTAATAGTCAGGTAAACATTTAAATAATGGAGAGAAGTACTGCCTTTACATTCAGTGATACAACCAGGATATATAAATACAAACACTTCCACTCTGTCTTATCACAAGACAGCAAATAAGCAATAATATGTGAAGATTACGTTTGTGTGTTGTGAGTGACCACACACTCTAACAGTCCTCTAACCTTTACTATGTTCAAATAATATAATAAATAAAATAAAATAACAATGTCCTCCTTTTGTGGTACTGTCTATAATGTTGTGTGGTGATGAAGGAAGGGGAACAGTGGGAGAGACGGCAGGAAGAGAAATGAAGGGGAAAAAAAACAGGCAGATGTGTGAGAAAGTGAGAAGGAGGATGGCCGGAAGGAGCTGCGTTAGGTAAAGGGCATGCTGTCACTGATAAAGAAAGGTCAAAGAGAAGTGTGTGTCTGCTGTGGAGAGATGAACCCGTTGTGTTTATGTGAGGCTCTGTGTGTACTTACACAACTTATAATTACATAAAAGGTTACATGTAAACCTAAAATTGTCATGAAGAACTATGTTCATTATATTGTTCTTCCTTCTATGATAAAGGCTGTACGGTACCTTTATTTATAACTTTGTCATCGTGTGATAAACAAACTGTTACTGTCATTGTAATTCACTTTTGCAGCAGCATATTAAATAAACAGCTGTTTTGAGTTAAATAGTTGAAGGCGAAAGTGAATTAGCACCATGTTCTGTACAGCAAAAGGTTTCCTGCTAAGTACATTATAGTTTCTCCTCAGCAACTGTAACTTGACTTGTTGCTGAGAAGGGTTTCAATTCAATTTGCTTCTGCCATCACAAGAATTATAACTCGCGGCAATAAAATACTTCTACCCAGCAACAACCATGTTCTTCCCCAAGTAACAACACAGTTCAAGCCTCAACGTGACGCAAAGCTTTGGACTTGATTAAGAAGTTTGTGCCACACAGACAGAAGAGAGAGAAAAAGTTCAAAACTAAAGTCAGCCCAGATCACCTTGCCCTTGATCCAGAGCTAATCTCTCCGTCCTTATATCATCTACAGACTTTTTACTGCTTTCTCTCCTCTCCCCTCCTATTGGGCCATGGTTTGGCTTAACAGAGACAAAATAAAAATATACCCTGTTAGCTGCCATGGCAGCAAATGAGCCGCCATGGCAACGAACGACTTCAGGAAACTTCCAGACAGTATTCAAGCCCTTTTATTGGACGCTTGGACTGCGGAATTGATTTGAGCGCTCTGATAGGCCAACAGGGCTACTTGGCGGGTGCATCTACTTGGGGTGAAGGGGCTAAGTTGTGTGAAAGTGGGCAGTAATTAAAACCAAGCATAAAGCTGTCAATAGGAGCTTATGACCCAGTGTAATTAGCCTAATATGATTTCTCTCTCTGCACTGTGGTGTGCTAAACTGAACTGACTTATCGTCCTTGTGTACGACTGAAACACAGGCAGAGAAAGGATGTGAGCCAGATCACAACAAAGACAGATTAACAGCTAAATAAAAATAAAGCTAGGCAGACAGATAGTTCTGTAGATGGACAGACATCTTAGTGCATTAAAGTGAGAGGTGGAATGGACAATAACTTGTAATGAACCGTCCAAAAATGCACTTTCTCCGCTTCGCTGTCGCTCACTTATACGCTCACACACATGTTGACATGCACATACAAACACCCACGAGACCACTGTTGTGTACATGTGCTCATGTACAACACACACACACACATACCACCACCTTGTCCACGTACCCCAATCCCCCCCTGGCAAATCCTCAGGGGACGTGTAGCGGTCACCATTAAAAGGTCTTTCCAATACAAGCTCTGTTACCAAGGGGGCTAACAGTTAATTCGATTGGCTGGCTGGTAATCAGGAAGTGGGTGCTCTGAGGGCCCAGTGATTAATGGCTCTGTTGCCCGCCCGTCATCTCCCAAAGCTCCACCCTCCCTCCCTCCTCCTGTCATAAATTAGGACCCTCGTAAATAAAGACGGCACCACAATCAGGCAAACTCAATCAATTACTCAGGTTCTCTGGTCTCGGCTCGTATGTCTGACAGGCAGGAATGCTAATGTTATTGTTGCCTCCAAAGGGCTAGCCTGTCAATTAGTGCACCAATGCACAGCACAACAGCATGAATATGGACCCCTCCATTTAACACCTGTCTGATTACTTGGCTTGTGTGTGTATGTCTGTGTACATTGGCATGTATAGAGGACTGTATCAATTGAAGTGGAGTGAGTGACAGGGCTTTTGAAAAGCATTTCTTTGAGTCTAAAAACAGACTATATCTGTTGTGAGTGTGAACACATATCTACATTGTAGCCTATCATATAAAAAACTCATCATTTCAATCATAGTTATTATGATTTTTCACAGATTCAAATACACAGAGCATTATACCTGATACTGATACAGAGTGTACGGCTGGAGTCCTTCGTCTTTGTATACGGTGGAGATATTCCTGTAGACAAGTGTTGCTGCGTCGCTTCTGTTGGGGTCAGTGGGACGCTCCAGCCTGCGGTACACCTCATAGTGCAGGACTTTACCATTTGGTTGAACTGGAGGGGACCAGGTGAGCAGCAAGGTGGTCTGTAGGCCAGTGTGCTGGTCAGGCTGCAGGTCCAACAGTGGCACTGTCTGTCCAGCAGGGGGAGCCTCCAGAGTGAGTATCGACGTCCAGTCACTGGAGGAGCAGCCCAGTGCTGTGCAAGCCTCCACCCGCATCTCATACCTACACACACACACACACACACACACTGACTATGACACCGCTGTACTGTCTTTGATCACAGATTGCACATGACTCCAAAAACAAAACAAAAACATCTACCAACAGTTACCCAGATAATGTATAAATCAGCAAATTACATTGCGTGCATAAATAACAATCTCTCTGGCTTTCTCTTGACACTCCCAAACTTTATTTGAACAAGGTGCTGCTGTGTATGAACAAAAACAATGCTATATGTCTTATTTCTGGTGCCAGATTTATTCAAAAACTTGATTTTGGTGGGACTGAAGACTGAATTACAGCTCAAAATAATCTGTTTCACAAAAGGAAATGATGATGTTGATTATAACCAAATGTCCATCGAGCCTCATCAGGTTACAGGCCCTACACTATGTGGTTACTAATTAGGGCACCGGCCATCGCCAGGGCACTCGACCCAACAGCTATTTCATAGCTGTTGGGTCGAGTGCCCGGCGAAGCCGGGCACTATTGTTATTCTGTGGATTTTTTCCTAGTTTTTTTTCATCTTCCGGACGATTTTCGGTTCGCTACTAGTCCTGCAACTCGAAGAGTTGCAGGACATATTATATATCAAAACGTGCGTCCTGATCGGGATCGAGCTGCTATTACTTTTCTAAGCAGTTTACGAATTTTTCGCGACGCAAGTCGCGAAAAACTGCGCAAAATTTTGCATTGAAGTCTATGGGACGAGCGAAAAAAAGAAGAGCAAAAAAGACCAAACATTGGAGTTTAACAAACGTCTACTGCTCAGGCATACTTTCACCTAGAGACTCAGTTTAAACTGTAAATAGTAGACACAAGTCTTGTGTATTGGTGTATTACTCCACGTTCTGATAGGTTGAATAGTTTTTGATCAATCCCTGATCAATGATCATGATCATTTTTGGAGAAATTATGAGATTATAATGGGTGTGTATTGCACGGAATGTTCGTGCTAGAGTGCGTGATGTCATCAGCTAGAGTGGGGGAAGAGCCCAGAAAAACTCCTGATTCTTTCTCTTTCCACACTCCTCTTGGACACAATTTACACTGTACACACATCATTTTTTCACAGTTTTGTAGACAAACTTGTTGTGTCTCCCACAATGTGTTCAAAATATCAGAGAGACTTACAGAATTTGAATTAGCAGCCTCTGAGTGCGGCCATGTCTGTCTCTTCGCCTCATTGACTCCAATACAAAAACTTTCTGAGAGGAGCAGAACGGACCGATGTTTTAAAACTGCCCGTGTCGCCAAAATATTTACTGTAGAAACACCAAATCGTACCAAAATTTTCAGGAAGGCCTTAGGGCACTGCTGATCTGTTTTTTGTTCTGATAGGAGTTACCGTTTTGTCAGAATAAGCCTAAATGCGAGACCAGTGCAGAGGCAGAAAATCGGTCTTTTTCTCGACGTTTCTGTCTGCCTCAGCCTGAGGGCCCCTATCGTCATGGGCAACCAGCTCAAGTTGTCATGGTAACCTCTGATCCTCAGGCCAGGGTCGTTAACTCCATAAACAATCCACCTGGATCTCGTTAAGATGTTTGTAAACACAGACACACAGCTAAATCAGACTGATACAGGATGCAGCTCAGTCACACACACAGACTCTAGAACCAGCTTCATGTCATTACAGTTATAGACACACACACACACATTAAAAACACACAGGTAACATACAAATGCGCGCGTCATGATCTCCCACACTCTAACACACACAGGTAACTTCCTGTGATTACAGTTAAAGACACACAAACACATCAAATGCGCGCGAGCCATCTCTCTCACTCTAACACAGGTAACTTCATGTGATTCCAGCTCCTCCATATCAGTGCTTATAGAAAGATGATCATGTGTCTGATCAGCTCTGTCTTGACCTTAAGATCGTGGGTTTGATTCCCGTGTTGACAGAGATGGTTAGAACGGCAGTAGCCCCGGTGCCCTTTCAAAATTTCCCGAGAGGAAATTTTCTAGTTTAAAGACACTGTTGTATTTTTTAGAGAAAGAGAGGAATAAAAGAGATGACAGAGGGGAAAGAGGGGGAGGAAAAGATAGAGAGAGGGGAATGAAGATGAGCTGAATGGATAGAAGGTCATCAGAGAGAGGGGGAGCGATCTTTAGATGATAAGGCTGATGAGCTTTTATTATCTGAATCTTATTACCACACACACACACGGCAACACATTCAAGCACACTGATATGTGCGAGCAGGGACAGACATACACATCTCCCACACTGCTGTCTTTGTCTCAGAGACAGTGATAGATACATTGTCACTGACTCAAGGTTGATGCTTTCCCTCTCTTTTTCTGTTTCTTCTTGATGCTGTCCTTTTGACAGCATGTTTGACAGGTCGTTTTCAAATCCATTCATCTGTGGTTTGGCAAATGCATTAATATCCTAATAGATGATCTATTGACTACTGTGAAAATAAAATGATCTCTCAGCTCTGTTGCTGTACAGTAACTGCACAGCAGCCCCTAGTTTGTGGAGGTCTGGGAGGAGTCAACCAGTGTTTTTTGTTACCAAGAGATGGCACTCTGTTGCCTTGTTTGCTGCTCATCTCCACCTCCCCACGTTTCCGTCCCTTACAGTACTGACAACACAGACTGTAACTGTGTTGGCAAATTTTCCTTTTCAAACACTGTAAAGCATATTCACAAACAAACAAACAAAAGCTATTATATGTCTTATACATATATAAGGCCATATAGGGTTTTTAACCTCTCCTGCACTTACTATTCTTGTTTCATTTCTGTTTTGTAATTGTCCCTCTGTTTTATAGTGTTAATAAATAAACTAAACTAAACGCTATATGTCCTCAATACATAAAATGTAGCGGTAATCCATAAATAAATATATAGTACATTGCTGCATAACAGTGTAAAGGTTACTGTGAACTGTGTTTTGACTGACCTGTGGTAAGGAGCCAGCCCCTGCAGTGTGGTGACTCGGTCAGAGAAGGCACTATCCTCTGGAGTAAACACGGTGGTGGTGACGTCAAGCTGGACTGGATCTCTTTGATAGACAGTGTAACTCACAATGTCTCCATTAGGACGGACTGGAGAGCTCCACTCCACCCTCACCTGGAAAGAAAAGCCAACATAAAACTTTTAAACAAAAAAATGTAGACAGAACAATGTTAAACCTCAGCATTATTCAGCTGTTACTCATACAGTATAGATTGAAGAGATGAAACACCCACCTGGTTTGGTCCCAGAGGTGTCAGTGTGGGGAGACCAACACCAGAAGGAGCCGATGGGTGAGTCTTTGCTGAGGCTGCGGCGCTGCTCACCGCACCTTTGCTGTTGTTGGACCTGACGAGGTAGCTGTATTCCACACTTGGCAAAAGTGTGAAGTCGTGGTAGTGTGTCTCTGCGCCAACATAGATGACTTCACCGTCTCTGTAGAGTTCGTAGCCTGTGATGATGCCATTAGGATGCTCCGGTGGTCTCCAGGTAATCTCTACTGATTCTGGGCCAGTGACCTTCAAATGAAAAGTCAATGGTCACATCAAACAGATCTCTCGATATGAATATCTACTGTGGATGTGTGTAATAAAGATGATATTAACACATACGTATCTAGATACCAGCTTCTGAGGGTTTGCATAATGCCCATCTGTATTGTATTGTCTTATGCTTACAGTTATTTCTATGATTTTGTCTTATTTATAACAACAATGGTTGGCTACATGACAGAAACAACTCTCATGCCACAAATCACATCTTTCTAAAATGGTTTCAAAAGCTGCTGCCTTTATGAGGATTGACTGCATTAGTTGGAGCTTGGTGTGTCTGCAATAATTATTCTACCATATAATAATAACAATGAGAAGGAAATGGCTTCAACAGTGCAAAGCAAACCCAGTTTAGATTCATTCTGGACAGAAATTCACAGATTTCTGTATTGCACATCAAACAAAAATGTTTTGATTGGAAGTCATGAATAAACAAAGACACCTTCAGAGTTGGAGCAAGCAGGCCGGTGGGAGGAGCTTCCTCGGTTACGGCAGACATTGCGGTACTGGGGGTGCACCCGCCGCTGGTACAGGCCAACAGAACCAGCTGATACGACGTGTGAGGCTGCAGATCTGACACCACTGTATCCAGGTCTCTCCCACGGTAAACCTCCTCATTGTTCAGTTTCAGCACATATTCGGTGACCTCTCCATTCTGTGTCAGGGGTTTACTCCAGGAAATGTTTATACTGTCGGATGTGGCGGTGTCAACTGTGGGAGTGTCCACTGTGGAAGGGGGAGCCTCTAAGGTTGTGATGTTTGAATGAGGGCTGGTGATGCATCCCTCGGATGTACAGGCTATGACTGAGTAGCTGTAGGAAAGGATAGAATAAAACAAAAAGATTTAGAAATGTAATAATATATGTTTGTTGGAGTTATTTGGAGTTGACCCGAAACAATCAGTTTAGGGTTACTTAATTTGAAAGCAAACAATACCTGTATGTTGAAAACGGTAGGAGGTCTTCGTCAGTGTAGTTCAGGACAGTTGGATCAAAACTAAAAGAGAAATTGACGTCGTTTCTCTGAATCCTGTAAGACTGAAGCACCCCATTGGGCTCCAAAGGAGGGGTCCAAGAGACTAACACCTCACTGGGCCGGCCACGGAGGTGAGTCAGGGTTGGAGGAGGCAGGCCACGAGGGGGAGCTTGTTTGGTTGTTATAGTTACCCATGGGCTGCTTGTGTGACCGGCAGAGTTGTGAGTGCGAACACTGAACTCATATTGAGTCCAGGGACGCAAACCCTTCACTACATAGGAGAAGCTGGCACTTTGTTGTGGGGATGATTCTCTGAAGAGCACCTGTTGGGGACAAGGGGGGGGGGGGGTCGAGGTTGATGAAGCAATTTTCAACTATAGTTAGTAAACTTATACTAAAATAAGTATAAAACAGAACTGGCTGTCCAAACCTTCAGAGATGTGAATCTATTTTCACCCACCTTTGCCCTTTCATTATCGTCTTCATTACTTCTTCCCATCCCCACTTCTTCCAGACGTCTCCCAAGTAAAATATACTCTCCAATTGGCCCATTGGGCTGGGCAGGAGGTCCCCAGCTAAGTGACACATGGTCTGAGCCGACGACGAGAGGCTTGGGAGGAGGCTGGGATGCAGGTGGAGCTGCTGCTGTGGTGGTGTGCTGAGGAGGTGTGTGTGCGCAGCCAGCTGAGGTACAAGCTTCAAGAGTCAAAGTATAACTGGTCCATGGCTCCAAACGACGAAACAGAAAGCTGCGCGAGAGACCGCTGAACTCCAGGTTCCCCTCACTGTACAAGTTATACATCTGGAAAACAGAGAAGAAGAGAGACGTGGGAGGAGAAGAGGAGAGGGGTTGTAGGTGGGTTAGAATAGGAAAGAGTGAAGGGAGGGAACATGGATGCAAATGATTAATGATGCTTAATCATATGAATGTGTATATTGATAACTCGTGGTGTGTCTTGATCTATATTACTCATATCTAATTGCTACATTTTCTGTCCTAGTTCATTTGATCAATGCTGTACATTCACTGTGGTCTATCTTCCCTGTTGTTGTTGTTGTTGTTGTTGTTGTTGTGTGTACTGTGTGTACCGTGATGACTCCATTAGGAGTATGTGGCTGGTCCCAGCTAAGCAGTAACGCCCTGCCCTGCTCTCTCTGCTCCACGGTGAAGTTAGCCAGGCCGGCTGGAGAAGCCTCCAGGGTCCTAATGCCTACCCATGGACTGGACACGCTGCCTGCAGGGTTAGAAAACATGTACAGTAGACTCAATGGAGCGGCTCAGTCTGCAGGCGCTGATATTATTTGTTTGTGACGGTTCAAAGGAGCCAATGATCATACTCAACATACCTGCCTTGTTTACAGCTTCCACTCGAAGACTATACTGACTGTATGGATCAAGACCATAGATGGTTGCTTCAAGGACTGCACCCTGCCAAGAGAAAGAAAAACTAAGGTATGATATACAAAGATATGGAATGAGCACAAGGCCAGGGAAGTAAGAAAAATCCAAAAAGTAGGAGAAAGTGGGAAAGGGGAATGAGCCAGAGACGGTCGTAATGAGAAGGAGATTTGAGAGAGAAAAGAGTAAAGACAATGGAACGATTGCTCAAGAGTTAAAAAAAAAAAAGACAGAAAAGAGAGTGCAGATGGAAAGGGAAACAGGGAAGCACGCTGTAGCAAGAGGAGAGTGTCAGGAAATTAGTTACACAAACAAACCCTGCATGAATAAAACCATCACATTACTCATTAAAACGGGGAATGAAAAGGAACACTGAAACAATGGCGAGCTAAGATGACATGACATGGGATTTGTGATATCAACATTTCAACATTCAGGCTCTGCCGTGGTAAAGTAAGTAGACACCAGAGAAAGTGGCAGAGGCAGAAAGAGAGACTGGCAGCTAGACGGCCGTCCCTTATGGGTGAATTCAAAGCTTCCAGATTGAGTGTTTATGTCACACATGCACCCTTTCATATCAGACACACACAAACATACACAGACACAGTGTGTCTGCCAGTAGCTTTAGGCAGTGGGACCCAGCCCAACACCCTGGCAGACACAGGGTAGTGTGTGTGTGGTTGTGGTTGTGTGTACGTGTGTGTGTGTGATACAGTGGGAACAACATTTACTAATTGATAAGAGACACACTGTTGTTTCAAAAGGCCCTGGCGTGCTATGACATGGTAGTCAGGGAGCACTGGGCTCCAGGATGTGGTATTGCCTGTTTGTTTGTCTGTTTGTTTGTTTATGACTGTGAGCTATGAATCAGCTGTGAGACTGATGTTTCTCTGTGGATGTGTCAACATATTTGTGTGAATGCACATCATAGGAGGCTGTATTTTTTATGTGTTGACTCTGCAGTTTTTTTTTTTTTAAAGAGTCGTTTCAGGACTGTATGCTTTCACATAAGCAAGCATATGTAAAGAGATTAACTGGTAACCCACTTCAATGCAGCAGCAAGAGGATCAAAAAGGCTCCAATTCAAACTGAATCAAATGAAAACCCTGACAAATCAC